>CM066566.1:89310828-89615828 GCA_033816785.1 Picus viridis | reverse complement strand
TTCCCTTTTTTTCCTTTTTATCTTTTTCCTTTTTCTTTCCCTTTTTTCCTTTTTCCTTTTATCTTTTTCCCTTTTTTTCCTTTTTCCTTTTTCTTTCCCTTTTTTCCTTTTTCCTTTTATCTTTTTTCCCTTTTTTCCTTTTTCCTTTTTCTTTTCTTTCTTTTTCCTTTTTCCTTTTTTCTTTTCTTTTTCCTTTTTTCCTTTTATCTTTTTTCCTTTTTTCTTTTTCCTTTTTTTTTTTCTTTTCTTTTTCCTTTTTTCCTTTTATCTTTTTCCCTTTTTTTCCTTTTTTTATCTTTTTCCTTTTTCTTTCCCTTTTTTTTTTCCTTTTTCCTTATATTTTTTTCCCTTTTTTCCTTTTTCCTTTTTCTTTCCCTTTTTTCCTTTTTCCTTTTATCTTTTTTTTTTCCTTTTTTCCTTTTTCCTTTTTCCTTTTTTCTTTTCTTTTTCCTTTTTTCCTTTTTTTTCTTTTTTCCTTTTTTTTTCCTTTTATCTTTTTCTCTTTTTTTTTTCCTTTTTCTTTTCTTTCGCTTTCCTTTTTTTTCTTTTTTTCCTTTTTTTTTTTTATTTTTCCCTTTTCTTGTTTTCTTTTCTTTCTTTTCCTTTTTTCCTTTTTCCTTTTTTCTTTTTTTTCATTTTTTCATTTTTTCTTTTCTCCTTTTTTCTTTTTCCCCTTTTTTCCTTGTTTCCCTTTTATTTTCTTTCTTTTTCCTTTTCTTCCTTTTTATTTTTTCCTTTTTCCTTTTTTTCATTTTTTTCTTTTACTTCTTTTTTTTTATTTTTTTCCTTTTTTTTTTTTTTTTCCACACAGATCACTTTTCCAATTAGTCAGGGCAATTTTGGAGTCTAAGCCTGTCTCACAGCCACTCACAACTTATTTTATAGGCCAGCCTAATACCTGTATTCTCTCCTCTACCACCCAAGTAACAGAACCCAAGAAACACATCACAGAAACAACACTGAGGTTAACTCAGACTTCATGAAAGTCTCCAAGGAACCTTCTCCTTTTTGACACTGAACCATCAACCATTTGTGTTTTTAGAAAGGTTGCCCACACTGTTACGCCAATATTTCCTTAGTTTGTTAAATACACTGGTGTCAAATAATTTGCTTCTGACTAACCTACATTGACAGTTACTCAGTCTCTTCTCAGAGGCTTACAGTTTCTTTTTTGCTTTGTTTTGTTTTGTTCCAGAGTTTTTCCAAAGAGTGAATTAAGATAACTGTTTGTGGGAGCTTGGTTGGTTGTTGTTTTTTTTTAATTCTTAGTTCCTTTGCCCTTCTCCTTCAAGACAGACCTCACATATATCCTTTTCCAGCCTTCTGTTCCCTCACCCACTCTCCAGCAGCTGCTGCTGTTAATTCAGGCACTGCTTCAGCCTGTTTGCTGAGCTAAACCAGAGAAAATTCCATCAGCACTAGCTCACCAGAAAACATCTTTTTCAGCTAGCTTTGTGCAGGACTGTGCCTTCCTTAGGTGAAGGCTGATACAAAGATATCATATTGCTAACCGTGCTAGCCACATACTCTCACCAGCTATGGCTGGAAGGCGTCCTCCCCTTTCCCAAAGAGTGATTAGGAGAAGACATGCTTGGGGGTAAAACAAGGAGATCTTGACTAGATTCAGACGACTGAGAGAACTACACCCTTGTGTAATGGACTTCTAGCCACCTTGTAGAGGACAGGTAATTTGGAAAAGAGAGAGGAGGAAAATATTTCTCTGGTCTGAAAATGTTAACTTGGACAAAAGGGACAGGGGGAACCATAGCTACTGGCACATAGAAGTAAACTTCAGCAAATAGTTTCATTCCCAGGAGGATAAAAGACAGATGGAAATTTAAACCAAATTAATCTTAAAGCTTTTTCAACAACTTAAAATCCCCAAACCAAGGAAAACTGGAATCCTGGAATGGATTTTACTCTACAATTATTTTGTCTATTGTTTAAATGAGAAAACAAACAAAAAAGAAATTGTCATTTGAGAGAGACTGCAACTCATTTCAATCTCAATTTCTCAGGTTAGCTGAAGATCTGAAAAAATCAATGCTTTGCACAGCTCCTGTCCTGAGGCCTTGGAAAATTACCCTCTAGAGACAACAACTGTGGGAGTCACGGTACAGAGAATCATCAAGGAAGTTGAAATCAGAACAGACAGAGTTTTAGAACATTCTGGAAGGTGCTGGAAGAGCTGTGCTTGAAAATGGGCCTAAAAGCAGTTTCTAAAACAGTGATGAACATGGCATGGAATGGAATGGAATGGAATGGAATGGAATGGAATGGAATGGAATGGAATGGAATGGAATGGAATGGAATGGGAGTGGAATAGGAGTGGAGTGGAGTGGAGTGGAGTGGAGTGGAGTGGAATAGAATAGAATAGAATAGAATAGAATAGAATAGAATAGAATAGAATAGAATAGAATAGAATAGAATAGAATAGAATAGAATAGAAGTGGTATAGAATAGAATAGGAGTGGAATAGAATAGGAGTAGAATAGAATAGAATAGAATAGAATAGAATAGAATAGAATAGAATAGAATAGAATAGAATAGAATAGAATAGAATTGAATTGAATTGAATTGAATTGAATTGAATTGAATTGAATTGAATTGAATTGAATTGAATTAACCTGGTTGGAAGAGACCTTTGAGATCATTGAGTCCAACCTATCTTCCAACACCATCTAATCAACTAAACCATGGCACCAAGCACCCCATTAAGTCTTGGCCTTTTCTGTGTGCTTCTGTCTGTTCTGTGTGCTTCTGTCTATTCTGTATGCTTCTGTCTAGCACCATTAATTATTGTTACCTCTAGTGCTCTTCAGGGTGACACCATCAAATGATAGGTAGTTTTCTTGTTGAAAATGAGTTCCTTAAGATGTATTGTTATGTGTTTGTGATTCTGGGAAAGATGAGTTGCTTTTGCCTTCATTCACCTTTTTTGCATTTACATTCACAAGAGTAGCAGAAATAAAACTTAGAGCCAAGGAAAATAAAATATACTGTGTGTTTTGTCCTAGACATGAGTGATTATGGTTAAATCTTTCTTTCGTGTTTTTTTTTTTAGGCTGGATGTTAGGAAGAAGTTCTTCATAGAGAGAGTTATTGGCTATTGGAATGTGCTGCCCAGGGAGGTGGTGGAGTCACCATCCCTGGAGGTGTTCAAGAGGGGATTGGATGTGGCACTTGAAGCCATGGTTTAGTTAGTCCTGAGGTGTTGGGTGATAGGTTGGACTTGATGATCTCTGAGGTCTTTTCCAACCTTATTGATTCTATGATTCTACACACATGACATGAGGATGTAATGGCCTTTCATAGGGAAGTCAACTCTTTCAATTCACAGGAGTTCAGACTTTGTTCCTTAGAGCTCAACAAATGAGTTGTTGCTTTCTTCAGACCTTGCCTAATAAGGAGAGATTAGTTAAGTGATGATTAAAAAGCTTGATGAGTCAGGGTTTTTTTTCCCCAGAGATATATCATTAGTAAATTGAATTAATTAAGTCACTATTTGGTTTAGGGTCCTCTTTTTTAACACCCAAGGTATGTATATAACCCATGGTTATATACATGTATATATATATATATATAGAGAGAGAGAGAGAGAGATACAGTATGTAACTCATCAAAAGGAGTTGTTGGTGTGTTCTACCATTGCAGCTAAAACAGTACTATTTTAAATTCTATGGTCTGTAAATACTATTCTTTTATCCACATGCATGACATCATGCTATTTTCCTCTTAACATCATTTAGGCTGGATGTTAGGAGGAAGTTCTGCACAGAGAGAGTGATTTTCCATTGGAATGGGCTGCCCGTGGAGGTGGTGGAGTCACCTTCATTGGAGGTATTCAGGAGGAGACTTGATGGGGTGCTTGGTGCCATGGTTTAGTTGTTTAGGTGGGTTGGATTGGTTGATGGGTTGGACACGATGATCTTGAAGGTCTCTTTCAACCTGGTGTATTGTATTGTACTATTGTACCTTCCCAAAGGTACAGTTTCTGCAGCACTTTTGTGCACTCTTTTCTGAAAGGCTTTTGCTAAACCAGTATACTAGTGTGGATATTAGGTAGACCTTTTTCTCTTCTTCTTCTTTGAAGCACAAATATTTCCTTTTAATAACTGACAATACTGGTTTTGATGGATGGGTATGAGCCATTACACTGTTGAGCAAGACCAGGAATGGAATGGAATGGAATGGAATGGAATGGAATGGAATGGAATGGAATGGAATGGAATGGAATGGAATGGAATAGAATAGAATAGAATAGAATAGACCAGACCAGACCAGACCAGACCAGGTTGGAAGCGACCTTTGAGATCATCAAGTCCAACCTTTCACCCAACACCACCTAATCAACTAAACCATGGCACCAAGTGCCTCAACCAGTCTCTTCCTCTTAAACACCTCCAGTGATGGTGGCTCCCCCACCCTCCCTGGGCAGCACATTCCAATGGTCAATCTCTCTTTCTGTGAAGAATTTCTTCCTTTAACCTCTCACAGAATTAGTCTTGAAGGCTAACACCAGTCACAGAGGTTGCTCTCATTAGGGTCCATTTGTAATCATTGGATAATCTGTATCTGGAGAAGATATCTTGTTTTGATTGGAGTGCCTTTTCAAAAGTAAGAGGTGCTGTCAGGATGATCTCCACACAAGGTCTGTGCTTTTGAGATGCATTCCCTTTGACCTAGAAATGTGCCAGGTTTAGCCTGATTCACCATGACTAGTTTTCCTCAGCGCTGCTCAGAGATGGTGTAGTGGGATGAAATTTCCCATTACATTAACTAAGCACGACTGGCTCAGCTGGAAGCAAATGGAAGCTGTATTTACACAGCAAAAACTACACTCTACAATGGAATGCAGTGAATATGTACAAAATATACAGGATTTGCAATATTATACAGGTATTTACAGTCAGAAAATAGCATGGAAACCCCTTGCACCCCCCCTGGTATTCCCAGAGAGCAGGGAAGCTGCTTCACTTCCCTCCCCTAAAACCTCCTCCCCCTCCTGCAAACAGAAGAAAAGAGGAATCTGAGAGAAAGGAATGTTAGTTCAAAGAAGCAATGTTAGCATTCTTTACTTTTCTCAAGGCCAGCCAGAAAAGCAAGTTATCTCCCCAGCAGAACAGCCAGACCAGAGAAGAAAGGGAATGGACGTGGCACTTGAAGCCATGGTTCAGGTAGTCCTGAGGTCTTGATTGATAGGTTGGACTTGATGATCACTGAGATCTTTTCCAACCTTATTGATTCTGATTCTATAAAAAGAAGGAATGGGAATGGAAGTGATATGTGAAAGATGTTATGGAACAACTGCCAAATGAATCTGTTTAGACTCATCTTTTGTTTTTCTTTTTACACCCAATAGTGAATTATTTACAGTTTCCTACTTTTCTGCTCGAAATCTTCAGCTAAATTTTAAAGGCATAGCCTAAAACTGCCACAGGTGGACTGAATATCTGTATTATTAATAGAAGACGAAGCTCCTCAGGATTCTGGATGCCTTAAAGTTTCTAGTTGTCAACAGTTGCAGGCCAGGCAGATCCTCTCTTGCCTCCCACCAGGGCAGAAAAATGAGACTCACACAAGTGGATTGCAGAAGTGATGGGAAGTTTAAATGGAAAAGCAGTAAAGTGTTTTACACAAGCTACAAGCACAGTGACAAACCCAAAGCATACAGAGTCCCTTATAGCATTCCCAGAAGCCTCCCAGCATTTCCCTCTCTCCCATCCTGAGGGTACACCCAAAACCTCCAGGGCTCTTTCTTCTCCCCCTCAACTGCTAGGTTAGTCTCAGGCTGGCCAGGTCTGAGACTGCCCCTCCCTTTTCTCCTCCTGGCATTAGACCTGGTGTAGTGGTGTGATGCTTTAGCCCACACACACCAACAAATAAAGCACAGCTAACCCAGCTGGAGAAGCAAATGCAAAGCTGTATTTTACAAGCAATAATGAAATGCAATGAGTATATACAAAACATCCAATATTTACAATATTATACAAGAATTTACAGGAAAGAACAAAAACACAGATCCTCCTGAGGATAATTCCCCCTCAAGTTCCCCCCAAACCTCTCTCCTCCTTCTCCCCTTTCCTCTAGTAGTTAATTAGGTGAAAAAGGAAAAAGAGAGAGAAAAGGATATTAAGGGAAATTTGTTAGCTCAAAGCAGTTGTTAAGAAAGTTCGTTTTCTTATCTCATCAGTTTCAATCTGTGGTGGTTTGAGCCTTAACTGGGAGTTAAGAGCTCAGGTGGGGGCAAGGCTGAGAATCTCTCCCCCACTCCCCCTCCTCCCTACCAACAAAGAGGGGAGAAAAAGAAGGAGCAAATCCACCAAACAATAATTTGGGGTCGGCTTGGAAGTAGAGAGGTAAAGAGTTGTCTTTAAACAATATATGTATAATAATAACAGGAAAGGTTCACAAGGGCAAGGAACAAGGATGGATGGGAGGATGGGAGTGGGACAAAAACAAGAGAATAATACAAAACCAGTCTCTCTCTGAGGAGGCACAGAGGCAGCAGGGGGAAGGATCAGGTCCGACCACGTGGCAGAGGAGCAGGAGGGCAGCTGCAGTAGCTCTCATCCAGCAGAGGCAGGAGCCAAAAGGGGCCAACAGCTCCTATGCCCTGCTTTTTATACCCTAGCTGGGCAGGGAGGGGGAGTGGAACAGACTCAGGGAAAAACGCCCTGCAGGGAGTGCAAAGTACCTGCAAGCCCTCCCCCTGCTTTGTTTTCTTTGTTTTCACTAAGGGAGTTAACCCAGCACACATTCCAAGGTCACTTGCATGCTCTCTGGCTAGAAGCGAAAAGTCAGAACAGAACTGAAGCTGGAGCTGGAGTGAGTGAGGGAATATTAGTGATATTTGCTATGGTACATCTCACATCTGACCCATGAAATTCGTTTAGAATTAATCTTTGTTTTTCCTTTCTCCACCTAAACATTTAGCTAGAGAATTCTGCAGGTGTCCTTTTCTTAAAGGCACAGCCTAACCTGTCACACCTAGCCAGGCCTAAGAGGCCTTGAAGTACTCCCCCACCATCACCAGATAGGGAAGCATCTCTCACGGGAGTAGGGAGAGCAGAAAGAGGAAGAGTGAGACCTTGCTGATAGATTTATAGGGAGCAGGACATTATAGGTATGAAATACACAGCTTCCTGTGTCCAACCACTGGGCTGAACCCTCAGGACACAGGAGGTGTATCTTGTGTGACAGCAAGAGGCTGAGGGAGCCAGGGGTGCTTAGCCTGGAGAGGAGGAGACTCAGGGAGACCTTGTTGCTCTCTAGAAGTACCTGAAGGGAGGTTGTAGGCAGGTGGGGGTTGGTGTCTTCTGCCAGGCAACCAGCACCAGAACAAGAGGACACAGTCCCAAGCTGCACCAGGGGAGGTTTAGACTGGATGTTAGGAATAAATTCTTCATAGAGAGAGTGATTTGCCATCAGAATGGGCTGCCTGGGGAGGTGGTGGAGTTGCCATCACTGGAGTTGTTTAGGAGGAGACTTGATGGGGTGCTTGGTGCCATGGTTTAGTTGATTAGATGGTGTTGGGTGATAGGTTGGATGCGATGGTCTTGAAGGTCTCTTCTAACCTGGTCTGGTCTGGTCTGGTCTATTCTATTCTATTCTATTCTATTCTATTCTATTCTATTCTATTCTATTCTATTCTATTCTATTCTATTCTATTCTATTCTATTCTATTCTAAACTGCCACACTAGTAAATCACATAAAAGTAAAAAAGAAGCAAACCTTGTAATTTATAAGTAGTTGATGTGTTGTATACAGACAGTGGAGACAAATGTTCTGAATCTCACTCCTTGGAGTATTGTTTCATCCATGCTCAGCAACAAAGCCTGAGAAGTCAGTAGTTCATATCTGTGGATGTCTAGCACTTTCCCTTAGCAGGCATCTTGAGTAGCCAGGAACATGTCTTTTCAAGCTATATCAGAAGACTGCTTTTGAGGGACAGATTCTTAATGCAGAAAGATCCTTCTGGGTTTGCTTCTATTAATTTTACATGAGGCATTTTTGTTAGCCAGAATTAGACAGCACCACTCATTTATGAATAACCCATAAAGGAATTCTTGAGTCAATGTGAGATTTCTCAGTCCCTAGTGCTGGATAGTGACAAATCAAGAATGGCATCTGTGCAGAACAATCACCAACAGAGTTATTTCTGTGGTATGCCTGGATTAACTGGGAAAGAATTGTCTTCCCAGCTATATGAGCTGTTTTCCCCAAAGCATGTTTCTTCCATCCTTCCCCTATAGGGAATAAGTAGTGATTATGGTGGAGTTTTTCAGCTGTGCACTTTGAGTGACCTCTGTTTCTGTCTACCCTCTCATTAAATGGTTCTAATGACTGCTCCTGAAAAAGGAAGCATCTGGCACATGTTGTGATGGAGAAATGCAAAGTGATAATGGTAAAATCCTTGCCACTCACAGGACTTTTTTGAGCTCAGCCTGATGTGAGGCATAGCCTCTTTAACAGTCCTTCTTCAACCTGGTACTATCCATTCAACTGTAGACATGAACAAGATAGATAAAAACCCGAACAAAAAGTAAATAACCACACAGTGAGAGAAAAGGTCTGATGACCTCACAAAGGAGGTTATCACAGCCATGCTATACATCTTAGAGGGTAGAAGGGCTCTCCAAAGGGACCTTGACAGCCTGGACAGATGGGCAGATGCCAACATGATAGCATTTAACAAGTCCAAGTGCTGGGTGCTGCACTTTGGTCACAACAACCCCATGCAGTGCTACAGGCTGGGGTCAGAGTGGCAGAGAGCAGCCAGGCAGAGAGGGACCTGGGGGTACTGGGTGATAGGAGGCTGAACATGAGCCAGCAGTGTGCCCAGGTGGCCAAGAAGGCCAATGGCATCCTGGCCTGCATCAGGAACAGTGTGGCCAGCAGGAGCAGGGAAGTCATTGTGCCCCTGGACTCAGCGCTGGTTAGTCCACACCTTGAGTCCTGTGTCCAGTTCTGTGTCCAGTTTCTTCCTAACATCCAGTGCTGAGTACAGGGGCACAATGACTTCCCTGCTCCTGCTGGCCACACTATTCCTCATCCAGGCCAGGATGCCATTGGCCTTCTTGGCCACCTGGGCACACTGCACATGCATGCACCAGCTGAAGTTGAGGATTTCTGTCTTTGCAGCAAGAGTTATCAATCAGAAACCAGAGGTGTGCAAAGGAGCTCAGACTCACTGAAATGTGAATTTGGACTACACTGAAAATCCATAGCCAGAGCTCCAAATGCCTCGGTGGGACCCTGTAAATATAGCCAAGGGTAAAAAACTGGTGAACACTCAACATGCAGAGTAGTCAAAGGCTGATCTTCATTTCTTTGCATCCAAGAGCTTTTGCAGAGGCAATGCAGGAGACCTGCAGATGTGCTGCAGGTCCAGTGTGATGTGAAGTTGAGACTCTTGAATGTGTCCAGAGAAGGGCAATGAAGCTGGGGAGAGGTCTGGAGCACAGCCCTGTGAGGAGAGGCTGAGGGAGCTCTATTCCTGATGCAGGCCAGGATGCCACTGGCCTTCTTGGCCACCTGGGCATGCTGCTACCTCATGTTCAGCCTACTATTAACCAGTACTCCCAGGTCCCTTTCTGCCTGGCTGCTCTCTAGCAGACAAGAAGAACAAAAAAGGCTTCAAAGGCCTGCTCCCCTGAGCAATCATTTCAGGTTGAATTTTAGCCCCCGCGGATTGGTTATGAAGTTGTTATTCCAACTCAGTTGCAGCAAAAGGATTACGTGCATGATTAAAGTGGTGGGTGATGTGGTGGTCGGAGGGTGTTTAGGCACCAGTGACCACGACATAATAGAGTTTTCAGTATGCAGCCAAGCCAAGAGGGGCAGCAAGAAGACCTCCACTCTGGACTTCCGGAGGGCAGACTTCAGGCTGCTCAAGGAACTAATTCAGAAGGTTCCTTGGGAATCAGCCCTTAAAAACAAAGGGGTCCAGGAGAGCTGGACCTACTTCAAGGAAGAACTATTGAAGGTGCAAGAACAGGCTGTGCCGGTGTGCCGGAAGATGAGCCGCCGGGGCAGACGGCCAGCCTGGATGGGCAATGAACTTTTAATAGAACTTAGGGAAAAAAAGAGGGTGTATCATCTTTGGAAGAAAGGGGAGGCAACCTACAGAATGTTTAGGGATGTTGCTAGGTTGTGCAGGAAGAAAATTAGGGAGGCAAAAGCCCATTTAGAACTTAGACTGGCCTCTGCTGTGAAGGATAACAAAAAGTCCTTCTATAAATACATCAATAGCAAGAAGAAGGGCAAGGACAACCTCCACTCCTTGGTTGACACGGAGGGGAACGTTGTAACAAAGAATGAGGAAAAGGCAGAGGTACTTAACACCTTCTTTGCCTCAGTCTTCACTAGCAGGGCAGAACGTCTTCCAGACAGCTGGCCTGCAGAGCTGGCAGAAGGAGCCAGAGAGCTGCATAGTTTACCACTGCTCCAAGAGGAAGTTAGAGATCTACTGAGCCGCTTGGACCCCCACAAGGCCATGGGACCGGATGGGATCCATCCTAGGGTGCTGAGATTGCTGACAGATGAGCTGTCCAAGCCACTTTCCATCATTTTTCAGCAGTCCTGGCTCACTGGAAAGGTCCCAGAAGACTGGAAGCTGGCTAACGTGGTGCCCATCCACAAGAAGGGCCGGTTGGATGAGCCAGGGAATTATAGGCCTGTCAGCCTGACCTCAGTGCCAGGCAAGATTATGGAACGGGTCATCTCGAGTGCGATCACACAGCACTTACAGGATGACCAGGGGCTCAGGCCTAGCCAGCATGGATTTAGGAGGGGCAGGTCCTGCCTGACCAACCTGATCTCCTTCTATGATCAGGTGACCCGCCTGGTGGATGTGGGGAGGCCTGTGGATGTGGTCTACCTGGACCTCAGCAAGGCCTTTGACACCGTTCCCCACAGCAAACTCCTGGCCAAGCTGGCAGCCCGTGGCTTGGACAGGAGCACACTGCGTTGGGTTAGGAACTGGCTGGAGGGCCGAGCCCAGAGAGTAATGGTGAATGGCACCACATCCAGCTGGCGGCCTGTCACTAGTGGTGTGCCCCAGGGATCAGTACTGGGCCCCATGCTCTTCAACATCTTTATTGATGATCTGGATGAGGGCATTGAGTCCATCATCAGTAAATTTGCAGATGACACCAAGCTGGGGGCAGCAGTTGATTTGCTGGAGGGCAGAGAGGCTTTGCAGAGGGACCTCGACAGGCTGGACAGATGGGCAGAGTCCAATGGCAGGAGATTTAACACATCCAAGTGCCGGATTCTGCACATTGGCCACAACAACCCCAGGCAGTGCTACAGGCTGGGGTCAGAGTGGCTGGAGAGTGGCCAGGCAGAGAGGGACCTGGGGGTGCTGGTTGATTGTAGGCTGAACATGAGCCTGCAGTGTGCCCAGGCAGCCAAGAAGGCTAATGGCATCCTGGCTTGCATCAGGAACAGTGTGGCCAGCAGGAGCAGGGAGGTCATTGTGCCCCTGTACACTGCACTGGTTAGGCCGCACCTTGAGTACTGTGTCCAGTTCTGGGCCCCTCAGTTTAGGAAGGATGTTGACTTGCTGGAACGTGTCCAGAGAAGGGCAACAAAGCTGGTGAGGGGTTTGGAACACAAGCCCTATGAGGAAAGGCTGAGGGAGCTGGGGTTGCTTAGCCTGGAGAAGAGGAGACTGAGGGGTGACCTTATTGCTCTCTACAACTACCTGAAGGGTGGTTGTAGCCAGGCAGAGGTTGGCCTCTTCTCCCAGGCATCCAGCACCAGAACAAGAGGACACAGTCTCAGGCTGCGCCAGGGCAGGTTTAGGCTGGATGTTAGGAAGAAGTTCTACACGGAGAGAGTGATTGCCCATTGGAATCGGCTACCCGTGGAGGTGGTGGAGTCACCTTCACAGGAGGTGTTCAGGAGAAGACTTGATGGGGTGCTTGGCTGTATGGTCTGGTTGTTGGGTGGGTTGGATTGTTTGATGGGTTGGACGCGATGATCTTGAAGGTCTCTTCCAACCTGGTGTATTGTATTATTATTGTATTATTATTGTATTATTAAAGGCTGTGAGATTCCCCCCTTTGTGCTGCAACTGTAAATCAGGATGCAGAAACAGGCTGTGCTTGCATTTGAATGAGCTAAAAGCCAGGAATTTCCAACTCTCAGCAGGTGTCGTTATCAGGAGGATTTTCAGTCAAGATTTAATCCTTTATAGTTGCTGGGTAGCTGAGGCAAGGAGCCTGTTAACATCTTATTTTATCTCCTGCTGTGCTGAAAGAGGTAGCTTTCTTCTCAAACAACATTTTTGCCTCCACATGGGCTGAAACACATCTGCCATGGTTCACATAATGATGAGGCACCTTCTCCTGCTTCCAGAGTGTGCTGTTAGGGCACACAAGGGGCATGAGTTGCTTCATGACTGCACGGTTGTGCTGCCACCATATGGCTCAGGGAACCAGTTCAGTGCTTGACTTGGAGACATGTAAGCATGTGCCAGGTGCACATTTCACAGAATCATAGAATCTCTAAGGTTGGAAAAGACTTCAAAGATCATCAAGTGCAACCTGTCACCCAAGACCTCATGACTACTAGACCATGGCATCAAGTGCCACGTCCAATCCCCTCTTGAACACCTCCAGCGATGGTGACTCCACCACCTCCCTGGGCAGCACATTCCAATGGCCAATCACTCTGTTTGGGAAGAACTTTCTCCTCACCTCGAGGCTAAGCTTCCCTTGGCGCAGCCTGAGACTGTGTCCTCTTGTTCTGGTGCTGCTTGCCTGGGAGAAGAGACCAACCCCCACCTGGCTACAGCCTCTATTCAGGGAGTTGGAGACAGCAAGAAGGTCTCCCCTGAGCCTCCTCTTCTCCAGGCTAAGCAACCCCAGCTCCCTCAGCCTCTCCTCACAGGGCTGTGCTCCAGACCTCTCCCCAGCTTTGTTGCCCTTCTCTGGACACATTCAAGAGTCTCAACTTCCTATCACACTGGACCTGCAGCACATCTGCAGGTCTCCTGCATTGCCTCTGCAAAAGCTCTTGGATGCAAAGAAATGAAGATCAGCCTTTGACTACTCTGCATGTTGAGTGTTCACCAGTTTTTTACCCTTGGCTATATTTACAGGGTCCCACCGAGGCATTTGGAGCTCTGGCTATGGATTTTCAGTGTAGTCCAAATTCACATTTCAGTGAGTCTGAGCTCCTTTGCACACCTCTGGTTTCTGATTGATAACTCTTGCTGCATAGACAGAAATCCTCAACTTCAGCTGGTGCATGCATGTGCAGTGTGCCCAGGTGGCCAAGAAGGCCAATGGCATCCTGGCCTGGATGAGGAATAGTGTGGCCAGCAGGAGCAGGGAAGTCATTGTGCCCTGTGTTCTGCACTGGTTAGGCCACACCTTGAGTCCTGTGTCCGGTTCTGGCC
This sequence comes from Picus viridis, assembly GCA_033816785.1. Taxonomy (NCBI): domain Eukaryota; kingdom Metazoa; phylum Chordata; class Aves; order Piciformes; family Picidae; genus Picus; species Picus viridis. Next base: position 89,602,416 of record CM066566.1, on the reverse strand, counting down.
CCTCAGTTTAAGGAGGCTATTGAGACTCTTGAATGTGTCCAGAGAAGGGCAACGAGGCTTGGGAGAGGTCTCAATCACAAGCCCTGTGAGGAGAGGCTGAGGGAGCTGGGGTTGCTTAGCCTGGGGAAGAGGAGGCTCAGGGGAGACCTTCTTGCTGTCTGCAACTCCCTGAAGGGAGGTTGTAACCAGGTGGGAGTTGGTGTCTTCTCCCAGGCAACCAGCAGCAGAACAAGAGGACACAGACTCAAGCTGTGCCAGGGGAGGTTTAGGCTGGATGTTAGGAAGAAATTCTTCCCAGCAAGAGAGATTGGCCATTGGAATGTGCTGCCCAGAGGCTGGTGGAGTCACCATCACTGGAGGTATTCAGAAAGGGATTGGACGTGGCACTTGGTGCCATGGTTTAGTAGTCATGAGGTATTGGGTGATAAGTTGGAATTGATGATCCTTGGAATTGATGGTCCTTTCTAGTCTTATTGATTCTATGGTTCTATGTCCGTCCCATGAAGCAAGGACCTTCTTTCTGTGCTGCTTTTGGCTCTGGTCTAACATACCTCTGCACAAAGGTTCTCTTTACACACCACTCACCTTTCTCAAATGCCTCTTCAGACTTTTCTTCACTTTGCCAGGGCTGGGCTAAGAGGCAAAGGTCAGGGCAAACAGGCTGCAGTACTGATGGTCACCCCACTGCAATCCTATGCTTCTGGTTCAAGCTAGTGCTGAACAAGGGCTGCTTGAAGAAAGCAACTCCTTAGCATTAGTATTCTGTGCAGCTTTCCTGTCTGCTCCTAGTTTAGAATGATCTACCTGATGTATTACCATTGTAACACAACAGTACATTTTCCTTAACTTGGTTTCTAGTCCAAATCTAATGGACACTCACTGTTCTGTTCAGTGAAAACCCTGTTTTTCTGTGCTGCATGGAAGTTGTTTGCCAGTGTAGGTGAGTCACAGTTCCAACGCTCATCACACTAGTTTAAGACTTGTAGTACAGCACAAAATAACTTCAAAGGTGGGCAAAGAGAAACCTAGCTGAAGAAAACCACTGTGAACAGCACAGGGGTGGGAACACACTTTATTTTAGCATGCTGTTTACATAGAATAGAATAGAATAGAATAGAATAGAATAGAATAGAATAGAATAGAATAGAATAGAATAGAATAGAATAGAATTAACCAGGTTGGAAAAGACCTCAGAGATCATCAAGTCCAACCTATCACCCAACACCATCTAATCAGCTAAACCATGGCTTCAACTGCCACATCCAATCCCCTCCCCTGGCACAGTTTGAGTCTGTGTCCTCTTGTTCTGGTGCTGGTTGCCTGGGAGAAGAGACCAACCCCCACCTGGCTACAACCTCCCTTCAGGGAGTTGGAGAGAGCAAGAAGGTCTCCCCTGAGCCTCCTCTTCTCCAGGCTGAGCAACCCCAGCTCCCTCAGCCTCTCCTCACAGGGCTGTGCTCCACACCTCTCCCCAGCTTTGTTGCCCTTCTCTGGACACGTTCAAGTGTCTCAACATCTTTCCTAAACTGAGAGGCCCAGACCTGGACACAGGACTCAAGGTGTGGTGCCAACCAGGGACAAAACAGGTTTAACTGATATCCCACTCTTCTTGCCTGTCATCAGAGGTGGAAGAATGGTCTGTTTCCAAAGTCAGTGTTAAGTTCAGAACTCTGTCCTAGTTTGCCCTGTGGCAAACATGAGATTTCTGCCTGCCCTACTACATGCTGGGCAGTCTGATAAACCACCAAGGGATGACATCTTTAAGAACAAATCAGGGTATTGTCCAAAGAGACTCACTGGATAAGTCACATAAAAAAGTATTTGAAGTCAGCTTTGCTTAGAGGAAAAACAAACCTCCATGTTATTGGAAGTGGAGTCTTTTTGCACATGTTCTAGCAAGTGAACAGATTTTGTGTACCTCTCCAAAACCTGTATCAGAATGCCTGTGGAAAGTTTCTGGCTGCAGGGGAGAAAGATTATTAATCTTTCTCTCTTGGATAAGCATTCAATGAGTGCATGCCAGTACCAGGGGAATGTTTGTGAATAAAATTCACAAACCTTTGTGAATAACATATTAGAAAATGAAATATCATAGGATCATAGAATTAATAAGGTTGGAAAAGACCTCAGAGATCATCAAGTCCAGGTGCAGAATGACTTCCCTGCTGCTGCTGGCCACACTGTTCCTCATGCAGGCCAGAATGCCATTCGCCTTCTTCAACACCTGGCCACACTGCAGGCTCATGTTCAGCCTACCGTCGACCAGTACCCCCAGGTCCCTCTCTGCCTGGCTGCTCTCCAGCCACACTGACCCCAGCCTGTAGCATGGGGTTCTTGTGGCCAATGTGTAGAACCTGGCACTTGGATTTGTTCAATCTCATGCCCTTGGACTCTGCCCATCTGTCCAGCCTGGCAAGGTCCCTCTGCAGAGCTCTCCTACCCTCTAACAGATCAACTCCTGCTCCCAGCTTGCTGTCATCTGCAAACTTACTGCTGATGGACTCAATCCCCTCATCCAGATCATCAATAAAGAAATTGAACAGGATGGGGCCCAGCACTGATCCCTGGGGGACACCACTAGTGCCTGGCTGCCAGCTGGATGTGGCACCATTCACCACCACTCTCTGGGCTCAGCCTCCAGCCAGTTCCTAACCCAGCTCAGAGTGCTGCTGTCCAAGGCAGGGGCTGACAGCTTGGCCAGGAGTTTGCTGTGGGAGATGGTGTCAAAGGCCTTGCTGAAGACCAGGTAGACCACATCCACAGCCTGCCCCACATCCACCAGGCAGTCACCTGATCATAGAAGAAGATCAGGTTGGTCAGGCAGGACCTGTCCTTCCTAAATCCATGCTGGCTGGGCCTGAGCCCTTGGCCTGATCCCTTACAGATGACTTAGGAAATTTGTTATCCACCTGCCTGGACTGCATTTTCCCAAGTACCATCAGTACTACAGACAATGACAGAGCTCTGGCATTCAGCTTTCATGGAGCTGCACAGCCAGAATTTCTGCAGCCTCTACCTACACCCCAGGCATGAAAAAAATGACTGGAAACCTCAGGAAATTGAATTTTCACAGAACATTGACTGTTGGTCCTCTGGAAACCAGAGTATGCTTGCCAAACATGCTCTAGACCCCCACTAGCACACAGAGACAAAAAGCACTAGCTCAGTCATTTAAAGTATTTGATCATCTCAGAGGAGGTTTGATTTGGGCAAAAGTTTAAAGGATTGTTATTGGTATAAGGAACATTTCTAACCACAATTAATGAGCCATGAAATATTTTGGTTTGTTAAGCATCCCTGCAGGCTAAATGGGGAAACTTACCTTTAAATCCACCGTGAAAACTGCATGCTAAAAGGAAAGGAAAAGCTGCTAAAGATTTGTAGATACTTAGGAGTAGTTGGTGCACAAACTCCCCCAAATCTCAGGGGGATTTCTCAATAATGTTTCATCCATAAATTAATTTTCAATGGCAAAAACTGATGGGGAAGCAAACAGAGTTATGCCACTGCTGAGACAGAATAGAATGGTTAAGGCCTTAGGATAGAATAGAATTAACCAGGCTGGAAAAGAGCTAAGAGATCATCGAGTCCACCCTATCACCCAACACCATCTAATCAACTAAACCATGGCACCAAGTGCCTCATCCAGGCTCTTCCTAAACACCCCCAGTGATGGTGACTCCACCAGACTTGGCAGAGATAGACAATGGTTGGACTCAGTAATCTGAAAGGACTTTTCCAAGCAAAACAATTCTCTGATTCTGTGATTCACTTGCTCACTGCAAAGCATTTAGAATCATAGAATCAAGAAGGTTGGAAAACACCTCATCAAGTCCAACCTAGCACCCAACACCTCAGGACTAATAAACCATGGCTTCAAGTGCCACATCCAATCCATTCTTGAACACCTCCAGGAATGGTGACTCCACCACCTCCCTGGGCAGCACATTCCAATGGCCAATCTCTCTGTCTGGGAAGAACTTTCTCCTCACCTCCAGCCTAAACCTCCTCTGGCACAGCTTGAGACTGTGTCCTCTTCTTCTGGTGCTGGTTGCCTGGGAGAAGAGACCAACCCCCACCTGGCTACAACCTCCCTTCAGGGAGTTTGAGACAGCAAGAAGGTCTCCCCTCAGCCTCCTCTTCTGCAGGCTAAGCAACCCCAGCTCCCTCAGCCTCTCCTCACAGGGCTGTGCTCCAAACCCCTCCCCAGCTTTGTTGCCCTTCTCTGGACACCTTCCAGCAACTCAACATCTTTCCTAAACTGATATAGTGATATTCAGAGTTTCCCAACTATTTTGTGGAAAGTGATTTATTTATTTTTTTCAATACAGACATTGTTATACTAAGATGTAACTGTTGTTGATTAAATTTACATTTTATGTAGGAATTAAAGGGAAAAAAAACCAAACAAACAATAGACAACGAGCAGCCCAAAACAACACATCCATCAATCCATTCCATTTTGCTCAACTGGGTGTTTATGTGCATTTGCATGAGGTTTTGCAGTGCTTCACTGTCCTAGTTTGAGGCCAAGCAGATCCTCTCTTGCCCCTGAGAGGGACAAAAGAATGAGACTCACACAAATGGATTGCAGAAGTGATGGGAAGTTCAAATGGAAAAGCAGTGAGTGTTTTACAGAAGTTGCAAGCATTGTGACAAAAGAATCAAAAGAGTCCCCAAATCATACAGAATCGCCAAGAGCACACCCAAAAGCCTCCCAACATCTCCCTTCTCCCCACCTGAGGGTATACCCAAAACCCCAGGGCTGTTTTCTTCATTCCCCCACTGCTAGGCTGGTCTCAAGACTGGCCAAGTCTGAGACTGACCCTCCCCCTTCTCCTATTGGCATTATGTCTAGCCTGGCATTAGAGGCCTTGAGATAACTCCCCAACTCTTACCCAATAGGGAGCAACTCCCACGAGAGCAGAGAGGGAAGAAAGAGGAAGAGACTTTGCAGATGGATTTATAGGGCACAGGATATTATGGGTATGAAATACACTGTTTGCTGTGTTCACCTACTAGGCTGGACACTCCGGACACTGGAGGTATAGCTTGTGTGGCAGCAACAGGAGGCACCCAGCTCAAACTGCCACACACCACCCCTTATTTCATACCATAATTCCTGCACCCAAAACACATCATCAAATTAGAAATCCTGAGATGATATGTCTAGCAAAGTCCAAGGCTTCATCTGGGCATCCTTCCAAACAGTCTCTCATTCAGGCTCAGCTAACAATCCATTCCAGTTCTTCTCCCTCATCTGGTGGAGCCTCCCAGCCATGCAGAGTTCATTCTTCTGCAATGCGAGCTCCTCACGGCTTCAGCGGACATCCTGGTCACCTGGAAGAACCTCATGTTGGTCTCTTCTCCCAGACAACCACCAAGAGTACAAGAGGACACAGTCTCTCTTAGAAAAAAACCCAAACAAACAAGAACCCTAAAACAAAAAAAGACCACAAAAAATCCAAACCCACAGTATCATAGTATCACAGTATCACAGTATCGCTAAGGTTGGAAGAGACCTCAAAGATCATCAAGTCCAACCTGTCACCACAACCTCACGACTAGACCATGGCACCAAGTGCCTCATCCAGTCTCTTGCTAAACACCTCCAGGGACGGCGACTCCACCACCTCCCTGGGCAGCACATTCCAATGACGAATCACTCTCTTGGTGAAGAACTTTCTCCTCACCTCGAGCCTAAACTTCCCCTGTTGCAGCTTGAGACTGTGAAAACCCACAACCAAATACAGTAGATGTGTTAACCTTTACCTTTCTGCAGAGACCTGAACACAGTCTCAAGCTGTGCCAGGGGAAGCTTAGGCTCGAGGTGAGGAGAAAGTTCTTCACTGTGAGAGCTGATAGCCATTGGAATGTGCTGCCCAGGGAGGTGGGGGAGTCACCATCCCTGGAGGTCTTCAAGAGGGGATTGGACGTGGCACTTGGTGCCATGGTTTAGTCCTGAGGTCTGTGGTGACAGGTTGGACTTGATGATCTTTGAGGTCTCTTCCAACCTTGGTGATTCTGTGATTCTGTGACAGAAGACACTGAGAGTGAGACATGCTGGCAGCTGGTGCAAGCTGCGTCCCCCCTGGTGAAGGAGCCTATACAGAGAGAGTGATTGCCCATTGGAATTGGCTACCCGTGGAGGTGGTGGAGTCACCTTCATTGGAGGTGTTCAGGAGGAGGCTTGATGGGGTGCTTGGTGCCATGGGTTAGTTGTTTAGGTGGGTTGGATTGGTTGATGGGTTGGACGCGATGATCTATAATGCCTCTTCCAACCTGGTCTGGTCTATTCTATTCTATTCTATTCTATTCTATTCCATTCCATCCCATCCCATCCCATCCCATCCCATCCCATCCCATCCCATCCCATCCCATCCCATCCCTTCCCATCCCATCCCATCCCATCCCATCCCATCCCATCCCATCCCATCCCATCCCATTCTATCCTATCCTATCCTATCCTATCCTATCCTATCCTATCCTATCCTATCCTATCCTATCCTATCCTATCCTATCCTATCCTATCCCCTATCCTGTTCTATTCTATTCTATTCTATTCTATTCTATTCTATTCTATTCTATTCTATTCTATCCTATCCTATCCTATCCTATCCTATCCTATCCTATCCTATCCTATCCTATCTCTCCTAGGCGTAGAATAAACACCAGCAAAAATAGATGGCTAGAGGAAAACCATGAGAGAGAGGGTGATTTGTACATGTGTTTGGCAGGGAGGCAACAGAGCCTGTCTCAGCTGCACTGCAGCAGCTGCCTGCTGTGGGAGCAACAACCTATTTCTTAGGAATCTGATTCTGAACATTCATCCTCTAGCCTTAAGTGTACATGCGTGTTTTCACTGGGGAATTCCTGTGGACTTGCTGCATACAAGAAAAAATGATGTTTGCTTGGATTTTTGCCTTGAGACTTGAAGGAAAAACCAAGCTCTTCTACAACAGATGTGATCCTTTGTCAGTGTTTTGTTTACCTTGCTGAGCACAAGCAAAGTATACCAAAAGCACACATAGCCTCACAAAACCAGAGAATATAGACAGCAAGAGACCTCCTGAGACTATACAGATAGCCACTGAGCGTCTTTCCTGGAAAACAGCTTTGACTCGAGTTTGTAACAACAGTGTTCCATGCACTTCATCAAGGAATTAACAAAAGCAAGCAAACAAGACAAAACAAAACAAAAAAGCAATGTGCAAAAGTATAAGCCAAACATCTTGAGTGGAAAAAGCCCTGGCCCTTGTGACCATAGCACACGGGGGAAAGCGCTGAATATTTGTGGGCCATTACTTGTGACTCTCTCCTATGAGGTTTATCAAGTTAGAGTCTGTGCAGACTGCACTAATATTTCATTCTGCCCCTGGACTCAGCACTGGTTAGGCCACACCTTGAGTCCTGTGTCCAGTTCAGGGCCACTCAGGTTAGGAAAGATGTTGAGTTGCTGGAAGGTGTCCAGAGAAGGGCAACAAAGCTGGGGAGGGGTCTGGAGCACAGCCCTGTGAGGAGAGGCTGAGGGAGCTGGGGTTGCTTAGCCTGGAGAAGAGGAGGCTGAGAGGAGACCTTCTTGCTCTCTACAACTCCCGGAAGGGAGGTTGTGGCCAGGTGGGGGTTGGTCTCTTCTCCCAGGCAGCCAGCACCAGAAGAAGAGGACACAGTCTCAAGCTGTGCCAGGGGAAGTTTAGGCTGGATGTAAGGAAGAAGTTCTTCCCAGAGAGATTGCCCATTGGAATGTGCTGCCCAGGGAGGTGGTGGAGTCACCACCACTGGAAGTGTTTAGGAAGAGACTGGCTGAGGCACTTAGTGCCATGGTTTAGTTGATTAGATGGTGTTGGGTAATGGGTTGGACTTGATGATCTTAAAGGTCTTTTCCAACCAGGTTAATTCTATTCTATTCTATTCTATTCTATTCTATTCTATTCTATTCTATTCTATTCTATTCTATTCTATTCTATGCTGTTCTGTTCTATTCTATGCTATGCTGTGCTATTCCATTCCATTCCATTCCATTCCATTCCATTCCATTCCATTCCATTCCATTCCATTCCATTCCATTCCATTCCATTCCATCCCATTCCATTTACCTGAATCCACAGATCTCCCTTTTTAGTGTGGTATGTCTCATATATACAACAACGTTGTTGCTGTTACCTATCTGGAAAAATAATTTCCGGGGGGGCATAACAAATTACCATTACAAATAAATAAGTAAATAAAAACTAGCACTGCTAACAAAACATGCTTGTTGGTATGGCTAGAGATAAACAGAGTTTCCAACAAGGACTGAGTAGCATTTGCAAAAATGCTGTTTTTTTCACCCACATTAACCCAAACTGTACATGACAGCATAGTGGGGGTTGGTCTCTTCTCCCAGGTGACCACCAACAGAACAAGAGGACACAGTCTCAAGCTGCACCAGAGAGCAGAAAGAGAGATTGGCCATTGGAATGTGCTGCCCAGGGAGGTGGTGGAGTCACCATCACTGGAGGTGTTTAAGAAGAGACTGGATGGGGTGCTTGGTGCCATGGTTTAGTTGATTAGATGGTGTTGGATGATAGGTTGGACTCGATGATCTCGAAGGTCTTTTCCAACCTGGTCTTGTCTTTTCTTTTCTTTTCTTTTCTTTTCTTTTCTTTTCTTTTCTTTTCTTTTCTTTTCTTTTCTTTTCTTTTTCTTTTCTTTTCTTTTCTTTTCTTTTCTTTTCTTTTCTTTTCTTTTCTTTTCTTTCTTTCTTTTCTTTTTTTCTTTTCTTTTTTCTTTTCTTTTCTTTTCTTTTCTTTTTTTCTTTTCTTTTTTTCTTTTCTTTTCTTTTCTTTTCTTTTTCTTTCTTTTTCTCTTTTTCTTTTCTTCTCTTCTCTTCTCTTTCTCTTCTCTTCTCTTTCTCTTCTTCTTCTTTTCTCTTCTCTTTTCTCTTCTCTTCTTCTCTTCTCTTCTCTTCTTCTCTCTTCTCTTCTCTTCTCTTCTCTTCTTCTCTTCTCTTCTCTTCTCTTCTCTTCTTCCTCTCTTTCTCCTCTCTTCTCCTCTTCTCTTTCTTCCCTTCTTCTTCCTTCTCCTTCCTTCCCTTCTCCCTTCCCTTCCCTTCCCTTCCTTCCCTTCCCTCTTCCTTCTTCTTCTTCTTCTTCCCTTCTTCTTCTTCCTTCTCTTCTCTTCTCTTCTCTTCTCTTCTCTTCTCTTCTCTTCTCTTCTCTTCTCTTCTCTTCTCTTCTCTCTTCTCTTCTCTTCTCTTCTCTTCTCTTCTCTTCTCGAGTCTCCTCTCCTCGGAGTCTCCTCTCCTCGAGTCTCCTCTCTTCTCTCCTCGAGTCTCCTCTCCTCGAGTCTCCTCTCCTCTCCTCGAGTCTCCTCTCCTCGAGTCTCCTCTCTTCTCCTCGAGTCTCCTCTCCTCTCCTCTCGAGTCTCCTCTCCTCGAGTCTCCTCTCCTCGAGTCTCCTTTCCTTGAGTCTCCTCTCCTCGAGTCTCCTCTCCTCAAGTCTCCTCTCCTCTCCTCGAGTCTCCTCTCCTCGAGTCTCCTCTCCTCAAGTCTCCTCTCATTCTATTCTATTCTATTCTATTCTATTCTATTCTATTCTATTCTATTCTATTCTATTTCTATTCTATTCTATTCTATTCTATTCTATTCTATTCTATTCTCCATACTGAGAATCTGGCCGAATTCCTGACACAGAATACAGCTCTGGTGTAAAGTGCTAAATAGTTAAATGTATATCTTCTAGCTTGGTTTGAGTAAGCATTTCAGATTAGGAAAACAAGTGGAACCCCAAATCATTTCAGTTGTTCAACTGACATGCAGCAACCTGACTAACAAATCTGTATGCACATCCTGACACCCATCAGTCACAAGTAGCCCATCTGGGCTGTGTTCTATTTATTCCTATTCAGTAAAGAGATATTGCACAGGAGGCAGCTGGCAGGCTGCAGAGAACACTTCCTCCTCTCTTCATTTCCATCCCTCTGCCTACAAAAGGCAGGATCTAGCTGTAAGGACACAGTTTTCCTTTTATGTGAGGCCAGGAAATAACTGAGCAGCTCTGGCATAACAGTGAAGAAACTGGTGTCATATGCAGCTGGACAAGGTTGTGTTAAAGCAGCATGTAGGTGGGAGACATCACAGAAGGCAATGTTAACCAGGAGGTGAAGATACAGCTCCCTTTGTGCCTTTTTCTGAGGCAACTCCACTGAACAGTTCCCATAATTAGCATAAATTGCAAACAGCATGTGGACCCCAGCATAATTCAAAGCTGATGAACACCAAGTTAAAAAACTGTCCTTAGAATAGAGTGGAGTAGAATAGAAGGGAGTGGAATGGAATGGAATGGAATGGAATGGAATGGAATGGAATGGAATGGAATGGAATGGAATGGAATGGAATGGAATAGAGGAATAGACCTCAGAGATCATCAAGTCCAGCCTAGCAGCCACACCATCTAATCAACTAAACCATGGCACCAAGAGCCTCCTCCAGTGTCTGTCCAGGTGTTTAAGAACACCTCCAGTGTTGGTGACTCCATCACCTCCCTGGGCAGCACATTCCAATGGCCAATCTCTCTTGCTGGGAAGAATTTCTTCCTAACATCCAGCCTAAACCTCCCGTGGTGCAGCTTGAGACTGTGTCCTCTTGTTCTGGTGTTGGTTGCCTGGGAGAAGAGACCAACCCCCACCTGGCCACAACCTCCCTTCAGGGAGTTGTAGAGAGCAAGAAGGTCTCCCCTGAGCCTCCTCTTCTCCAGGCTAAGCAACCCCAGCTCCCTCAGCCTCTCCTCACAGGGCTGTGCTCCACACCTCTCCTCAGCCTTGTTGCCCTTCTCTGGACACGTTCAAGTGTCACAATATCTTTCCTAAACTGAGGGGCCCAGAACTGGACACAGGACTCAAGGTGTGGCCTAACCAGTGCTGAGTCCAGGGGCACAATGACTTCCCTGCTCCTGCTGGCCACACTATTCCTGATGCCTCTCTGCTTTTGGGCTTACAAGCAGGGATCAAAGAGCCTGGACCTTCCAAAGGAGGCAAATAGGGATGTTTGAATAGCTGCAGGGTCACAAAGCAAAACCAGTGGGAGCTTGAGTCCTGGCAGTGCAGTGTCCAGTGCACCCTGCCATGACAGAGATGGCAGCATGTTCAGAAATGGGAGAGTGCATTGGTTTTAACTGGCTGGTCTCACAAGGAGACCAGCAGTTGTGGTTCAGAGATTCAGTCTAAGCCTAACAGGGGTTCTTTGGTTGGTTTTTTTCACTCACTCTCATGTTTATGACAGTCTGTGTTAAACCAACACAGAGAGGCTGTGCCTTTGAAGGCTTTTGTTGTAGAGAAAAGATAAAAGACAATCCTTAGTGAAGGTACAAGGAATAATTTTGCTTTCTTTCTTTCCAAGACACTTATTGTTCTGTTTCCACAATTTCCTTTTGTCAGTGCAGAACTGTACAGACAATGAAAGAAATCTGTTTTCCTCACCTTTTTTCTTACTTAAATTCATCTAAAAACACCACTTCTCTTGCAATCCATTGAAGTCCAGAGCTGCCAGAAGCAATGAGCGCAGATCAAACAAACTGACCTTGAGCTTCTGCAATAAACACAGTCCCTCCAGGTGCAGCCTGGGGACATAGAGAACCCCACCAAAAAAGGATGCAAGTATGACAAGGGTGAGCTGTATTCCTGGCACAATTTGTCACTCTAAATGGCCCAGGGGCAGCAGCCTGGGAACTTTGATAACAGCCTCAAAATAATATCCATTGACTGAACTCAAAGACATGTCCCAATCACCTAGGGTATTTGCTGGGGAATGTCCCAGCTCTTCCATCACAGAGGGATTTGGACAGGCTGGATACATGGGCTGAGGTCAATGGTATGATGTTGAATAAAGCCAAGTGCCAGGCCCTGCATTTGGGTCACAACAAACCTATGCAAAGCTACAGGCTTGTGCCAGAGTGGTCAGAAAGCTGCCTGGCAGAAAAGGACCTGGGGGTGCTGGTTGACAGCCAATCTCTCTTTCTGGGAAGAACTTTCTCCTCACCTCCAACCTAAAATTCTGTTGTCACAGCTTGAGACTGTGTCCTCTTGTTCTGCTGCTGGTTGCCTGGGAGAAGAGTCCAACCCCCACCTGGCTACAACCTCCCTTCAGGGAGTTGGAGAGAGCAAGAAGGTCTCCCCTGAGCCTCCTCTTCTCCAGGCTAAGCAACCCCAGCTCCCTCAGCCTCTCCTCACAGGGCTGTGTTCCAAACCCCTCCCCAGCTTTGTTGCAGTACAGAAACAATTGCAGCAAGGATGGGTGCTAGGTACTGGGCTCTAAACATTAGCCAAACAACGAGCTCACAGCTCGCATCTGTCACCAGGGTGCAGATTCCAGTTAGACATGTTGCTCCAGTGGAAACCAGTTGTATCAAAGCTTAGTGAGTAGTTCCATGTATTCAGGTGTTTTGTCCAAACCTTTGCAAAAAAATCCATTGTGTGTAGCAAGATGAGTGATGTGTGCAGCATTATGAGGGGTCATGAAAGGACAGATGTTCAGCGTGCTGGGCTATTTGGTGATGGTACTTAAGCATCACTTTCAATATAAGAGGATTTAAGGTACATATGGGTGTTAGGAAGCTCATAATCAGAGCATTTAGAATAGAACAGAAATAACCAGGTTGGAAAAGACCTGAGAGTTCATCAAGTCCAGCCTATCACCCAAAACAATCTAATCAACTTAACCATGGCACCAAGTGCCTCATCCAGTCTCTTGCTAAACACCTGCAGTGATGGTGACTCCACCACCTCCCTGGGCAGCACATCCCAAGGGCCAATCTCTTTCTGGGAAGAAGTTTCTCCTCACCTCCAGCCTAAACCTCCCCTGGCACAGCTTGAGACTGTGTCCTCTTGTTTTGTTGGTTGTTGCCTGGGAGAAGAGACCAACCCCACCTGGCTACAACCTCCCTTCAGGGAGTTGTAGACAACAATGAGGTCTCCCTGAGCCTCCTTTTGCCACAGTCTCAAACACCTAACAAGCCTGCAATGAGAGCAAGCCCGTCTGAAAAGGCTGCTGATGCTGGAAGCTCCATCTGTTACTCGTTTACAGTACATATCATGAGGAGACCAGGAATGACACTCTCCCACCTTTTCATACTCTTGCAATGCTTGGCATCAATAAGATTTCAGAAACACATTCATGGCTCTGCTCAGAGGGGGACATGACAATGTACTTGTCAAGCTTCCACTCTGCCAACACACCTTCCATGCAGACAGCAGGCTGGGCTGCTGTGTAGGTTTTCTTGACTGCATCAAGTGATATAGAATAGAATAGAATAGAATAGAATAGAATAGAATAGAATAGAATAGAATAGAATAGAATAGAATAGAATAGAATAGAATAGAATAGAATAGAATAGAATAGAATTAACCAGGTTGGAAAAGACCTCAGAAATCATCGAGTCCAACCTATCACCCAACACCATCTAATCAACTAAACCATGGCAGCAAGGGCCCCATCCAGGCTCTTTCTAAACACCTCCAGTGATGGTGACTCCACCACCTCCCTGGGCAGCACATTCCAATGGCCAATCTCTTTCTGGGAAGAAAGAGGGAGAGAGAGAAGCTGGGAGAAAGCTGTGTTAGTCTTATCTCAAGGTCAACCTGAAGCGTTCTCTTCTCCCAGGCAAACCAGAAAAGCCAAGATCAGAGGAGAAGAGAAAAGGAAGGAAAAGTGAGTGAAATGTGAAGAAGTGTTATGATGCAGCTTCTCTTACCCCAGACAGGTATCAAATGAGTTTGTTTAGAATAATCATGTGTCTTCCTTTTCAGACCAAACAGTGATTTACTTGTATTTTTTCTACTTTTCTGCTCAAAATCTGCACTGCTACAGGCTGGGATTGGAGTGGCTGGAGAGCTGCCAAACAGAAAGGGACCTGGGGGTACTGATTGACAGCCAGCTGAACATGAGCCAGCAGTGTGCCCAGGTGGCCAAGAAGGCCAATGGCATCCTGGCCTGCATTAGGAAGAGTGTGGCCAGCAGGAGCAGGGAGGTCATTGTGCCCCTGGACTCAGCAGTGGTTAGGCCACACCTTGAGTCCTGTGTCCAGTTCTGTGCCCCTCAATTTAAGAAGGACATTGAGACACTTGAACATATCCAGAGAAGGGCAACGAGGCTGGGGAGAGGCTGAGGGAGCTGGGGTTGCTTAGCCTGCAGAAGAGGAGGCTCAGGGAGACCTTCTTGCTCTCTATGAGTATCTGAAGGGAGGTTGTAGCCAGGTGGGGGTTAGTCTCTTCTCCCAGGCAACCAGCAGCAGAACAAGAGGACACAGTCTCAAGCTGCTCCAGGGGAAGTTTAGGCTGGAGGTGAGGAGAAAGTTCTTCACAGAGAGAGTTGTTAGCCATTGCAATGTGCTGCCCAGGGAGGTGGTGGAGTCACCATCCCTGGAGGTGTTCAAGAGGGGATTGGATTTGGCAGTTGCTGCCATGGTTTAGTAGTAATGAGGTGTTGAATGATAGGTTGTACTTGATGATCTTTGAGATATTTTCCAGCCTATTTGATTCTATGATTCTGAATTTTAAAGGCATAGCCTTAAACTGCCGCTTTGAGGAGCACATAACCAGGGAACACAGATTGCTGGATTTCCCTCCTAGGATATGGCACAGTAAAGTTAGGCGAGGAAGCAGCCCACTTGCAGCCAAAGCAATCTTTCACAGCCTTTACAGCCTTACAGACACTCTGAATCCTAGTGGGAGAATGCTCAGTAGCTTGGAGAACCACAGCACTTTCAGTCATTTACTTTTAGAGGCTGATTTTGCAACCGCAGTTTTGGCAGCCAGCTCTTACCACGTTAGCCAAACCTGCAAATAACTGAGACAAGTACTATTACTTTTGCAATTACATGTGCTTCAAGCTGCTGCAAACACCTGATCTTTCCTTTACTCCCCATAAATCTGCTAATTATATGAGACATGAATTGTACAGCACGTGGAGGACTGTGAGATTTTCCTTTTCAGCTTGATGTCTCCTGGTGGGCAGCCAGGATTGTGAATCTTACAGGATAAATCAGAGGCAAGACCAGGAAACATGAGAGAAAAATCATACCAAAATGATGTCTACACCATCCTAGGAAAACAATAAGGACATGAGGGGACATCGTTTCATGGGTGTTGTCGCTTTGCAGTTCAGGGACAGCCGGCTGAACATGAGGCAGCAGGGTGCCCAGGTGGCCAAGAAGGCCAACAGCATCCTGGCCAGCAGGAGCAGGGAAGTCATTCTGCCTTGTACTCAGCACTGGTCAGGCCACACCTTCAGTCCTGTGTCGAGTTCTGGCCCCTCCATTTAGGAAATATGTTGAGACACTTGAATGTGGCCAGAGAAGGGCAATGAGGCTGGGGAGAGGTGTGGAGCCTAGCCCTGTGAGGAGAGGCTGAGGGAGCTGGGGTTGCTTAGCCTGGAGAAGAGGAGGCTCAGGGGAGACCTTCTTGCTGTCTACAACTCTCTGAAGGGAGGTTGTGGCCAGGTGGAGGTTGGTCTCTTCTCCCAAGCAACCAGCACCAGAACAAGAGGACACAGTCTCAAGCTGTGCCAGGGGAGGTTTAGGCTGGAGGTGAGGAGAAAGTTCTTCCCAGCAAGAGAAACTGACCATTGGAATGTGCTGCCCAGGGAGGTGGTGGAGTCACCATCGCTGGAGGTGTTCAAGAGGGGATTGGATGTGGCACCTGAAGCCATGGTTTAGTTAGTCCTGAGGTGTTGGGTGACAGGTTGGACTTGATGATCTTTGATGTCTTTTCCAACCTTATTGATTTTATTGATTCTATGATTTCATGCAAGCCCTGGTTTAATGTATGAGTTTATTTTACTTCCACAGCGTGGTGGGTTGAAGTTTCCCCCACAGCATTAACTCAGCCACACACAGATGAAATATGACTCTTTCCAAGGTACAAAGCAGCAGGAGATCATAATGGTCTTCAAGAAAAAGCTTGTAAACAAAGACACCTACTGGGATCTGGCCTGCATGAGTAACAAATCCAGACACAGTCCACACCAATGAAACCAAACATGTGCTGCTTTTAGCCCTGACATATGCTCATATGCTAAAGTACATTCTGAGTATGAAGCCATTTATTTCAAATGTACTGAAAAATTCAAAGACACACACACAAAAAAGGTAGAAAAAAAGGTTTTTTGCAGTTGCCAGGAACAGAATATGATAAATTTGGTCTTCCTAACTCCTCACACACACACACACACACACAGACACTTTTGTCCCATGCACAACACATGCTGATTTTGCAGGTCTCATATATTCAATAGTCAGCCTCAAAGTGAAAATGCAGCAAAGTAAAAATTCACCACTCTGCCAATGGCCTCTGTCAAAGGTAAGCAACAAGCCAGCAGAATGAAACCTGCTCATGTTCAAGTGGCTGGTGGAATGGAATGGAATGGAATGGAATGGAATGGAATGGAATGGAATGGAATAGAATAGAATAGAATAGAATAGAATAGAATAGAATAGAATAGAATAGAATAGAATAGAATAGAATAGAATAGAATTAACGAGGATGGAACTCAACTCAACTCAACTCAGCTGAATTGAATTGAATTGAATTGAATTGAATTGAATTGAATTGAATTGAATTGAATTGAATTGAATTGAATTGAATTGACCAGGTTGGAAAAGACCTTTGAGATCATCAAGTCCAACCTGTCACCCAACACCATCTAATCAACTAAACCATGGCACCAAGTGCCTCATCCAGTCTTTTCCTAAACACCCCCAGTGATGGTGACTCCACCACCTCCCTGGGCAGCACATTCCAATGGTCAATCTCTCTTTCTGGGAAGAACTTCTTCCTAACATCCAGCCTAAACCTCCCCTGGCACAGCTTGAGACTGTGTCCTCTTGTTGTGGTGCTGGTTGCCTGGGAGAAGAGACCAACCCCCACCTGGCTACAATCTGCCTTCAGGTAGCTGTAGATTTCAATAAGGTGTCCCCTGAGCCAGCTCCCCTGCTCTCCAGGCTAAGCAGCCCCAGTTCTCTCAGCCTCTCTTCATAGGGCTGTGCTCCAGACCCCTCCCCACTTTACTGCCCTTCTCTGGACACCAGGATGCAGCCCTAGTCCTCCTGAGAAAGCTATTCTTTCCTGTTCCTAGGAATGTTATTCTTCTGCATGTAGGATAAGTGAACTGCAAAGACTGTCTGCTGAAGTAGCTCATTCTTTTATCATCTAATTTCATTCAGTTGTACTTAATCCACTCACTTGGTTTCAGCTGCAGCATGTCTTCCAGCAAGGCCTCCAGTGCTCGTTTGCAATCATACATGAAAATGTTGCCGCGTCCAACTCCAGTGCCTTTGCAGCGATGAATCACCCCCCTGTTAGCAGTGTGTATCTTACAACTTTTCTGATTCTTCATTTAAATTCTCATGTGAATGTTGGTTCTTGTTCTGGTGGCCTTAAGCCAATGAATCACCACAGCTCTGATGCAGAGCGACAGCTCCTGCGTGTAGCGAAGGAATCCATAGCCCTCATGAAACACAGAAGACTGCACAGAATCAGCCAGGCTGGAAAAGACCTCAGAGATCACCGAGTCCAACCTATTACCTAATACCAAACACCTCATGACAACTAAGCCATGGCTCCAAGGGCCACATCAAATCCTTTTTTGAACACTTCCAGGGATGGTGACTCCACCACCTCCCTGGGAAGCACATTCCAATGACCAATCTCTCTTGCTGGGAAGAATTGCTTTCTAACATCCAGCCTAAACTTTCCCTGGTGCAGCTTGAGACTGTGTCCTCTTGTTCTGGTGCTGCTTGCCTGGGAGAAGAGACCAACTCCCTCCTGTCTGCAACCTCCCTTCAGGGAGTTGTAGACAGTGAGGTCTCCCCTGAGTTTCCTCTTCTCCTGGCTATACAACCCCAGCTCCCTCAGCCTATCCTCACAGGGCTGTGCTCCAGACCTCTCCCCAGCCTCGTTGCCCTTCTCTGGACACATTCAAGAGTCTCAATGTCCTTCTTAAACTGAGGGGCCCAGAACTGGACACAGGACTCAAGATGTGGCCTAACCAGTGCTGAATACAGGGCAGAATGTGCTGCCCCTGCTGGCCACACTCTTCCTGATGCAGGCCAGGATGCCATTGGCCTTCTTGGCCACCTGGGCACACTGCTGGCTTATGTTCAGCCAGATCTCAATCAGTCCCCCCAGGTCCCTTTCTGCCTGGCTGCTCTCCAACCACTCTGACCCCAGCCTGTAGCACTGCATGGGGTTGTTGTGGCCAAAGTGCAGCACATGGCTCTTGGACTTGTTAAATGCCATCCTGTTGGACTCTGCTCATCTGTCCAGCCTGGCAAGATCCCTCTGAAGAGCTCTCCTACTTTCTAACAGATTGACACCTGCCCCAAACTTGGTGTCAACTGCACACTTACTAATGGTGGACTCTACCTCCTCATCCAGATTATCGATAAATTAAACAGGATTGGGCCAGACACTGATCCCTGGGGGACCCCACTAGTGCCTGGCTGCCAGCTGGATGTGGCACCATTCACCACCACTCTCTGGGCTTGGCCATCCAGCCAGTGCCTAACCCAGCGCAGAGTGCTTCTATCCAAGCCAATACTTCTTATATATCAAATCTGCTGGCACACGAAGCTTTACACACCACACTGAGCGCTCCAGGTATGGACAAGCGTCAATTAGGACTTCTTTTTAATCTAGTATCACAATCAAATATTCAGGAAGGCAAATTCTAGTTGTGTTGAGACCCAAACAGAAGACTTCCAATAAGAGTACAAAATTGGCAGGCTACAGAAGAAGAGACAGAGACGATATCACATAAAAGGCTGAGCTTCGGGATGAAGCTATGAGAACAAAATGATAGCATCAGCTGTCTCTTTATCTTGGATGATTTGAAAACTGTATTGGAAACTGTCCAGCATCTTCACAGAGAACTAGGTTTCAACATTGCTGTTCTGCTTCCTCATCTGCCTACTCAACACTTTAGTCTGTTGTAAATGGAATGGAATGGAATGGAATGGAATGGAATGGAATGGAATGGAATGGAATGGAATGGAAGAATAGAATAGAATAGAATAGAATAGAATAGAATAGAATAGAATAGAATAGAATAGAATAGAATAGAATAGAATAGAATAGAATAGACCAGACCAGACCAGGTTGGAAGAGACCTTCAAGATCATCACATCCAACCAACACCATCTAATCAACTAACCCATGGCACCAAGCACCCCACCAAGTCTCCTCCTGAACACCTCCAGTGATGATGACTCCACCAACTCCCCGGGCAGCTCATTCCAATGGGAAATCACTCTCTCTGTGTAGAACTTCCACTTAACCTCCAGCCTAAACCTCCCCTGGTGCAGCCTGAGACTGTGTCCTCTTGTTCTGGTGCTGGTTGCCTGGGAGAAGAGACCAACCCCCGCCTGGCTTCAACCTCCCTTCAGAGAGTTGTAGACAGCAAGAAAGTCTCCCTGAGCCTCCTCCAGGCTAAGCAACCCCAGCTCCCTCAGTCTCTCCTCACAGGGCTGTGCTCCAGACCCCTCCTCAGCTTTGTTGCCCTTCTCTGGTCACCTTCCAGCAAGTCAACATCCTTCTTGAACTGAGGGGCCCAGAACTGGACACAGGACTCAAGGTATGGCCTAACCAGTGCAGCGTACAGGGGAGAATCACTTCCCTGTTCCTGCTGGTCATACTGTTCCTGATGCAGGCCAGGATGCCATTGGCCTTCTTGGCTGCCTGGGCACACTGGAAGCTCATGTTCAGCCTACCATCGACCAGTACCCCCAGGTCTCTCTCTGCCTGGCTGCTGTAAATGTCAAAAGGGAGACTAACCTGATTCCCACAGCTCTCCAGACCAATTTCCTGGTTAGTTATCATAACTTCTTTTGTGGAGGGAAAAATTGCCAAAACCCATGTTTTCCCACAAATCCAAAAAAGTTCCTGTTGTTGACACAGAGCAAGGCATTAGCTTAACTTGAGAGTGAGGAAGGAACATAAAATGCCATACAAGTATACTGGGTTTATACAATACAATACAATACAATAAACCAGGTTGGAAGAGTCCTTCAAGATCATCGCATCCAACCCATCAACCAATCCAACCCACCCAACAACTAAACCATACAGCCAAGCACCCCATCAAGTCTCCTCCTGAACACCTCCAATGATGGTGACTCCACCACCTCCCTGGGCAGCACATTCCAATGGCCAATCACTCTCTCTGTATAGAACTTCTTCCTAACCTCCAGCCTAAACCTCCCCTGGTGCAGCCTGAGACTGTGTCCTCTTGTTCTGGTGCTGGCTGCCTGGGAGAAGAGACCAACCTCTGCCTGTTCACAACCTCCCTTCAGATAGTTGTAGACAGCAAGAAGGTTTCCCCTGAGCCTCCTCTTCTCCAGGCTAAGCAACCCCAGCTCCCTCAGCCTCTCTTCACGGGGCTGTGCTCCAGAACTCTCCCCAGCCTCGTTGCCCTTCTCTGGACACGTTCAAGTGTCTCAGTGGACTAATTATGCATGTATTAGTTCTGTTACATTTCTGAGAACAAGATATGCAATACATCTTCCATATGAGGAGAGACTGAGGGAGCTGGGGCTCCTTAGCTCAGAGAAAAAGAGTCTGAGAGGTGACCTCATCAATGTCTATAAATATGTGAAGGGTGAGTCCCGAGGGGCTGGAGCCCGGCTCTGCTCGGTGATGCCCAGTGACAGCACAAGGGGCACTGGGTGGAAGTTGAGGCATAGGAACTTTCACATAAATATGAGGAAAAAAAATTTCACTGTGAGGTTGACAGAACCCTGGAAGAGGCTGCCCAGGGGGTTGTGGAGTCTCCTCTCTGGAGATATTCGAAACTCCCTGGATGCATTCCTGTGTAAGCTGATGTGGCTGATGCTGCTCTGGCAGAGGGGCTGGACTAGATGATATTTCAAGGTCCCTTCCAGCCCCTGAAACTCTGTGAATCTGTGATTAGCCACGAGATACACTCATGCCGGTACCAGGATGATTAAAGGACTGGAGCACGTGTCCTCTGGGGAGAGGCTGAGAGACCTGGAGCTGTTCAGTGTGGAGAAGTCTGAGAGGGGATTTAATAAATGTTTAGACATATCTGAGGGCTGAGGGTCAAGTGGCTCACCAAGACACTTTCCATCATTTATCAGCAGGTCTGGCTAACCAGGGTGGTCCCACTTCATTGGAGGTTAGCAAATTCTGTGCCCATCTGCAAGAGGAGCCAGAAGGAGGATCCAGGAAACAACAGTGTTGTCAGCCTGACCTCAATACCAGAGTGGCTGAGGGAACTGGGGTTGTTTAGCCTGGAGAAAAGGAAGTTTAAGGGAGACCTTATCATTCTTTACAATTACCCAAAAGGAAGCAGTAGCAAAGTGGGGGTTGGTTTCTTCTCACTTGACTGCATTATGCTTTTAATAGGAGTTCAGCAAGAGAGGTGGGCACAAGCCAACCTCATGAGGTTCAGCAAGACCAAGTGCAGGGTCCTGCATCTGGGTCGAGGCAATCCCAGGCACAAATCCAGGCTGGGCAGGGACTGGCTGGAGAGCAGCCCTGAGGAGAGAGACTTGGGGGTGCTGGTGGAGGAGAAGCTCAACGGGAGCTCTCAGTGTGCACTTGCAGCCCGGAAAGCCAATCAGATCCTGGGCTGCATCAGGAGAAGTGTGGCCAGCAGGTCAAGGGAGGGCATTCTCCCCCTCTGCTCAGCCCTGCTGAGACCCCACCTGGGGTACTGCATCCAGTTCTGGAGCCCCTATTCCAAGAGGGATCTGGAGGGGCTGGAAGGTATCCAGAGAAGGGCCACGAGGATGAGCAGAGGGCTGGAGCACCTCTCCTATGAGGACAGACTGAAGGAGTTGGGGCTGTTCAGTCTGGAGAAGAGAAGGCTCCCAGGTGACCTCATTGTGGCCTTCCAGGATCTGAAGGGGGCTACAAGAAGGCTGGGGAATGACTTCTCAGGCTATCAGGTAGGGATAGGACTAGGGGGAACAGAATGAAGCTGGAGGTGGGGAGATTCAGGCTGGAGGTGAGGAGGAAGTTCTTCCCCATGAGAGTGGTGAAGCCCTGGAATGGGTTGTGCAGGGAGGTGGTTGAGGCCCCGTCCCTGGAGGTGTTTAAGCCCAGGCTGGATGAGGCTGTGGCCAGCGTGATCTAGTGTGGGGTGTCCCTGCCCATGGCAAGGGGTTGGAACTAGATGATCCTTGTGGTCCCTTCCAACCCTGACTGATTCTATGATTCTATGATTCTAAGACTCATCCCTTTGGAAGACTCCAGGAATCAGAAACTCTGAAATTTCTAAGCAAACAACAATAGCAAATAAAATAAAATAAAAATCACCATCTTTGTTGCCCTTCTCTGGACACTTCCCAGGGTTACTAAGTTTCATATCCTTGCTGCAAAGCAAAGGCTAAGAAAAACAGGTTGGAGAAGGTTTAGAAGAAAGCAGCTGCAAGGAGGCAGACATGGAAAGAGGATGCAGCTTGCTGAATGAAACCCTCAATTCTGGCAGAAGAGGGTCAGCATGGCTCATAGAAAGGAAACAAAAATGAAGGGGGAAACTGAACATGGTTTTAGCTCTCAGGAATAACAAGTGATCTAACCACACATATGGCAGCAACTGATAGAGCATGGGAAAGGAAACTCATTCTGATAGGAACCAAAGTCAAGCAGCTGATAGCATTGGTATTTGTCTAGTGCCCAGAGGTTACTCTTTGGTTTAAATGGAAGCAAAGAAACAGTTTGTGACCATGAGAGACTACAGCATGAGGTGTAACCAGGCACAGGAAATGAGGAGGGTATTTAACATTGCAGGTATGCTACCTAGGTGCAGGAGCAGGACAGATGGAATGGCTGCCTCTGTGTTCCCAGATGTTCTCAAAGTGAGCAGGAACTGACTACCACTCAGAGTTTCTATCTGGAAGTCAGTGCCAATATTTTTGCAGGGTTGGGATCTTAACTGCTTTGAGCAGTTAAGTTAACCAGCACCAGAACAAGGGGACACAGTCTCAAGCTGCAACAGGGGAAGTTTAGGCTGGAGGTGAGGAGACAGTTCTTCACCGAGTCATTCACCATTGGGACGTGCTGCCCGGGGAGGTGGTTGAGTTGCCGTCCCTGGAGGTGTTCAAGAGGGGACTGGATGTGGCACTTGGTGCCATGGTCTAGTCGTGAGGTCTGTGGTGACAGGTTGGACTCGATGATCTTCGAGGTCTCTTCCAACCTCAGTCATACTGTGATACTGTGAGTTAGTGGGTGATTGGATACAAGGGAAAAATTGTGGATGATTTGATTGCCCAGGGAGGTGGTGGAGTCGTTGTCCCTGGATGTGTTCAAGAGGGGACTGAACGTGGCACTTGGTGCCATGGTCTAGTAGTCACGAGGTCTTGGGTGACAGGTAGGACTTGATGATCTTTGAGGTCTTTTCCAACCTTGTTAATTCTATGATTCTATGATAGCATGTCTAAGGGAGCGATTCTCTCCCAGCTGGGTTACTGAGTGTGACTGGTAAGAAAGTGCTTCCCCATCACATTCTGTTTGCCTGGCAAACACAACAGGCAAGGTCAAGCTATTGGAACAGGATGTGAAATCAGACAGCGTAAGGGATAACAGCATGTGGTAAAATAGCAACCACATTTACAGCAGATCTATTGAGGAATAGCAGGTTGCAGAAAGACAGAGATGAAACTAAAGGCAGTAGGGTGCATCGACAAGGCAGCTGAGCATAAACACGTAAAGGTAGAAACAATGGCAAGAGTAAAACAGTATCTGTCTCAATCTCACTGGGAAGAAATAAAAAGGAAAAGGAGGTTTTAGCAGGATAAGAAATCACCACATAATTTAATTTTGAAGTCTATTACAGATATTTAGGTAATATTACTGGAGTTTTACTAATAATCACATAATTTCTGGCCATTGGAATGGACTGTCCAGGTTAGGTGGTGGGGTCACCATCACTGGAAGTGTTTAGGAAGAGACTGGTTGGGGTGCTTGGTGCCATGGTTTAGTTGATTAGATGGTGTTGGGTGATGGGTTGGACTTGATGATCTCAAAGGTCTCTTCCAACCTGGTTAATTCTATTCTATTCTATTCTATTCTATTCTATTCTATTCTATTCTATTCTATTCTATTCTATTCTATTCCATTCCATTCCATTCCATTCCATTCCATTCCATTCCATTCCATTCCATTAAGGGACAATTCCATGACCTAGATAAAGAATGCAGAGTAAGCATGATGAGTTATAGCAGAGTAAGTTACTTCCAGGTGGGATGGGTGACAGAATTCTCCACTAAGCAGCCAAAAATCCCAACAGACTGTATGCTATTTTTATTGGCGTTATAATTGTTGAAACCATTTTAGAAGATTTGGTAAGACTAAGAAGCTAAATTTGTGTTTGTGGTGGGTTAACACCCTTTTCTGAAAACAAAAGAACAAAGCAGGGGGAGGCTTGCAGGTACTTTTCACTCCCTGCAGGGCATTTTTCGCCTGGGAAGCTGAGTCTGTTCCACTCCCCCTCCCTGCCCAGCTAGGGTATAAAAAAGCAGGACATCGGAGCTGTTGGCACTTCTTCTCTGGCTCCTGCCTCTGCTGGATGAGAGCCACTGCAGCTGCCCTCCTGCTCCTCTGCCACGTGGTCGGACCTGATCCTTCTCTCTGCTGCCTCCAGGCTTCCCCAGAAAGGCTGGTTTTGTATTACTCTCTTGTTTTTGTCCCCCTCCCATCCATCATTGTTCCTTGTCCTTGTGAACATCTCTTCTGTTATTGTTATATATATATATATATTGCTTAAAACAACTCTTTACCTCTCTACTTCCAAGCCAACTCCAAATTATTTTCTGGTGGATTTGCTCCTTCCTTTTCTCCCTCTCTGTTGGGAGGGGGGGGGGGGAGGGAGGAAGGGGGAAGAGATTCTCAGCCTTGCCCCCATCTGAGGTCTTAACTTCCAGTTAAAGCTCAAACCACCACAGTATTAAATGAAGGAGCATGAGAAAGTAAGTCTGCAAAGTCTTCACTGAAGACAGAACATTGTTAGAAATAGTTTAGGAAAGATGTTGAGTTGCTGGAAGGTGTCCAGAGAAGGGCAACAAGGCTGAGGAGAGGTGTGGAGCACAGCCCCATGAGGAGAGGCTGAGGGAGCTGGGGTTGCTTAGCCTGGAGAAGAGGAGGCTCAGGGGAGACCTTCTTGCTCTCTACAACTACCTGAAGGGAGGTTGTAGCCAGGAGGGGGTTGGTCTCTTCTCCCAGGCAACCTGCACCAGAGCAAGAGGACACAGTCTCAAGCTGTGCCAGGGGAAGTTTAGGCTTGAGGTGAGGAGAAAGTTCTTCCCAGAGAGAGTTGTTAGCCATTGGAATGTGCTGCCCAGGGAGGTGGTGGAGTCACTGTCCCTGGAGGTGTTCAAGAGGGGATTGGATGTGGCACTTGAAGCCATGGTTTAGTTAGTCCTGAGGTGTTGGGTGACAGGTTGGACTTGATGCTCTTTGAGGTCTTTTCCAACCTTACTGATTCTACGATTCTATGATCTATTGTTCATGTCACTGTCAACAGTGCACTGCTGCTTATTAAAGCTGCTGAAAAGCAGAGCAAGCTGGACATCTTCCTTGTTGTCTTCTTACTCAAAGAAACAACACAGGAAACAAGAACAGAGGAAGCTGAAGACAACGTGAGTTGAAAGGTTCAATATTCAGCCGACACTAATGTTCCAGTATTGGACTCCATGGTTTTGTTTTTGATGCGGTGTGGGATGCTGGCTATTGGGCTGACACTGCTGGTAATTACATGGCATTGATTATGATTTTTTTTCTCCTTCAGCAGTAAAGTCAATCCCCTCTCAGCTGATGCACAGGGCTTGCCAAAGCACATGGGCTGAAGGGAATGAGTTAGAACATAATAAAATACCCTTTTCCATTGCTAGCAGAACAAGAGGACACAGTCTCAAGCTGCACCAGGGGAAATTTAGGCTCGAAGTGAGGTTCTTCGCTGAGAGAGGTGTTAGCCATTGGAATGTGCTGCCCAGGGAGGTGGTGGAGTCACCGTCCCTGGAGGTCTTCAAGAGGGGATTGGATGTGGCACTTGGTGCCATGGCTTAGTCCTGAGGTCTGTGGTGGCAGGTTGGACTTGATGATCTTTGAGGTCTCTTCCAGCCTTGGTGATTCTGTGATTCTGTGTGATTCAGTGATGAAGAAATAAGGACTTGGCCCTGCAGAAAGCATACTGTGCTACTGCCAGTGACTGCCACTATCATCAAAGGATTTGGCTGCAAGGACCCTGTTGCCTGAGGCTTATCTATGTGGAGCTAGTCTCCAGTGACCACTCTGCAGACATAACAAAACTTGCCGCCTGTTCGTTAGGTGGGATATTGATCACAACACCCCCGCAGCAGCTGAGAACTGAGGAATAGCTTCAAAATCTTGCTGGGAAGATGGGTAAATGTTTGAACAGCCAACTGCTGCTGAGCTCTGCCACAGCTACTCCTGCTGTTCCAAGGAAAGCACAGGATTAAGACAAATTGTCCTAAACACAGCACAAGGAAACATGCTGAAACCACATCTGGTAAACAAGTGGAGCAACAAATTCAACCAAAACTGCTGTGGCAGAAAGTAAACCTAGAGAGTGAGCCAAACAATGAAGGAATAGCCTAATGTCATCCACCTCCTCTTCTGAGGAACTTAAAAATAGTTCAAACAAGAGAAAATCATGAGGTTCAACAAGACCAAATGCAAGGTCCTGCATCTGGGTCGGGGCAATCCCAAGCACTGATATAGGCTGGGCAGCAACTGGCTTGAGAGCAGCCCTGAAGAAAAGGGCTTGGGGGTGCTGGTGGATGAGAAGCTCAACATGAGCCAACAGTGAGCACTTGCAGCTCAGAAAGCCAATCCCAGCCTGGGCTGCATCAAGAGAAGCATAGCCACCAGGTTGAGGGAGGTGATTCTCCCCCTCTTCTCTGTTCTGGTGAGACCCCACCTGGAGTACTGCACCCAGTTCTGGAGCCACTATTACAGGAGGGATCTGGAGGTGCCGGAGTGTGTCCAGAGAAGGGCCACGAGGAGCTGGAGCATCTATCCTATGAGAACAGACTGAGGCAGTTGGGGCTGTTCAGTCTGGAGAAGATAAGGCTCCGAGGAGACCTTATTGTGGTTTTCCAGTATCTTAAGGGGGCTACAAGAAAGCTGGGGAGGGGCTTTTTAGGGTGTCAGGTAATGATAGGACCGGAGGAAATGGAACAAAAGTAGAAATGGGTAGATTCAGATTGGATGTCAGGAAGAAGTTCTTCCTCATGAGGGTGGTGAGACACTGGCACAGATTGCCCAGGGAAGTGGTAGAAGCCTTATCCCTGGAGGTTTTTAAGGCCAGGCTGGATGTGGCTCTGAGCAACCTGATCTAGTGTGAGGAGTTCCTGCCCATGGCATGGGGTTGGAACTAGAGGATCCTTGAGGTCCAAACCAACCCTTACAATTCTATGATTGTATGATTATGAGACAATTACTTCAGTCTCCAAATGAGAGAAAATCAAGACAAAGCATAGAGACTGAAACAATGACTTATACTATCCTCATGGCTTCTAGCTCATAGTCTCCTGGGGCCCTCATCTTCAGGTATCTCCTACCTATAGCACAGTCCATCACATACCCACAGGCATCAGCTTCACCTCCATACTGAAGACCACTTGGATACCACAATTTATTTCTTCTCATTATTTTGATTTTCTTTCTGAATCACCTTACTCTACTTTTTGTGCTTTATTTACTTATTTTATTGATTTATTGATATTTTTCTGCTTTTCTGCTCAAAATCTGCAGCTAAATTTTAAAGGCATAGCCTAAAACTACCACAACTCTCTGGTTAAAAATAAACTGACTTAGAGAGCCAGGAGAGCATCAGCACATGCATGCTCCAAGCCTTTGACCAAAGAAGCAACTAACAGAAGCACCATAAACAGCTTGGTGCTTGGAGGAGATTTTACCTTCTTGGAGTTGTTGTGCTTTTTAACACACACACAGTCCCCACTCTGGAGCACAGCAAAGCTGTCAGGGTTTAGAGTTTCCAATTTATTACATTCAATTATTTCAGTCTTCTTAATGTATCAGGGTTATGTGTGAGGAAGGGGAATAAAGGCTGCTTAGAGTAGCATAGCATAGACTAGACTAGACTAATGGAATGGAATGGAATGGAATGGAATGGAATGGAATGGAATGGAGTGGAGTGGAGTGGAGTGGAGTGGAGTGGAGTGGAATGGAGTGGAATGGAATGGAATGGAATGGAATGGAATGGAATGGAATGGAATGGAATGGGAATGGAATGAATAGAATAGAATAGAATAGAATAGAATAGAATAGAATAGAATAGAATAGAATAGAATAGAATAGAATAGAATTAACCAGGTTGGAAAAGACCTTCAAGATCATTGAGTCCAACCTATCACCCAACACCATCTAATCAACTAAACCATGTCACCAAGTGCTTTATCCAGGCTCTTCTCAAACACCTCCAATGATGATGACTCCACCACCTCCCTGGGCAGCACATTGCAATGGCCAATCTCTCTTGCTGGGAAGAATTTCTGTGGGAGAAGACATCCAGCCTAAACCTCCCTTGGTGCAGCTTCAGACTGTGTCCTCTTGTTCTGGTGCTGGGTGCCTAGGAGAAGAGACCAACCCCCACCTGGCTACAACCTCCCTTCAGGGAGTTGTAGACCGCAAGAAGGTCTCCCTGAGCCTCCTCTTCTCCAGCCTCAGCAACCCTGGCTCCCTCAGCCTCTCCTCACAGGGCTGTGCTCCAGACCCCTCCCCAGCTTTGTTGCCCTTCTCTGGACACCTTCCAGCAACTCAACATCTTTCCTAAACTGAGGGGCCCAGAACTGGACACAGGACTCAAGGGGTGGCCTAACCAGTGCTGAGTCCAGGGGCACAATGACTTCCCTGCTCCTGCTGGCCACACTATTCCTGGTACAGGCCAGGATGCCATTGGCCTTCTTGGCCACCTGGGCACACTGCAGGCTCATGTTCAGCCTACTCTCAACCAGTCCCCCCTGGTCCCTTTCTGCCTGGCTGCTCTCCAGCCACTCTGATCCCATCCTGTAGCACTGCCTGGGGTTGCTGTGGCCAATGTGTAGAACCTGGCACTTAGATGTGTTCAATCTCCTGCCCTTGGACTCTGCCCACCTTGCCCTTGCCCTGGCTGAATTTCATTAGGTTTCTCCCTGCCCAGCTCTCCAGCCTGTCTGTCTCACACTGAATATCAGCACAGCTTTCTGGTATGTCAGCCACTGCTCCCATTTTTGTATCATCCTGTTGTATCTAAATACGAGCCTGTGAGTGCCAGAAAAGTGTTTTAGGTGAATCTGCACTGTCTACTACAACCCCAGTGCACCCCAGAGGCTCTCACAGCCCTCTATCATTATTCGCATGCCCAAACCTTGTGGCTGACAATAGCACCTGGCACCAGGGGACGACTGATGTCACTTCAATGGTAGTGGAAAATCAAGAAGTTATTTATCTTGGTTGTTATTTTTTAAGCTCCAACAGTCTAAAACCAGATTTGTTTTATTTTGTGGGTTTTTTTTTTTTCAAAGCTGAAATAGAGGACACTTCATGATAACTGGAACAGCAGGTGGCTGGCAATCGATTCATTCTAATAAAGATGACTAATTCTCTCCTGTCACGCAGGAAAGCGACTTCAATATCCAACAAAGGGACTAACTTTGAAAGATTGCATTGTCCTTCAAGAGCCTGAACCCTGAGATCTTCCCTCTCTGCATTATGCAAAGTTCTCCTTGCATCTCCAGAGAAGGGCCACGAGGATGAGCAGAGGGCTGGAGCACCTCTCCTATGAGGACAGACTGAAGGAGTTGGGGCTGTTCAGTCTGGAGAAGAGAAGGCTCCCAGGTGTCACAATTGTGGCCTTCCAGTATCTGAAGGGGGCTACAAGAAGGCTGGGGAGGGACTTGTCAGGATCTCAGGTAGTGATAGGACTAGGGGGAATGGAATGAAGCTGGAGGTGGGGAGATTCAGGCTGGAGGTGAGGAGGAAGTTCTTCCCCATGAGAGTGGTGAAGCCCTGGAATGGGTTGTCCAGGGAGGTGGTTGAGGCCCTGTCCCTGGAGGTGTTTAAGACCAGGCTGGATGAGGCTCTGGCCAGCCTGATCTAGTGTGAGGTGTCCCTGCCCCTGGCAGGGGGCTTGGAACTAGCTGATCCTTGTGGTCCCTTCCAACCCTGACTGATATTATAATACTGTGATCTCATGCACAGTTTCTGTGACATGCTTCTTAAGAGGTTTAGAAACAAACTGCTCCCTTATAGCAGGGAGAGCCATCTGGCTACGAGTGCAGACGTAATAAAAACCTCTTTATTCTACTGAGGAAAATGTAGTGGTGATCACAGTGTAAGCTTGAGTTAGAAATAGGCAAGATGAACATGTCAGAGGCAGAGAGGGCAGAAGAGGTGGGGCTTTTTTAATATTTGAATGAAAACAAATGGAATGGAATGGAATGGAATGGAATGGAATGGAATGGAATGGAATGGAATGGAATGGAATGGAATAGAATAGAATAGAATAGAATAGAATAGAATAGAATAGAATAGAATAGAATAGAACTGAAGTGAACTGAATTTAATTGAATTGATGTGAACTGAATTGAATTGAAGTGAATTGAAGTGAATTTAAGTGAAGTGAATTGAATTTAATTAGAATTGACCAGGTTGGAAAAGACCTTCGAGATCATTGAGTCCAACCTATCACCCAACACCATCTAATCAACTAAACCATGGCACCAAGTGCCTCATCCAGGCTCTTTCTAAACACCTCCAGTCATGGTGACTCCGCCACCTCCCTGGGCAGCACGTTCCCATGGCCAATCTCTCTTGCTGGGAAGAGCTCCGGGCTGGGGGTGTGAAATCTGCAAATCAGTAGTGTGGTGCTTGAAACAGGACTTGAGTAAGAGAAAAGTCAGGAGTGCCTGCAAGTTCAAGAGCAGATAAGCATTGCTGCAGTGGTATGAAAGCATGATCTTTGTGATGTAAAGATCTATGAGCAGAGCACAATCCACAGCCATTTGCGGGCTGAGGCGCTTTCAAAAGCGGCAACAGTCTTCAGGCCCACAAGTAGTTCCTTTTGGGAAGGTTGCTGGACAGGCATGCAGCTAGAAGCTGTTGGCTACCTGTGTATAAAAAACAAGAGCTAAGGAAAGAGAGGTCAAGTGTTCATCCTCCTGCTTCACCTTCCCTTGTTAAGCCTTGCCTCACTGCAGTAGGATTTCAGAGCTGTGACTGGTACAAGATTGTGCACTTAGTGCTTCAGGGTATGAAGTGAGTAAAGAGTGAAAGGGTAACTCAGGCTGGGAGCCTCTGATTTCTGTGAAAGTGTCTCACATTTCCATTTTCTTTGAAGTCTGATAAGAGCAGCAGGCTTTTGAATAATGAAAATCCCTATATGGCATTGAAATCGCAGATTTAATGTAATCGTGTGTAACTTGGTACAATTACATGAAATTCATACAATGAAGAAAGGAGGCAAAGCACTCAGCCATTTCGAATGAAAATGTCAGAAGGGACCTAAACCTTCATTATAGAATGATAACCTCCTAAATTACATTGCCAGAGCACACACAAGCCCATCATTTGCAGTCTAATTCCAGCCTACCTCTGTGGAGAGATGAGAAATCCTCCTCTCAAGTCCATACCTAGGAAGCAGATGAAGAGAGCAATGAAAATGATCAACTTCCAGGGGATGTGCTGGACCCTAGTGATACTGCACCAGAACTTGATTAAAGAGGTGATAGGGGGCTTCATATTTCTCCAATCGTCTCAGCAGAGAGACTCTAATAAGAAATGTCATACACAGATTGAGAGTGCTTAAATGAGGACTCTAACCGGACCATTAACTCTGGGAAGTCAGTTACTCTCATCAAGGCACTCTTTCAAGTTGTAAGTGCAAGGCAGTACAAGATTGCTTAGCAGGAATGCAGATGACAGTGAGGCTGGACTATCTCTTTGGGTGCAGACATGGGTGGTAGTGGAAAGCACTGTCAAAGTACAACTGCAGCACACAGGACACTGTGGGAGAAAGACTCATTAGCTAGAACTGACTTTGAGACAGTGAGAGACTCCAAATCCACGCTGGCTAGCTGTGCTATGGGTCAGGGAACAGATTAATAGTGCAGCACTGAGGTAAAATTTTAGTAGAGGAACAGCACTATGCTGTGCTGTAGCTGTATGTGCACACTCGAAACTTTCTTGGTGTGTGCCATATATGTAACAGAGCTGCTCTGGTTCCCTCTATGGAATTGAAGCAATTGAAGTTAGGCCACACCTTGAGTACTGTTTAGGAAGAGACTGGACGAGGCACTTGGTGCCATGGTTTAGTTGCTTAGATGGTGTTGGGTGATAGGTTGGATTCGATGATCTCAAAGGTCTTTTCCAAACTGGTCAATTCTATTCTATTCTATTCTATTCTATTCTATTCTATTCTATTCTATTCTATTCTATTCTATTCTATTCTATTCTAATGTGTGGTAGATGGAAGCATTCATACTATCTTCCACAATTTCTCTGGGGAAATCCTTTTTGATCAAAGAGCACGTTGAAAATAAAGAGAAAGAGTTTTTTCATATACATGGCCAGGGAGAACTTAAAATTTCATCTGCCTTGCAAAGAAGAGCATAAGTCTCTAGGGACTACTTCAATTGTTCCTCAGGTATGCTGGTAGCTGTTCTTCTTATACCATCAAACCAGTCATTAGATCATCAAGTCCAACCTATCACCCAACACCATCTAAACAACTAAACCATGGCACCAAGCACCCCATCCAGTCTCTTCCTGAACACCTCCAGTGATAGAGACTCCACCACATCCCTGGTGATCTCAAAGGTCTCATCCAACCTGGTCTGGTCTATTCTATTCTATTCTATTCTATTCTATTCTATTCTATTCTATTCTATTCTATTCTATTCTATTCTATTCTTCAACACAGAACACACACCACACAAAATGGTGGGGAAATGGTGACAAAAGCTTTTCTTGTAAATAAAAGTATGCTGTGAGAGAGATAGAGATAGAGATAGAGATAGAGATAGAGATAGAGATAGAGATAGAGATATATAGATAGAGATGATAGAGATAGAGATAGAGATAGAGATAGAGATAGAGACACAGGTACAGGTACAGATACAGGGGAGAGAGAGAGAGAGAGAGAGATGATAGAGATAGAGATAGATGATAGAGATAGAGGCAGATGATATAGATGACAGAGATAGAGATAGAGATAGAGATAGAGATAGAGATAGAGATAGAGATAGAGATAGAGATAGAGATGGAGATAGGATATAGATATAGAGAGATAGATGATAGATGAGATAGATGAGATAGAGATAGATGAGATAGAGATAGATGATAGAGATAGATGATAGAGATATAGATGATAGAGATAGAGATAGAGATAGAGATAGAGATAGAGATAGAGATAGGTAGAGATATAGATGATATAGATAGAGATGATATAGAAAGAGATAGAGATAGAGATAGAGATAGAGATAGAGATAGAGATAGAGATAGAGATAGAGATAGGTAGAGATATAGATGATATAGATAGAGATGATATAGAGAAGAGAGAGAGAGAGAGAGAGAGAGAGAGAGAGAGAGAGAGACAGGTACAGGTACAGATGGGGGAGAGAGAGAGAGAGAGAGATGATAGAGATAGAGATAGATGATAGAGATAGATGATATAGATGACAGAGATAGAGATAGAGATAGAGATAGAGATAGAGATAGAGATAGAGATAGAGATAGAGATAGAGATAGAGATAGAGATGGAGATAGAGATGGAGATAGGTAGAGATGTAGAGATATAGATATAGATGAGATAGATGAGATAGAGATAGATGAGATAGAGATAGATGATAGAGATAGATTATAGAGATAGATGATAGAGATATAGATGATAGAGATAGAGATAGACATAGAGATAGAGATAGGTAGAGATATAGATATAGATGATATAGACATAGATGATATAGAAAGAGAGAGAGAGAGAGAGAGAGAGAGAGAGAGAGAGAGAATGCCTTTTTTTTTTGTCATGGAGAAGCTATTTTAAATTCTGTCAAAAAAAAAAAGACTTCACCTGTTACCTAAAGGAGGGAAACATGGAGGATGATATTTCACAGTATCACAGTATCACCAGGGTTGGAAGAGACCTCAAAGATCATCAAGTCCAACCTAGATGTATGTGGTACCAAGGTGTATGTGGTACATTTCAGGCACACACATCATTACAGCTATCTTTGGATGAGGCAAGAATCACTAATTAGCTACATCAATAGGCCTATGATTTTCAGACTTGCTGATTTAGATCTGTGACTTTGATGGCTGTGCAGTAGTGTGAAGTTTGGGCACAGGTGGCAAAGACTTCAAAGAGAATAGATTTGCAAACCACCACCTACTATGCTGGCTAAAAGGTAGCTATGAAATCAGACACTCAGATGCTGGAGCTGAGACTCAGGAACATTGCACATGAAGCAGAAGTACTGCTGGAAGCTGTTACCCCAAGGGAAGGGCAAGAGGATGCCTGAATGTGTGGATAAAATGAGCAGACAACATAAAGAGCAGGCCTATGAGGTAGTTTGACAAGAGAAAGGTGGAAAACAGGGTGGCAGGCTCAAGCTGCACCAGGGGAAGTTTAGGCTGGAGGTGAGGAGAAAGTTCTTCCCAGAAAGAGTTTTTGGCCATGGAATGTGCTGCCCAGGGAGGTGGTGGAGCCACCTTGTCCTGGGGCTGATATAGATCTATGGTAACCCATGTAAACAGGTGTATCTCTGTGCAGCTGTGGTTTGTGAAAACACAGCCTGTAGGGAGATTAAGAGATCAATTTGCAGAATCAGACCCTTTTTACTCTACAAGACAGCACATGCCCAAGTGCTATCCAGCATGGCAGTGTTCTCTGTCTCAGCATATGTCATAAATGGATCATGGGGTGTTCGTAATGGCTAGGGGAGTAGGAAAGGCATAATACCAAAGTGCACAAAATGGCAAGTACACAAACAATATTATTTCAAAGAATCACACTGAATCACAGAATCACCAAGGTTGGAGAGACCTCAAAGATCATCAAGTCCAACCTGTCACCACAGACCTCATGATTAAACCATGGCACCAAGTGCCACGTCCAGTCCCCTCTTGAACACCTCCAGGGACGGTGACTCCACCACCTCCCTGGGCAGCACGTTCCAATGGC
This sequence comes from Picus viridis, assembly GCA_033816785.1. Classification (NCBI taxonomy): domain Eukaryota; kingdom Metazoa; phylum Chordata; class Aves; order Piciformes; family Picidae; genus Picus; species Picus viridis. The sequence continues at coordinate 89,567,228 of CM066566.1, read as the reverse complement.
TAATGACTCTCTCAGTGAAGAACTTCCTCCTCACCTTGAGCCTAAACTTCCCCTGGCACAGCTTGAGACTGAGTTATAGTTAATATCACTCCTGTGCTAGCACATTATACTGGGGCCAGGCAAACATGCAGGACTGTCAAGCAGGAAGAATAATATGACACGGGCAGGCTCAGGTGAATTCTAGACTGTTAATGTTTTCTTTTTTGAGTAGAGTAGAATAGAATAGAATAGAATAGAATAGAGTAGAATAGAATAGAATAGAATAGAATAGAATAGAATAGAATAGAATAGAATAGAATAGAATAGAATTAACCAAGTTGGAAAAGAACTTCAAGATCATCACGTCCAACCCATCATCCAAAACCATCTAATCAACTAAACCATGGCACCAAGTGCCTCAGCCAGGCTCTTCTTAAACACCTCCAGGGATGGTGACTCCACCACCTCCCTGGGCAGCACATTCCAATGGCAAATAACTCCTTCTGTAAAGAAGTTTCTTCTCACCTCAAGCCTAAACCTCCCCTGGCACAGCTTGAGACTGTGTCCTCTTGTTCTGGTGCTGGTTGCCTAGGAGAAGAGACCAACCCCCACCTGGCTACAACCTCCCTTCAGGTCGTTGTAGAGAGCAAGAAGGTCTCCCCTGAGCCTCCACGTCTCAGGCTAAGCAACCCCAGCTCCCTCAGCCTCTCCTCATAGGGCTTGTAAGTGGTGCATAAATGGTGAAGATTTTTTTCTTTACCATCAATCCAGCCCTGGCACACAAGGCTTGATCAACACAGCACTCAAAAAGCCAAAAGTTAAATAGGCATTTTCCTGTCAATGCAATGGACTTTGCTTCATGTCCTTACTTTGCATTTGGATTGACCTTTTTTTGCCAGTGACTGTCAAACAGAGAAACCTTTCACTGTGCTTCACAAAGCACAGGCATTTTTTTCACCTGGAGACATAAGAGAAGCGTTTTCAGATGGAGTAAATGCCACATTGCAGACAATTAATTCCTAATTAATTCTTAATATCTGCTTCCAGAAGTGAGATGTTTTCATTTCCACAATACACCCTCACTTCAGAAGCATCAGAATGTATGCCAGCTCTGTGTCTTTTCAGTAATGACTTCACCATTTATGGTATGAAAACAGAGATTATAAGAGTTTTATGAAGATACTGCTGGAAAAGTGAACAAACATCGGTGCAAATGTTCAGGAAATCAAAGACAAATTGCTACCTTTTGTTTGTGTACTTCATATATTTGACAGGGGAAGACATGTCCTAGACAAAGACAACTTTCTTCCTGCTTTTCCTAGACTGGAATAGTTTTTTAAAGGTGCTGGGCAAGCTGGATTTTAATGACAATATTGGGATAATCAAGTGTAGCCTGAAGCAGGAGAGAGAGTTTATGTTTCCTGTTTAGACTAGACTAGACTAGAATAGAATTAACCAGGTTAGAAAGATGTTGAGTTGCTGGAACATGTCCAGAGAAGGGCAACAAAGCTGGGGAGGGGTTTGGAGCACAGCCCTATGAGGAGAGGCTGAGGGAGCTGGGGTTGCTTAGCCTCAAGAAGGGGGAGGCTCAGAGGAGACCTTATTGCTGTCTACAACTACCTGAAGGGAGGTTGTAGCCAGGTGGGGGTTGGTCTCTTCTCCCAGGCAACCAGCACCAGAACAAGAGGACACAGTCTCAAGCTGTGCCAGGGAGGTTTAGGCTGGATGTTAGGAAGAAGTTCTCCCCAGAAAGAGAGATTGGCCATTGGAGTCACCATCACTGGAAGTGTTTAAGAGGAGATTGGATGTGGCACTTGGGTGATAGGTTGGACTTGATGATCTTGAAGGTCTTTTCCAACCTCGTTATTCTATTCTATTCTATTCTATTCTATTCTATTCTATTCTATTCTATTCTATTCTATTCTATCCTATCCTATCTATCCTATCCTATCCTATCCTATCCTATCCTATTCCATTCCATTCCATTCCATTCCATTCCATTCCATTCCATTCCATTCCATTCCATTCCATTCCATTCCATTCCATTCCATTCCATTCCATTCCATTCCATTCCACCATTGTTGGCAAGCTCTGATTAGAAATCAACTGAACTGTTAATGTTAATGATAAATGAACAGACATATTTCACCACCAGTGGCACATGGCCAAGTCTCAGAATGCTTAATCTTACCTAGACCTAGGAGCAATCTGGTAATAGAGTGATGCTTCCACACCCATGTGACTGAGCTCTCCCTGGAGCAGCCTGTCCCTGTGGAGTGGACTTCTCCAGAAGGGATGTTCATGTCATACTCTGCTCTGGCAATGAGCTCTCCATACTTGACTAATTGAGCTGTGAAAGGAGAAACAATGCTGAGAAAGCAGAATTTCATCTCCCTCAAGTATCTGAAATATCCTTTACTTAATGTTCTTCAAGTTTCTTAGTTTCCCAGCAAAGTCTTCCAAAGGCCATATTCCAACAAGCATTAGCTGCAATGCACTCCTGCCTAGCCTGTGGCTGATGTTGTTTTCTCCTCTATTTGTTTCCTTGGGTATAGATTCATTACCTTTTCACTCCAAGACCCTCAGGGTACAGAGCTATTATCTGTCACACCCCATTTACCACAGAGCTTTGCAAATAACAAATAAGAGAATAGCAAAGTCAACCAAGAAAAAAGGAGCCCCTAGGTGTCCACAGACTGAATATAGGGGGAAAGGAAGAGTAAGGAAGGAAACAGAGGCTGAGAACAGCAGGCAGGGAAATGCTCCCTAATCCTGCCACGTGGGATATTAGTCTCTTGGGATGAAGTGGGACACTTGAACACAGATGAGTCATGAAAGGAAGGACTGTTACACAGCTGGATCTTTGACACAGGGGCTTCAGACCTTCTGCTTGGAGGCACCAGTCCAAAGTCATCTCCACCTCCAATACCAGCACTTAATGGGAACACCCACAGCACAAATTGTCATCACTGTCTGCCTGCATGAAGGGAAGGAGACATCATAGAATGGAATGGAATGGAATGGAATGGAATGGAATGGAATGGAATAGAATAGAATAGAATAGAATAGAATAGAATAGAATAGAATAGAATAGAATAGAATAGAATAGAATAGAATAGAATAGAATAGAATAGACCAGGTTTGAAGAGACCTTCAAGATCATTGAGTCCAACCTATCACCCAACACCATTTAATCAACTAAACCATGGCAAGATGTGCCCCATCCAGTCTCCAGTGATGGTGACCCCACCACCTCCCTGGGCAGCACATTCCAATGGGCAATCTCTTTCAGGGAAAAACTTCTTCCTAACATCCAGCCTAAACCTCCCCTGGCACAGCTTGAGACTGTGTCCTCTTGTTCTGGTGCTGGTTGCCTGGGAGAAGAGATCAGCGCCCACCTGGCTACAACCTCCCCTCAGGGAGTTGTAGAGAGCAAGAAGGTCTCCCCTGAGCCTCCTCTTCTCCAGGCTAAGCAACCCCAGCTCCCTCAGCCTCTCCTCACAGGGCTGTGCTCCAAACCCCTCCCCAGCTTTGTTGCCCTTCTCTGGACACCTTCCAGCAACTCAACATCTTTCCTAAACTGAGGGCCCAGAACTGGACACAGGACTCAGGGGTGGCCTAACCAGTGCAGTGTACAGGGGCAGAATGACCTCCCTGCTCCTGCTGGCCACACACTTCCTGATGCAGGCCAGGATGCCATTGGCCCTCTTGGCTGCCTGGGCACACAGTATCACAGTATTACCAAGGTTGTAAGAGACCTCGAAGATCATCGAGTCCAACCTGTAACCACAAACCTCACGACTAGACCATGGCACCAAGTGCCACATCCAGTCCCCTCTTGAACGCCTCCAGGGACGGCAACTCCACCACCTCCCGGGCAGCACATCCCAATGACGAATGACTCTCTCGGTGAAGAACTTTCTCCTCACCAAAGGAGACTGCAGGCTCATGTTCAGCCTACAATCAACCAGTACCCCCAGGTCCCTCTCTGCCTGGCCACTCTCCAGCCACTCTGACCCCAGCCTGTAGCACTGCCTGGGGTTGCTGTGGCCGCTGTGCAGAACCCAGCACTTGGATGTGTTCAATCTCATGCCCTTGGACTCTGCCCATCTGTCCAGCCTGTCGAGGTCCCTCTGCAAAGCCTCTCTGCCCTCCAGCAGATCAACTCCTGCCCCCAGCTTGGTGTCATCTGCAAATTTACTGATGATGGACTCAATGCCCTCATCCAGATCATCAATAAAGATATTGAACAGGATGGGGCCCAGCACTGATCCTTGGGGCACCCCACTAGTGACTGGCCGCCAGCTGGATGTGGCACCATTCACCACCACTCTCTGGGCTCGGCCCAGCCAGTTCCTAACCCAGCTCAGTGTGATCCTGTCCAAGCCATATACTATTCTATATTTAGTGTACATAGGAGTTGCACAAGCAGCCTCATACAGCCAGTGTCCAGCAGAGAGGCAGTCTCAGCCTGAACCTGTATACAGAACCAAAACCCAGACCTCAGCAGTACATTCTGTACATGTCTGGAAACAGCAAGTTGCTGTAACCATGGTGGTCTAAATAACTTGAAGAGGTTAGGGAGAGGTGACATAATCTGTTAGCACAATTACACAAAACCTTCATCAGGCCTTTGAAAGTCCCTCTCTTCTCCTCTGCTGCTGTACATAAATCTCAAGCCGAAGTGTGTTGTCATCCTTGGAGTATATTCATTCAGGTAAAAATGGAGATTAATGACCCTTTTTCCAAGAAATTACACATGCTAGTGTAGCACTTGGTCTGAAGGCCAATTTGTCCATGTTCAGGGACCTCAGGAAAATTATCTCATATAATCACTGGATAGCAGCCCAGGAGAATGTTGATGGTGGCTGGTGGTGCTAATATTCATCCCTGAATGATGGATCATCTGCATCACACAGTTCATATTTCTCATAAAACATTTGCTCATAAATCAGGAGGGATGCAGCCTCTTATATATTTCATCTGATGAAATATAGATTAGTCTGCAGGAGATTTCAGGAAGTCAGCTATATGAAAGTCAGTCTGTGTTGCATTTCACCAGCCCTTTTTGCTTGCAAAAAAAAAAAAAAATAGAGAGCAGGACACATCCATTAAAAAGATATTAGCACAGGGTTGCTTCTTGGCATCAAAGAGAAAGGTTATTTTTCACACACAAGGAAGTGAGCACCTGGTTGAGATTGTAAATTGCTACTGAGATGCAAAGTAATGTCCCGAATGTCCTACTTACTGAAATCCTACAAACACATGAAGTACTTTTGCTTCCCCAGAGTTTATCCAGTGAGGAGGGTAACCTTGTAATGCTGTCAGTACATGCTGACACAGCACAGCTTACATACACCTTGTGAAGCCAGTGACTCATAAGTACAAAACAAAGATACCCAGCTCAGCATGCAACATGCAGGGGGTTGGACCTAGATGATCCTTGAGGTCCCTTCCGACCCTGACAATTCTATGCTTCTATGGCCATAGGAAACTGGAGATTAAACTGGAGATACACTTCTGTTCTGTGTGAGCCATCCAGACCTCACTTTTCAAAGCATCTGAGCCTCATTGTCACCTGCACATGATTGCTACCTTCAACATGGTGTAAATGATGACCAAAGCAGGAGCTCAGGGAGACCTTCTTGCTCTCTACAACTACCTGAAGGGAGGTTGTAGCCAGAAGGAGTTGGTCTCTTCTCCCAAGCAACCAGCACCAGAACAAGAGGACACAGTCTCAAGCTGTGTCAGGGAAAGTTTAGGCTGGATGTGAGGAGAACGTTCTTCCCAGAAAGAGAGACTGGCCATTGGAATGTGCTGCCCAGGGAAGTGGTAGAGTCACCATCCCTGGAGGTGTTCAAGAAGGGTTTGGATGTGGCACTTGAAGCCTTGGTTGAGTTAGTCATGAGGTGTTGGGTGCTAGGTTGGACTTGATGATCTCTGAGGTCTTTTCTAACCTTATTGATTCTGTGACTCTCTCAGGAGCAGTTCTCTCCACAGAAAGGCAGCATACAGCCCAGCTGTCAGCTGGCAGTGGTGGAAGCCTGACAGGAACAGAGAGCTCTCTTGTTTAACCTTCAAGAAGCTTGGTATGAACCGCTTCCCAGTTGTCATGAGTTCCCAAATCCCACCCACTGGTGCTTTTCATACACAGATGAGATAGGAGCAAGGATTAGGCTGGTAGCCTCTGCAAAGGCCCTGCACAGTCAGCTGGGTCAGGCTGTGTAGTGGTGGGATGGTATAGCCTACGCGCACTAACACAAAGCGCAGCTGAACTCAGCCAGAGAAGCAATTGAAAGCTGTAATTTACAGGCAATAATGAAATGCAATGAGTATATGCACTTTGGCCACAACAACCCCAGGCAGAGCTACAGGCTGGGGTCGGAGTGGCTGGAGAGCAGCCGGACAGAGAGGGACCTGGGGGTGCTGATCGACAGCTGCCTGAACATGAGCCAGCAGTGTGCCCAGGTGGCCAAGAAGGCCAAGGGCATCCTGGCCTGAATTAGGAATAGTGTGGCCAGCAGGAGCAGGGAGGTCATTGTGCCCCTGTACTCTGCTTTGGTTAGGCCACACTGTGGTGGAGTAGGAAGGTTCCCCCCACACACACAAAAGAATCCACAGCTAACTCAGCCGGAGAAGCAGATGAAAGCTGTATTTACAAGCAGAAAAATGGAATGCAATGAATATGTACAAAAACATACAATATTTACAATATATACAGAAATATACAGGAATGTATGTAATACAGGAGACCTTTCCCCAACCCCTCTGCGGCCAGGGGGGGTTCGGCCTGTCCCTCCCTTCTCCCTCCCTACCTCCCCTTTTTCCCAAAAGGGTTAGAGAGAGAGAGAAAGGAAGGTAATTAAAAGGGAAAACTTTGTTAAAGCTCAAAGCGAATGCAAACGTTAGTTTTCTCTTCTCTGGTTAGCAAGAGTCGTTCCTGCACAGCAAGCTGTTGCTTCAGAGAGAAAAGCAGGCCAGCCCACAGTACAGGGGGAAGAAGAAGACTGACTGCCCCCCAGACTGAAAGAACTTACAGCCGGGTTCTACCAATGAAATTGGATTAGCATATCTTGTTTTCATTCATATACCAAAACGTTCAGCCAGAGTGTTCAGAAAGTGTCCCTTTCTTAAAGGCACAGCCTAAACCGGTCACACACACCTTGAGTCCTGTGTCCAGTTCTGGGCCCCTCAGTTTCAGAAGGACATCGAGACACTTGAACGTGTCCAGAGAAGGGCAACAAGGCTGGGGAGAGGCCTTGAGCTCAAGCCCTATGACGAGAGGCTGAGGGAGCTGGGGTTGTTTAGCCTGGAGAAGAGGAGGTTCAGGGGAGCCCTCATTGCTCTCTACAACTACCTGAAAGGTGGTTGTAGCCAGGAAGGGGTTGGCCTCTTCTCCTTAGCAACCAGCACCAGAACAAGAGGACACAGTCTCAAGCTGCGCCAGGGGAGGTTTAGGCTGGAGGTGAGGAGAAAGTTCTTCACCGAGAGAGTGATTTGTCATTGGAATGTGCTGCCCGGGGAGGTGGTGGAGTCACTGTCCCTGGAGGTGTTCAAGAGGGGACTGGATGTGGCACTTCGTGATCTAGTCGTGAGGTTTGTGGTTACAGGTTGGACTCGATGATCTTCGAGGTCTCTTCCAACCTTGGTAATACTGTGATACTGTGAAAATATACAGTAGTATTTACCACATCATGCAAGAATTTACAGGAAGGAACACAGCACAGAAATCCTCCTGAGGAGGATCCCACCTCGGGGTCTCCCTAACCTCTCTTCCCCTCCCCTTTCTTTCTAGCTAATTAGGTAAAAAAAAAGAGAAGAGTAGACAAAGAATGTTAGGAGAATTCTAGTTAAGCTCAAAGCAGTTGTTAAGAAAGTTATCTGCTTATTTTATCAGTTTCAGTCCAGGCTCAGCATGCATGCAGTCTGGCCAGCAAAGCAGGAAAAAGATGAGACTGAGACCAGAATGTAAAATCATAAAACTACATCCCACTCATCTACCAATGAAATTCCTTTAGCGTCATCTTCCTGTTGTTGTCCTTTTTACACCCAAACATTCAGCTATCCTTCTTGAAAGGCACAGCCTAAACTGTCACAGGCTGTAATTACCACAAACTTTTCACAGGTACCCTCAGTGAGAGGAGCTGGCCAGGGTGCAGGTAAAAAGGCAGTAGTCCAGGATGGGGGAATGTGGAAAAAAGGGAGTGGCAACAACATCAGGGAAAGACAACAGCAAAGGAGAAGATGACATTGTGGTGGAAATGAAACAAAGGAGCCCTTGGAGCAGCACAGCGAAGGACATACATGGAGGCTAGGACAGACTGATACCAACCACTGCAGGTCCATTTTACAGTGGAGTCAGTGGAGTGATGTAGAATAGAATGGAATGGAATGGAATGGAATGGAATGGAATAGAATAGAATAGAATAGAATAGAATAGAATAGAATAGAATAGAATAGAATAGAATAGAATAGAATAGAATAGAATAGAATAGAATAGAACCAGGTACAAAGAGACCTTCAAGATCATCATGTCCAATCTATTATCCAACACCACCTAATCAACTAAACCATGCAACCAAGCACCCTATCAAGTCTCCTCCTGAACACCTCCAGGGATGGTGACTCCACCACCTCCCTGGGCAGCACATTCCTAAGGGCAATCACTCTCTCTGTGTGGAACTACTTCCTAACCTCCAGCCTAAACCTCCCCTGGTGCAGCCTGAGACTGTGTCCTCTTAAAAAGCATTATGGGATGGACTATGAAGTCACTGCTTACACAGACAAGCCTCTTACTCTACCAGGAGGTCCAAGGACTGAAGCAGAGGTCATCCACACGGTAAAGCAACATGGACTAAGTAGCTAATTGCAATGCCTGGAAGCTGGAGCACATTAAAGCAGCAGATTAGCTCTCCCTGAAGGACATAATAGAAAGGTAATAGAGATTTCCTGTGAGGTCCAGTCAGAGATGATAGAAAAGCATATTTCCAATTATCTATTCATCTAAAAGGTGACTAATGGGTGTCACTCATAATCAGATGCATGGAAACAAAGCACCGTACCTTTGAGCATCACATTGCATGTCAAATTCAGATAGCAGAAATATAATCACATTGTTCCTTCCTCCCAGGAAGCACACTCTTCAGGTTTCTTAGGTGCAAAAGACACACAAGCACAGGTGCTCATAATAACCAGGCACATGGAAATTTCTGTGCTAGGAATTTTGGGAATAAATGATGCTGTGAGAATCCCCCACATGGTTTCTATCATAATTTGTTACTGCAGCAAACAGTTCAGATGTATTCCCCTTGTCTTGATGGATCTTCAGAGATCTTTGCCTACCACAGATCCACCAACCTTTGCTCTGGCTCCCAGAGATGTACTGTGTTCAGTTCTGGGCCCCTCAATTTAAGAAGGACATTGAGACACTTGAATGTGTCCAGAGAAGGGCAACGAGACTGGGGAGAGGTCTGGAGCACAGCCCTGTGAGGAGAGGCTGAGGGAGCTGGGGTTGCTTAGCCTGGAGAAGAGGAGGCTCAGGGGAGACCTTCTTGCTCTCTACAACTCCCTGAAGGGAGGTTGTAGCCAGGCGGGGGTTGGTCTCTTCTCCCAAGCAACCAGCACCAGAACAAGAGGACACAGTCTCAAGCTGTGCCAGGGGAGGTTTAGGCTGGGTGTTAGGAAGAAATTCTTCATAGAAAGAGTGATTGGCCATTGGAATGTGCTGCCCAGGGAGGTGGTGGAGTCACCATCACTGAGGGTGTTTAGGAGGAGACTTGATGGGGTGCTTGGTGCCATGGTTTAGTTGATTGGATGGTGTTGGGTGCTCAGTTGGACGTGATGATCTTGAAGGTCTCTTCCAACCTGGTCTGGTCTGGTCTGGTCTCTATTCTATTCTATTCTATTCTATTCTATTCTATTCTATTCCATTCCATTCCATTCCATTCCATTCCATTCCATTCCATTCCATTCTATTCTATTCTATTCTATTCTATTCTATTCTATTCTATTCTATTCTATTCTATTCTATTCCTCTTCTTCCTGATTCTGGTAGCAATTTGACTAGGCATTTGCTTTCAAGTGATTTGCTGTGTGGTGCTGTGGCTATTCACACACCCCAAAACTGCACAGAGTCAAGTGCTACATGCAGCACAGGATCATGCATAAACTTTTCCTAAGAGAGTCCAAATTTCAGGAGTGAATGCAAATGGAAGTGATCACCAGATCATGAGTGCTACCAAGAATAAAGAACAGCATTAATGAACGAAAGATTCCTCGAAGTAAGTAAATGGCAAAAGGAATAACTGACAAGCCTGACATTTTAATAGAGAACTCTCCTTCTGAGTCACAGCTGTGGGTTGTGAATTGTGTTGGGCTTATGCTCAGAAGCATATTAACTTTACTTAAGTTGCTCAGCAGCATGTGATACACAACACAGAATCGTAGAATCCTACAATCAATAAGGTTGGAAAAGACCTCAGAGATCGTCAAGTCCAACCTGTCACCCAACACCCTCTAATCAACCAAACCATGGCACCAAGTGCCCCATCCAGTCTCTTCTTAAATACCTCCAGGGATGGTGACTCCACCACCTCCCTGGGCAGCACATTCCAATAGCCAATCTCTCTTTCTGGGGAGAACTTCTTTCTACCATCCAGCCTAAACCTCCCCTGGTGCAGCTTGAGACTGTGTCCTCTTGTTCTGGTGCTGGTTGCCTGGGAGAAAAGATCAACCCCCACCTGGCTACAACCTCCCTTCAGGGAGTTGGAGAGAGCAAGAAGGTCTCCCTGAGCCTCCTCTTCTCCAGGCTAAGCAACCCCAGCTCCCTCAGCCTCTCCTCACAGGGCTGTGCTCCAGACCCCTCCCCAGCTTTGTTGCCCTTCTCTGGACACCTTGCAGCAACTCAACATCTTTCCTAAACTGAGGGGCCCAGAACTGGACCCAGGACTCAAGTTGTGGCCTAACTAGTGCTGAATGCAGGGGCAGAATGAGTTCCCTTCTGCTGCTGGCCACACTCAGTTTATGCTGAACACACTTAGTTCATGCATCCCTAAGCTATTTCTTTCGCCCTTTTCTTTGAGATGTGATTTTTCACATTTCTTTGCAGTTTTCAGTTTTCCTTAGACAGCAGATGCTCTTGAATACCACTAGATTTATTTATTTTGGCTTTTTTAGGGACAGAAGAGGAAGACAAAAATAACATTCATTCTGAAAATCCAATTCACTAAGCCAGAGAGACCTTCCTCTGTCATTCCTATGTATAATTCATTACCCTGTGTTGACAGAAATGGATGTACAGTGTGCAATATGCCAGACTTCCCATGTGGTTTCTGCCACTGGCAATTTGTGCTCATCTCAGAACTTTATGGTTTGTTTTCCAGCATCTGATAAATGTACCTGGATGCTACTTGCATACCTAGTACCTAGATTCCTGTTACTGCTATTTATTTTCCCCAATAGCTTTTTATCACAGATTCATAGAGTCAATAAGGTTGGAAAAGACCTCAAGGATCATCAAGTCCAACCTAGCACCCAACACCTCAGGACTAACTAAACCATGGCTTCAAGTGCCACATCCAATCCTCACTTGAACACCTCCAGGGATGGTGACTCCACCACCTCCCTGGGCAGCACATTCCAAAGGCCAATCACTCTTTCTATGAAGAACTTCTTCCTCACATCCAGCCTAAACCTCCCCTGGTGCAGCTTGAGTCTGCATCCTCTTGTTCTGGTGCTGGTTGCCTGGGAGAAGAGACCAACCCCCACCTGGCTACAACCTCCCTTCAGGGTGTTGTAGACAGCAAGAAGGTCTCCCCTGAGCCTCCTCTTCTCCAGGCTAAGCAACCCCAGCTCCCTCAGCCTCTCCTCATAGGGCTGTGCTCCCAAATCCTGCACATTCCCATTGTAAATATATTCTAACCTCATAGCAAACCTTTGGATATGTTTGGCAAATTTCATACCAATAAAGGTTATTAGTATTTTGATTAATATTGACATATTGGGTCCATGTCCCAGTGGAGGCCAGGGACAAGCGGAATCCCTCAGGGATCAGTCCTGGGACCAGTCTTGGTCAACAACTTTGTGGGTGCCATGGACAGTGGCATCGAGTGCACCCTCAGCAAGTGATGACACCAAGCTGTGTGGTGCAGCAGACACACTGGAGGGAAGGGATGCCATCCAGAGGGACCTGGACAGGCTGGAGAGGTGGGCACAAGCCAACCTCATGAGCTTCAACAAGACCAAGGGCAGGGGCCTGCAGCTGGGTCGAGGCAATCCCAGGCACAAATCCAGGCTGGGCAGTGACTGGCTGGAGAGCAGCCCTGAGGAGAGAGACTTGGGGGTGCTGGTGGAGGAGAAGCTCAACATGAGCTTAATGATGTCTATAGTCCAGGGAACGCGGCACGGATGTGCCGTGATAAGGACACAGGAAATGGCGCCGACCGCGTGGCTGTGCTGCCTGGCTGCTGCTGCTCCCAGCACACAGAGGTTCCCCACTCGGGGGCGCTGTGGCAGTTCAGCAGCGCTGGTTCTCACGGGCTACCAGGTTTCCTCCTGCGGCGATGGATCACGCAGCGGTTGATCCCACGGGGTACTGTCCACAGCACTGCACGCAGCTGGGTGACGGTGGCAAAGTACCACGAAGCCTCACGGAGCACTGGCTTTAGTCCCAGGCAAGGTGGACAACAACAGCACTGGCACGCACACAGATAGAGGCTCCAACATGGATATGGGGGGGCTCATCACCAAACAACCCCTATTTGCCATTTGCCCCAGTGAATACTGGTCCAATGAGCATCTGTTGCTAACACAAAGGTTAACCAATGAACTGGCATCTACCAAATACAGCATAAGCTTATGCTATAAACAGGGAAACAAACATATAGCCTGGCCATTGTGTACCACAGGGGTGAGACAGCGCCCAGGCAGGCTGTTTACCTGGACTCAGTGGTGCCAGGATCCTCCCCCTGCCACCTCCAGAAAGGAGGGGAACAAAGGAGGGTTAACGCAGAGAAAAGTATGGTCTATAAATATTTGGGGCACAATCCTGGCCATAAGCATCATTCACTACGAAGAGGAGGCTCAGGGCAGACTTTCTTGCTCTCTGCAGCTACTTGAAGAGAGGTTGTGGCCAGGTGGGGGTTGGTCTCTTCTCCCAGGCAACCAGCACCAGAACAAGAGGACACAGTCTCAAGTTTAGTAGTCATGAGGTGTTGGGTGACAGGTTGGACTTGATGGTCTTTGAGGTCTCTTCCAACCTTATTGATTCTGTGTTTCTATAATTCTATCTAAATCTTGCCCGAGATGACTGGATCAATAGGGCACTGAAACCAACACATGATTGCCTAATGGGAAGGGGTTCTGCCAGGCTGTGGACAGAACACATGCCCTTACCATAGACACAGGTTGTTCACCAGGCATGCATGGTCCTGTTGCCTTTGTACATCTTCCCACGTTACCCTGGCGTTCTGCAGGAAGGAGGGGAGAAGGGGACCACACCTAGACACCTTAGTGTCTGTCTGGGTTTGTGCTGGGGCCATTTGTCCCTACCATGACAGATATTTTTTTAGGCTAGGCCTTTAAAATTTTTCCCAGATCTTGAGCAAAAAGTAGTAAAATGTAAACAAATCCCTGCTGGGTGCAAAGAGGAAAATAAAACCCTAATATTAAGTGTGAATATCTGGAAATGTTGGAAATACTGTGTATCTGTACATAGTCATGCAATTGCATTGGAGATTGTAGTCCTCCTTGTAAATACAGCTTTCATTTGCTTCCAGCTGAGCTGGTCTGGCACACTGAATGTTGGGTTGGGAAATTTCAGTCCCCCACAGGAATAAAAGGCATCCCTGAAGTATTGCCAAACATTTCTTGCACATTGAGAAGAAATGGAAAATGTTCCACCAGCAAGTCTCAGGAGCTGAACTCTAATCCACCTTGGAAAGTCAGTCACACTGAAATCAGTCATAGTGGAGCCTTTCTTCACAGAAAGAGAGATTGGCCTTTGGAATGTGCTGCCCAGGGAGGTGGTGGAGTCACCATCACCAGAGGTGCTTAGGAAGAGATTGGATGGGGTGCTTGGTGCCATGGTTTACTTAATCAGATGGTGTTGGGTGATAGGTTGGACTTGATGATCTCAAAGGTCTTTTCCAACCTGGTTAATTCTATTCTATTCTATTCTATCCCATCCCATCCCATCCCATCCCATCCCATCCCACCCCATCCCATCCCATCCCATCCCATCCCATCCCATCCCATCCCATCCCATCCCATCCCATCCCATCCCATCCTATTCTATTCTATTCTATTCTATTCTATTCTATTCTATTCTATTCTATTCTACCCTATCCTACTCCTATTCTATTCTATTCTATTCTATTCTATTCTATTCTATTCTATTCTATTCTATTCTATCCTATCCTATCCTATCCTATCCTATCCTATCCTATCCTATCCTATCCTATCCTACGTCTCAGGACATCGTTGATAAAATAGCCACCTGACTCCAATTAAAAATTAAAAGGGAAGGGCAGTGATTGTTTCATTTCTAATCTCTTCTCCAGAAGACAACTTGGTGTCCAACCAGGTTGGAAAAGAACTTTGAGCTCATGGACTCCAACCTATCACCCAGCATCATCTAATCAACTAAACCATGGCACCAAGCATCCCATCCAGTCTCTTCCTAAACACCTCCAGTGATGGTGACTCCACCACCTCCCTGGGCAGCACATTCCAATGGCCAATCTCTCTTTCTGGGAAGAATTTCTTCCTAACATCCAGCCTAAACTTCCCCTGGCACAGCTTGAGACTGTGACCTCTTGTTCTGGTGCTGGTTGCCTGGGAGAAGAGACCAAGCCCCACCTGGCTACAACCTCCCTTCAGGGAGTTGGAGAGAGCAAGAAGGTCTCCCCTGAGCCTCGTCTTCTCCAGCCTCAGCAACCCCAGCTCCCTCAGCCTCTCCTCACAGGGCTTGTGATTGAGACCTTTAACCAGCTTTGTTGCCCTTCTCTGGACACTTTCCAGCTTGATTTCAGAACTCCTTTAACCTTAAAGCAGTCCAAGGACCTAAACAGAATAAACAAAGTGAGCTCTAAGATGTTACCCCCTCACTGTCCTACCAGAAGAAAATTCACATATTGACCTACTGTAACAAAGTAGATTTCAGATCTACTGAGAAATTGCCAGTTATTCCATTCATTCTCCCCGGTTTTAGTCACTTTAAGACCAAGTTGTATCTTGGCTCTTCACATCCCAAATGTTATCTGTTGTATGTCTAGTCATCCACGTCAGGTGCCCTCCCACACAGAGGAAGTGTCTCCACTGAAATCCATGCTCAGCCTAGAGGGAATGAGATTCATGATGAGGAGATTAGCACTGTTAGCCAGAGCTCAAGGTTTTGCTGGAGGTTGGATGTAGTAGAGAATCACAAGGAAAGTTCACAGCACTCTGTACACTGCACTGGTTAGGGCTGCAGCTCGAGTCCTGTGAGCCCCTCAGTTTAGTAAGGATGTTGACTTGCTGGAACGTGTCCAGAGAAGGGCAATGAAGTTGGGGAGGGGTTTGGAACACAAGCCCTATGAGGAGAGGCTGAGGGAGCTGGGGTTGCTTACCCTGGAGAGGAGGAGACTGAGGGAGACCTTCTTGCTCTCTACAACTACCTGAAGGGAGGTTGTAGCCAGGCAGAGGTTGGTCTCTTCTCCCAGGCAGCCAGCACCAGAGCAAGAGGACACAGTCTCAGGCTGCGCCAGGGCAGCTTTTGGCTGGACATTAGGAGGAAGTTCTATACAGAGAGAGTGATTGCCCATTGGAATGTGCTACCCAGGGAGGGGGTGGAGTCACCTTCGTTGGAGGTGTTCAGGAGGAGGCTTGATGGGGTGCTTGGTGCCATGGTCTAGTTGTTTAGGTGGGTTGGATTGGTTGATGGGTTGGACGCGATGATCTCGAAGGTCTCTTCCAACCTGGTCTGGTCTATTCTATTCTATTCTATTCTATTCTATTCTATTCTATTCTATTCTATTCTATTCTATTCTATTCTTTTCCATTCCATTCCATTCCATTCCATTCCATTCCATTCCATTCCATTCCATTCCATTCCATTCCATTCCATTCCATTCCATTCTAATTTCCTAAGAAGTAGAGTTCTTCTCTGCTTCTTAGGAAGCAGCCATTTGTGGGGTTTTCTTTACTACTCCCACACTTTATCTGGTCTGAGGACTGCACAGGATTTGGCTCTCTATCACTTACTCAGCGGTCAGAGAATATTTTGTACTAAGACTGTTTGCCTAGTGATTTTTTGGCATGAGAAATGAAGCTGCAGGAAGCCATATGCTTTTCCTAATTATCCATTATCCTCAGCCACTGTCTGATTCCTGAATCAAAAAAAAAAAAAAAAAAAAAATCAGCTCAGCATTGAGGTTGAGATTCAGGAATTCAATTTTCCCAAGCTACTCTAGGTTAACTTCAAAAGAAAGAAGAAATCTCACTTGCAAATTATACATTTATTAAGATGAATTACTGAGATCTCTTAGGAACATGAAGTTAAAAGTAATTTGGCCATTGGAATGTGTTGCCCAGGGAGGTGGTGGAGTCACCATCACTGGAGGTGTTTAGGAAGAGACTGGATGGGGTGCTTGGTGCCATGGTTTAGTTGATTAGATGGTGTTGGGTGATAGGTTGGACTTGATGATCTCAAAGGTCTTTTCCAACCTGGTTAATTCTCCTCTCCTCTCCTCTCCTCTCCCTCTCCTCTCCTCTCCTCTCCTCTCCTCTCCTCTCCTCTCCTCTCCTCTCCTCTCTCCTCTCCTCTCTCCTCTCCTCTCCTCTCCTCTCCTCTCCTCTCCTCTCTCCTCCTCTCTCCTCTCCTCTCCTCTCCTCTCCTCTCCTCTCTCTCTCCTCTCCTCTCCTCTCCTCTTCCATGCTCTTCTCTTCTACCTTGCCTTCTCTTTTACCTTCCCTTCCCAAACCTTCCCTTCCCAAACCTTCCCAAACCATCGCAAACCTTCCCAAACCTTCCCTTCCCATGTGGTGTGTGACAGGTTAGTACACTAGGCTGGGACATTCTTTTGTCAAAATTTCCAGTTTCCCCTGATGTTTCACATCTCTCTGGGAAACATTCACTCCAAGAAAATAGAAGCTCCAGTCAGGAAGAAAGGAAGGAATTCAGGGGCTTTACCAGTACAGATGTGAACATCCCTCCCTGATCAGCACTTTTCAGGCTGCACCTGGAGTACTGTGCCCAGTTCTGCTGCCCATGATATAAGAAAAATGCAAACACACTGAAGAGAATCCAAAGGAGAGCTGTGAAGATGGTCACCAGGGGGCTGGTGAACTTGCCTTATGAAGCAAGATGAAAGAAGTTGGGTCTCTTCTCCCTGGAGAAGAGTAGGCTCAGGAGGACTTCATCCCGGTTTTCCAGTATTTGAAAGCTGGCTACAAAGAGGAGGGAGGCTCTCTTCACAAGCAGCCACATGGAGAAGACAAAATGGCAGCGGGTATGAGTTGCACAAGGCTAGGTTTCATCTTGATATAAGACCTTGTGAGAGTCTAAAGCTTGTCTCTCCTGGTGTGACTCAACAAAGATAAAATCCCTTGCTGCTTGCCCAGACAATAGCTGATGTGCGCTGGGCAGAGCCGCTGGAAGGACTCTCGGAAGGTGCAAAGATAACATTGCTCACGGGACTGCAGCTGGCCTACAACAATGGCCCAAGGGCCCAGCAGTCACACCTTCAGGACAAGATCATTTCCAGCCATCAGATACCCCAGGAAAGGACAATGGCTCCTGATGTGTAAAGAGTATGTGGGTAAGTAGATGGAGCAGGAGGAGTCGGAGGCCTTCCCCCCTCCATCCAGT
The DNA here is from genome assembly GCA_033816785.1 of Picus viridis. Taxonomy (NCBI): domain Eukaryota; kingdom Metazoa; phylum Chordata; class Aves; order Piciformes; family Picidae; genus Picus; species Picus viridis. Next base: position 89,549,404 of record CM066566.1, on the reverse strand, counting down.
GGCTGTCCAAACTCACCTGAGTACACAGAAAGATTTCCTGGGAACGATACCTGGACCTAAAGATGATTTCCCAGAACGATATCCTGGGGAACAACACCTGGACACTTGCCTAAGGGCTAAAAAACTGTATAAAAGACTGGAGCAACTACTGGCTGGTAGGAGAAAATTGGAGAAGCAAGATGCAGAAGAAAGCAGACGGCAGCACACACTGGAAACATCCCGGGGCCAACACAATGGATCCTGGACTCTCCGTGCCCTAAGTTCTGCCTGCTGCAACTCATGGAGCTGAAGAAGCTGCCCGGAGGACCTCATCCCTTCTACAGCCAAAGCCTCAGCACCCTTCCTCTACAGACCCAACATCCCCTGCAGCACCGCTTCTCTACAGACCCAACATGTCCTGCAGCACCTTTCCTCCACAGACTCAAACTGTCTTGGGGGTGAGGGGTGTGGTAATATAATTCTTTCCCTCTTCTCCCTCTCTTCTCTCTCTTCCTATTTTCTCTCTCTCCCCTTCTGGTCCCTCCACTTTAGTTATGTAATCAATAGTCTAGCTGTTGATATTTTGGCCTCGTTTGTGCCTCTAATTCCACAACAGGGGAATATTCATTAAAAACCTGAATCTCTTTCCCTCTCCAGATCGAGACAGACCTTGTTTACAGTGAGAAGAATCAATTACTTGAACAACCTCCCCAGGAATGTGGTAAAGTTTCCATCACTGGAAGTTTTCAAGATCCAGTTGGGTAGGGTGCCAGATGATCACATCTAGGCTCCCTTTCCCAGAACGGTTGGACCGGATGATCTCTCCAGGTCCCTTTCGACATGGACTGATCTGTGGTTCAGGAAGGAATACACAATGAAATGTGCTGAAGCCTGGATATTTCCTTAAGACATTGTAAGATGGTATGGTCACATTTTGACAGACAGGGGATGCAATCATGGGTCATTCCTAGAAGCCTTAGAAGCCCACATCTAGTCTAAAGCAAGCCCCCTTACTCAGAGGCTTTGCTAGTGGTGTGGAGCCACTCTGCTGTCTCTTCCATACTGTCATGACAGGGTATTCATATTGATTTTAGATCCTTCTATGCAATGCAATTCAGAAACCCTAGGCAAGAAGCTCACTGCTACTTCTCTTCAAACAGCCCCTGTAAAAGAGTCTACCTCCCCCCAGCAGAACTTCAGAGTTTGCTCTCTTGTCCCTCTTTCCACTGTAGGTCTCACAGGAGCCATGCCAGCAAAGTCAAGCAGCTATTGTCAGCAGTCTGCATGGGTTCATGAGCCCTCCCCTTTCTCCCTGGGGCAAAGAATTCCTCTGCCACACTGCAAAATCTGGTTCAGAGTGACTAATGGTGACTGATGGACTGCCTTTTTCACTTGAGCATCTCCCCCATGAGGAGAGACTGAGAGACCTGGGGCTGTTTAGTCTTGAGAAGAGAAGACTGGGAGGGGGCCTGTCTATAAATATCTGAGGGGTGGGTGTGAAGTAGATGGGGCCAATCTCTTTTCAGTGTTGCACAGGAATAACGAATAAGGATATAAACTTGAACGTGGAAGATTTCACCTCAACATGGGGAGAAACTTCTTCACAGTGGAAGAGGCTGCCCAGTGAGGCTGTGGAGTGTCCTTCCCTGGGGACTCTCAAAACCCACCTGGATGCATTCCTGTGCAGCCTGCCCTAGGTGATCTTGCTTTGGCAGGGGGGTTGGACTCAATGATCCCTGGAGGTCCCTTCCAACCTCTAACATTCTTCATTCTGTGAAATGTGAGATGAAAAATGGGACATGCCACTCCGTAACAGACTGAGTGTGTAAGGCTTGAGGAAGTTAAGAGTGCATCTAGGGAATAATTTATGGGAAAGTACAGCTCACAAACACTGCCACCATCAATACAGAGCACAAAGTGCTTTCTGGATATGTGACATGTTTCATCTCCTCCACATGAAAGGATTCAACAAAGAGACAAGTAATGCACATGAGAGGTGCTAGAAATGCACTAAAAGCGATTGCAGATGTCATTCTGTCTTCATGAAAGCAATAACCATTCCCAATTTCTCCCTCTGGCCTCATTGCTGTACCTTTAATGACAAGATGTACCAAAATGAACAAGGGATGCACAAACAATTGTCAGGACACAGCAAGTTGTACTCAAGCAATTGCAGAAATTAAGGAATTGGCAGTGCATCTCCTGTCTCCAGCCAAGAAGGCTGGCCAGAATTACACATCTGGTGAGCTAAATCCACACTCTAGCTGCCTTCCAGTAGAATAGAATAGAATAGAATAGAATAGAATAGAATAGAATAGAATAGAATAGAATAGAATAGAATAGAATAGAATAGAATAGAATTAACCAGGTTGGAAAAGACCTTAGAGACCATCGTGTCCAACCTATCACCCAACACCATCTAATCAACTAAACCATGGCACCAAGCACCCCATCCAGTCTCCTCCTAAACACCTCCAGTGATGGCAACTCCACCACCTCCCTGGGCAGCATGTTCCAAGTTCTTCTTTCTCCGAAGAACTTCTTCCTAACATCCAGCCTAAACCTCCCCTGGCACAGCTTGAGACTGCATCCTCTTGTTCTGGTGCTGGTTGCCTGGGAGGAGAGACCGACCCCCCACCTGGCTACAGCCTCCCTTCATGTAGTTGTAGAGAGCAAGAAGGTCTCCCCTGAGCCTCCTCTTCTCCAGGCTAAGCAACCCCAGCTCCCTCAGCCTCTCCTCATAGGCAAGGCCACATATGTATCTGCTTCAGATCAAGCTGAATTGTCCTGCAAGCTCAGATCATTTTCCCACAATTAAGGGTGTGACACCATCTGAGATGTCCTTGGTACCACTTTCTGGAGCTGCCCTTCCAGAAAGGCACACGTTTCCAGTGCTCCCTGTGCTGTATCTGCTAGATCTCTCAAGAAGTCTCAGGTAGAACTGAACCTCCACTGACTATAACAGGACACATCTACATTTAGTCACTGACATGCCTACCCAGTGGGTTGAATCCCGTCCCACCTGTGCAAGTGGCACCAGCTGGGAGATCATGAGTCTCAAAAAATGCAAAGCAATCTACTTCAAGCCAATATCGAGGGGCAGGTCTCAGAAATGTCCTGTGTATTTCTCCTACATTTCCTAGCTGATAAACACCTCTGAGGGCCACAGACTGACAGACATAGCTGGGGAGAGGTCTTGAGCACAAGCCCTATGAGAAGAGGCTGAGGGAGCTGGGGTTGCTTAGCCTGGAGAAGAGGAGGCTCAGGGGAGACCTTCTTGCTGTGTACAACTCCCTGAAGGGAGGTTGTAGCCATGTGGGGGTTGGTCTCTTCTCCCAGGCAACCAGTACCAGAACAAGGGGACACAGTCTCAAGCTGTGCCAGGGAAGGTTTAGGCTGGATGGTAGAAAGAAGTTCTTCCCAGAAAAAGAGATAGCCTTTGGATTGTGCTGCCCAGGGAGGTGGTGGAGTCACCATCACTGGAGGTGTTTAGGAAGAGCCTGGATGAGGCACTTGGTGCCATGGTTTAGTTGATTAGATGGTGTTGGGTGCTAGTTTGGACTTGATCTCTGAGGTCTTTTCCAACCTTACTGATTCTATGAAAGGTGTCTGTGATGCCAACAGAGCTAGGAGAATTGATTTGCACCTGAAAGACAGCCAGTACACAATTCCCACCACGATGACACTTGATGAATACAGGGGAGCTCCAGCCCATCCCCTAGATACTGACAGATACAATTACTCCTGTATGGCCACATAATTACTTGATGTGCTCAAGATTGTTTTGTCTTGTATTCAGCTGCTAGCCACAGATATTCCACCGTTTATGCTCCCTTTTCACCAGCCCCATCATTGTCAAGTTATTCCTGGCTGCCTCTAATGACATTTAGACAACTGAATTGAGTTGCTGGTGTTTACAGACTGCAGCTGAAGTTTTCATCACTGCTCCCACAGGGCTTTTGTTTCTCGTTCTTAGCAATCAGATTGCATTAAGGGAAGCCGTAGCTCTGCATTACAATGTTTCATGCCACCATTATCCTTCAAGGTGAGCAGTTCCATCCCCTGCCCTGGTTTCACTGCACTTGTGAGAAGGTGTCCAGACCTCAGCAGCATGAGCAGAGAAATTTTATTTAATTTTTTTTTTTTTTTTTATGGTAGCTTTATAAAAACTTGAAAAGCTTTTCAAAGTGTAAATCATATTTAGTACTTAGAATCATGGAATCAGTAAGGTTGGAAAAGGCCTCAGAGATCATCAAGTCCAACCTAGCAGCCAGTACAGCATGACTAGCTAAACCATGGCTTCAAATGCCACGTCCAAGCCCCTCTTGAACACCTCCAGGGATGGTGACTCCACCACCTCCCTGGGCAGCACATTCCAATGGCCAATCTCTTTCTGGAAAGAACTTTCTCCTCACCTCCAGCCTAAACCTGCCCTGGCACAGCCTGAGACTGCATCGTCTTGTTCTGGTGCTGGTTGCCTGGGAGAAGAGACCAACCCCCACCTGGCTACAACCTCCCTTCAGGGAGTTGGAGAGAGCAAGAAGGTCTCCCCTGAGCCTCCTCTTCTCCAGGCTAAGCAACCCCAGCTCCCTCAGCCTCTCCTCACAGGGCTGTGCTCCAAACCCCTCCCCAGCTTTGTTGCCCTTCCCTGGACACCTTCCAGCAATTCAACATCTTTCCTAAACTGAGAGGCCATCAGTACTGGGTCCGGTCCCGTTCAACATCTTCATCAAGGACATTGATGAGAGGACAGAGTTTCTGCTCAGCAAATTTACTGATGATATCAAACTGGGACTGCCCCCTGGCACTGCAACCACACTTTTCCTTTGTCTGCTTTATCAAACTCTCCCTGAGCAATACCAGGAGGCTCTGACTGAAGGTAGAATAAGCACGGAAAGGTGACTCGGAAAGAGCCTTCAGGTTTCTGAGATTATCATAGGAATAAATAACTTTGGGCCATAAAGTGAAGATTAAAGTTGCATGATATAGGGAATAGGATGCAAGGACAAGGTGATTTGTGGAGCCTTCACAGCACAGTTCATTCTGTCCACGTGTGGACGTGCATTGCATTCCAAAGCAGTTTGCTTCTTTTTGCCATTCCCACCAATCTCAACCCCCAAACTCCCCCTGGTTCTTCTGTCTCACTGGTGATTGTGGCAGTGTAGGTTGGGTCTCTCCTGTCACTGCCACACAAGATACATCTCCAGTGTCACGAGTGTCCAGCCCAGTGGGTGCACACAGGAAGCTGTGTATTTCATGCCCACAGTATCCTGCTCCCTATAAATCCATCTGCAAGGTCTCACACTTCCTCTTTCTTCTCTCCCTGCTCCCGTGGGAGATGCTGCCTATCTGGCAATGGAAGGGGAGTTATCTCAAGGGCTCTTATGCCTGGCCAGGCCTAAAGCCAGGAGGAGAAGGGGGAAGGGCAATTTCAGATCTGGCCAGCTGAGATTAGCCTAACAGTGGAGGGAGGGAAGAAAGAGCACTGGGGGTTTTGGGTGTACCCTCAGGTAGGGAGAAGGGGAGTGCTGGGAGGCTGCTGGGCATGCTATAAGAGACACTACATGCTTTGGAATGGAATGAAGCTGGAGGTGGGGAGATTCAGGCTAGATGTGAGGAAGAAGTTCTTCCCCATGAGAGTGGTGAAGCCCTGGAATGGGTTGTGCAGGGAGGTGGTTGAGGCCCTGTCCCTGGAGGTGTTTAAGCCCAGGCTGGATGAGGCTGTGGCCAGCCTGATGTAGTGTGGGGTGTCCCTGCCCATGGCAGGGGTTGGAACTAGATGATCTTTGTGGTCCCTTCCAACCCTGACTGATTCTATGATTCTATGATTCTTTGGGTTACTTTTGTCACTGTGCTTGCAGCTCTCTGTAAAACACTTTACTGCTTTTCCATTTAAACTTTCCATCACTTCTGCAATCCATTTGTGTGAGTCTCATTTTCCTGCCCCGGTGGGAGGCAAGAGAGGATCTGCCTGGCCTCCAGCCGTGGGCAGTGATCCTCCACATAACTCAGCAGCTCAGTGAAGTTGCTCTGTATTTACAGCACCAGTGGAACCCAGTCCCAAAATGCACTGGTGCATGGCCATGGGTTACTAGCCCTATATATAGTGCCAACACTTCTGACAGGACTTTCAGGTGCCTAAAGTCAGGTGTACAACTAAACAACTCTCTGAACTGTCATATCACCTCCAGTCAGCCTAGACACTGTAAGACAGGCACATGCCCAAAATTCTTACAACAATTGCATTTTACATCCTCAGTGTCTACGTTTGGGGTTGTGGTGGGGTGAAAATTCCCCCTCCCCCCAACATAAAATTGCCAGACTAGCTCAGTGGAAGCATGAAGCTGTATTTACAAGCAAAACTACAATCTAAATATGGCATGCAATGAATATGTGCAAAATACACAACATTTACAGGTATTTACATTTTATAAACAGCACGAGAACCCCCTGGACAAACCAGGGGCTGCTGATAGCTTCCCCACTCCCTACTCACTTCCCTCCCCTCCTGTACATGGGACCAGAGAAAGAGCAGAGAGCTGCTGTTAGTTACTTAACCACAAGAAGAATGCATTCAAGGTCAGCAAAGCCAGCAGGAGCACAGCTTAGTATCTGCCAGAGTGAGGAAGCCAAGAAGTGAGAGAAAGTTGGTGTACAGATCTAGCTTTATGTTTGTTATAGACTCATAGAATCAATAAGGTTGGAAAAGACCTCAAAGATCATCAAGTCCAGCCTGAATCTGACCAATGGGATTATGTAGACCTTATCATTATTTTCCTTTCCAAATCCAGTAGAAATTTATTTATATTCTAGTACTTTCCCCTGGACTCGGCACTGGTTAGGCCACACCTTGAGTCCTGTGTCCAGTTCTGGGCCCCTCAGTTTAGGAAAGATGTTGAGTTGCTGGAAGGTGTCCAGAGAAGGGCAACAAAGCTGGGGAGGGGTCTGGAGCACAGCCCTGTGAGGAGAGGCTGAGGGAGCTGGGGTTGCTTAGCCTGCAGAAGAGGAGGCTCAGGGGAGACCTTCTTGCTCTCTACAACTCCCTGAAGGGAGGTTGTAGCCGGGAGGGGGTTGGTCTCTTCTCCCAGGCAACCAGCACCAGAACAAGAGGACACAGTCTCAAGCTGTGCCAGGGGAGGTTTAGGCTTGAAGTGAGGAGAAAGTTCTTCCCAGAAAGAGTTATTGACCATTGGAATGTGCTGCCCATGGAGATGGTGGAGTCACCATCCCTGGAGGTGTTCAAGTGAGGATTGGATGTGGCACTTGAAGCCATGGTTTAGTTAGTCCTGAGGTGTTGGGTGACAGGTTGGACTTGATGATCTCTGAGGTCTTTTCCAACCTTATTGATTCTATTATTTCTGTTCAAGATCTGTGGAAATTTTTGAAGGTACAGCCTTAAACTACCTCAGGGGAAGTGTTCCTCTGGCTGTTTTTCCTCCTGTCATTCTGGTGAGAGCTGTGCTTCAGTCACTCGTTGTGAGTCCAGCTGTGTGCATGCTGTCTCAGACCGGAGGGGGAAAGAGCCTCAGTGCTTTTGAATATTCCCGTGTTGTGAAATGAGAGGCACAAAGGAGGCCAAAATAGCAACAGCTGGACTATTGATTACATAAATAAAGTGGAGAGATCAGAAAGGGAGAGAGAGAAGATAGAGAGGGAGAGAAAGAAGATAGAGAGGGAGAGAGAGAAGTGGAAAGGAATTATATTACCACACCCCTCACCCCCCAGGACAGTTTGAGTCTGTGGAGGAAAGGTGCTGCAGGAGATGTTGGGTCTGTAGAGGAAGGTGCTGAGGCTTTGGCTGTAGAAGAGAGGTGGTCCTCTGGGCAGCCTCTTCAGCTCCATGAGTTGCAGCAGGCGCAACTCAGGGCACGGAGAGAGGGTTCAGTCTGCTTCTTCCAGGCTCCATGGCCTCTTCTCTTCAGAGCAGCACTGCCCCGGGCTTTGCCTTCTCTCTGCTTTCCTTCTCAGCAGCATGGTCCTTCTCCTGTGTTTTTGGTTCTGGGCTTTTCTTCTGCTGAGCCAGTGGTTGCTCAAGTCTTTTGTACAGTTCTTTAGTCCTTAGCTATGTGTCCAAGCATTGTCCCTCAGGAATTCAGGGGCCAGGAAATCATCCTTAGGGAAGTATCGAGGTATCGTTCCCCAGGAAATCTTTCTGTGTATTCCTGTGTGTTTGGGCAGGGGTCTGGATGGAGGGGGGGGCTCCACCTCCTCCTTCTCCATCTACCTGCCCCCACACTCATTGCACATCAGGAAACAGGTGGTGAATCCATTGTCTCACCATCCTCCCTTTCCAGGGTGCTTGATGGGTGGAGATTATCTTGTCTTGTGCATATTCCCGAGGGTGGCCTCGGTCCATTGTTGTGAGACCAGCTGTGGTCCAGTGAGCAATGTTATCTTTGCACTTCCAAGAGTCCTTCCAGGGGCTCTGCCCAACACACATCAGCTACTGTCTGGGCAAGCAACAAGTGATTTTATCTTTGTTGAGTCCCACCAGGAGAGACAAGCTTTTACTCTCTCACACATGTATACAGAAGATCAGGGTGACATGAATGAACGAGGGGGGAGAGCAGAAACTAAGGAGGAAGGAATTGCCATTGTGCACAAGGGTATTAGTACTTCCAGGATTGTGATACAAGAGGTGGAATGGGAAATGGTATGCAAAACAACTGCATCTGTGCCTTGCTGAAACCTGTTTGTGTCACTGGCTTCAAGGCAGATTCATTTCCCATTCTGCAACATTTGCTACTTCGCTGTGGCATTTCCTGCCCTGAGGTATTTTTACCCAAGTTTTCCTCAACATCTTTGCAAGGAGAATGGTAAATAAAACTTATCACTGTGCTCCATAACATTTGATGTTTCACTCCAAGATCTTTTTTTTTTTTTTTTTTTTTTTTTATGAGGGGAATATTTCTTCATGCTAAAAATACACATTCAGTGCTGGTAGGTTTAATAAAGGGACTGCATGGAATACAGTGCCTGGATGTTTGATCTGAATGTACAGCAAAGGAAGATGCAGCAAAGGAAGAGAATTTTATTGTAAGGTTGCCTTTCATCAGTGTGAAAGGAATAAACAGACATTAAAATACTTGTCATCTAGCTCTTGCTAGCTAAAAATGAGACATCTAAGTCTCTCCTAGTGACCCTTGGCTCCCTGAAACTGACAGAGAGAAATGGACACCTCCACATGAAAGAGAAGGGAAGGTTTGGGAAGGTTTGGGGTTTGGGAAGGTTTGGGAAGGTTTGGGAAGGTTTGGGAAGGTTTGGGAAGGAAGGGAAGGGAAGGGAAGGAAGGGAAGGGGGAAGGGAAGGGAAGGGAAGGGAAGGGAAGGGAAGGGAAGGGAAGGGAAGGGAAGGGAAGGGAAGGTTTGGGAAGGGAAGGGAAGGGAAGGGAAGGGAAGGGAAGGGAAGGGAAGGGAAGGGAAGGGAAGGGAAGGGAAGGGAAGGGAAGGGAAGGGAATTAACCAGGTTGGAAAAGACCTTTGAGACTCTTGAGAGGCTGAGGGAGCTGGGGTTGCTTAGCCTGGAGAAGAGGAGGCTCAGGAGAGACATTTTGTTCTCTACAACTACCTGAAGAGAGGTTGTAGCCAGGTGGGGGTTGGTCCCTTCTCCAGGGCAACCAGCACCAGAACAAGAGGACAAAGGCTCAAGCTGTTCAGGGAGGTTTAGGCTGGATGTTAGGAAGAAGTTCTTCCCAGAAATAGAGATTGGCCATTGTGATGTGCTGCCCAGGGAGGTGGTGGAGTCACCATCACTGGAGGTGTTTAGGAAGAGCCTGGCTGAGGCACTTAGTGTTACGGTTTAGTTGATCAGATGGTGTTGGGTGATAGATTGGACTCGATGATCTCAAAGGTCTTTTCCAACCTGGTTAATTCTATTCTATTTCTATTTTCTATTGAGAAGAAGATTTTTAAAGGTGTGTTAAGAGCCTTCTCATGGAGCAAGAACTAAAGGACTAAGGAGAAGATGACAGCAGGTGTACAACCTTGGTGTATAACATCACCTGCTGTTTGGAATGGATGGCTGCACCAAGGCATCAGCATGCGGTGTTTTTATCTGTCTGTCTCAAGGCTGAGACTCTCTCTGAGGAGGGAGCAATTGCTTTGGCTATGCAAATCCTCTATTTTAAAGGGGACAGTGTTCTTCCTTGGGTTTTAAATTAAAAGAGTAGAAGTGGGCTGTGTAGAAGGGAGCAATTTGTTACCACAGAATGCCATCCTTGTGCACCTCCTCAGCGAAAGATAATCAGAAATAAAACCACAGAATTACAGAACAGCAGGATGCTGGAAGAGAACTTGTAATGCTTTAACAGAAGTGAGAGAGCCTAACACAAAAAAAACTCCAGGCTGAGATAAAGAGTTGACATAAAAAGAGTTTAATACAAAAGAAATAATGCAATGCACAATTACCATAGCCTAGCTGCAGGAAAAGCACAGCAAAATGCAGCAGCAAGCAGAAGCCAGCCAGCTAACCCTCACCCCTTCCATCCCATGCCAACCACAGCAGAAGAGATCAACACCCCAAGTCCAGAAATCAAAAGCAGCAATGGGAGCAGGAAACCACTCATAGAAACATAGAATCATGGCATCAATAAGGTTGGAAAAGACCTCAAAGATCATCAAGTTCAACCTGTAACCCAACACCTCATGACTACCAAAACATGGCACCAAGTGCCACGTCCAATCTCCTCTTGAACACCTCCAGGGACGATGACTCCACCACCTCCCTGGGCAGCACATTCCAATGGCCAACAACTCCATCTGTGAAGAAATTATTATTTGCCACAGCAACCCCAGGCAGTGCTACAGGCTGGGGTCAGATTGGCTGGAGAGCGGCCAGGCAGAAAGGGACCTGGGGGTACTGGTGGATGGTAGGCTGAAGATGAGCCAGCAGTGTGCCCAGGCAGCCAAGAAGGCCAATGGCATCCTGGCCTGCATCAGGAACAGTGGCCAGCAGGAGCAGGGAGGTCACTCTGCCCCTGTACACTGCACTGGTTAGGCCACACCTTGAGTCCTGTGTCCAGTTCTGGGCCCCTCAGTTTAGGAAGGATGTTGAGTTGCTGGAGTGTGTCCAGAGAAGGGCAACAAAGTTGATGAGGGGTTTGGAGCACAGCCCTGTGAGGAGAGGCTGAGGGAGCTGGGGTTGCTTAACCTGGAGAAGAGGAGACTCAGGGGTGACCTTCTTGCTCTCTACAACTCCCTGAAGGGAGGTTGTAGACAGGCAGAGGTTGGTCTCTTCTCCCAGGCAGCCAGCACCAGAACAAGAGGACACAGTCTCAGGCTGCGCCAGGGCAGGTTTAGGCTGGATGTTAGGAAGAAGTTCTATACAGAGAGAGTGATTGCCCATTGGAATGGGCTGCCCAGGGAGGTGGTGGAGTCACCTTCATTGGAGGTGTTCAGGAGGAGACTTGATGGGGTGCTTGGTGCCATGGGTTAGTTGTTTGGCTGGGTTGGATTGGTTGATGGGTTGGATGAGATGATCTTGAAGGTCTCTTCCAACCTGGTGTATTGTATTATTGTACTATTACTGAAATTTCTCCTCACCTCCAGCCCAAACTTCCCCTGGTGCAGCTTGAGACTGTGTCCTCTTGTTCTGGTGCTGGTTGCCTGGGAGAAGAGACCAACCCCCACCTGGCTACAACCTCTATTCTGTTGTATTCTATTCTATTCTACTCCTATTCTATTCTATTTACTGGATGAAAAAAAAATGTGTATACTTTATATATGAAAATATCTTGAGATAAAGTCACTTGCAGGGCTGCACATCTGCCTTTCACAACGGCCATAGGTCTCTCTCCAGATGAATAAATCAAGAGGTCAGTTTAAAACACCCTGATAAAAGTAGAAAAACTCCTTTCACCAATAGTGAGACTTCAGCTTGGGTCCTTGACAGGGTAATATTTTTTAAGCAGATTATTTACTCTTTTCTGTGCTGTGAATCAATTTGATGGACAAGCTGCTGTGTGAACACATATTACAGCACTACAGAACATGAGTGAGCTCAGAGAGTACAGCAAGACAAAGGAATACCTGAAGGCATACTGAAAAAAGATTGCTTCCTACTTTAATGCAGCCTTTTGAGGGATTTGTTCTGAACAACAACACTTATATGCTGTTTCCAGCTTCAGGAACAGGTAGGAAACCCATCTTTTCCACCCTCATTGATTCTATGATTCATGTTGCAATCTGCACTACAAGCTCCATGATACTTTACTCCAGCCAGCACTTTAATCTTAAAGCCAGGATGATGATAAAAGGGTATTGAACACACATCAGCATATTCAATTGTCTAAAGCCATGACACTTAGCAAGTACTTGCTCAGCATCTCAGCACAGGTTAGGCCACACCTTGAGTCCTGTGTCCAGTTCTGGGCCCCTCAGTTCAGGAAAGATGTTGAGTTGCTGCAAGGTGTCCAGAGAAGGGCAGCAAAGCTGGGGAGGGGTTTGGAGCACAGCCCTGTGAGGAGAGGCTGAGGGAGCTGGGGTTGCTTAGCCTGGAGGAGGCTCAGGGGAGACCTTCTTGCTGTCTACAACTACCTGAAGGGAGGTTGTAGGCAGGTGGGGGGTTGGTCTCTTCTCCCAGGCAACCATCACCAGAACAAGAGGACACCATCTCAAGCTGTGCCAGGGGAGGTTTAGGGTGGAGGTGAGGAGAAAGTTCTTCACAGAGAGAGTTGTTAGCCATTGGAATGTGCTGCCCAGGGAGGTGTTGGAGTCACCATCCCTGGAGGTGTTCAAGAGGGGACTGGCTGTGGCACTTGGTGCCATGGTTTAGTTATTATTCAATACAATACAATACAATACAATACAATACAATACACCAGGTTGAAAGAGACCTTCAAGACCATCACGTCCAACCCATCAACCAATCCAACCCACCCAACAACTAACCCATGGCACCAAGCACCCCATCAAGTCTCCTCCTGAACACCTCCAACGCAGGTGACTCCACCACCTCCACGGGCAGCCCATTCCAATGGGCAATCACTCTCTCCGTGTAGAACTTCTTCCTAACATCCAGCCTAAACCTGCCCTGGCGCAGCCTGAGACTGTGTCCTCTTGTTCTGGTACTGGCTGCCTGGGAGAAGAGACCAACCTCTGCCTGGCTACGACCTCCCTTCAGGTAGTTGTAGAGAGCAATAATACAATACAATACAATACAGTACAATACAATACACCAGGTTGAAAGAGACCTTCAAGATCATCACGTCCAAATTCATGAGGCGTTGGGTGCTAGGTCGGATTTGATGATCTCTGAGGTGTTTTCCAACCTTATTGATTCTATGATTCCATGATAACTGGTTGTTTGTAGCGTTGTAAGTGCCTACATTTCCATATGCAGGTGTTGGAGCACTATCCCTCATCTATGAAAAATCTGCTAAGGCAACTTCGAAATATATCCTTCAAAATATGTTTTAAAACGTCTTTTGCTTTCAATTTTACCTTTGTTCTCTTTTCCATGTCTTTTCCATCCATTTAAACAAAAAAATAAATCCCTACATTTCTAGTGTGCTGATTGAGTTGTTTGTCTCCAGGAACTGTCTGAGGGTTATATAACGGAGCTCAGCTGAAATTATTTCAAAACCTTCTGTAATTCACACTGCTGCAACGTGTCCAGAGAAGGGCAACAAAGCTGGTGAGGGGTTTGGAACACAAGCCCTATGAGGACAATCATCAGAGATGCTTCTGATTTCCTAAGGACACCATCTCAAGCTGTGCCAGGGGAGGTTTAGGCTGGGGGCGAGGAGAAAGTTCTTCACAGAGAGAGTTGTTAGCCATTGGGATGTGCTGCCCAGGGAGGGGCTGGAATCACTACCCCTGGAGGTGTTCAAAAACGTATTGGCTGTGGCACTTGAAGCCATGGTTTAGTTAGTCCTGGGGTGTTAGGTGACAGGCTGGACTTGCTGATCTCTGAATTCTTTTCCAACCTCATTGATTCTATGATTCTAAGACTTGCTATCTGCATTCCAAACAACAGTGAAAACAATATTCATGTTGTAACACTTCATGCATACTCTGTATCTGCAAAGCACTGCAAAGTAATCCATCAGTATTATGTGCATTGCCTCAACCCCAGAAGGAAGTGGCTTGCATTATCACTGTTTCACCAAGTGCAGGCAGTTTACTCTGGAGTTCACCAGCTTCTGTGGAATTCAAATTAAATGTTAATTTAGGTACAACAGCAAGTACAGAAGGTGCTGTGTACAATAATAAATGCTTGTGGAGGAAAAAAAAAATCCTGCCTTCTGCTTCCAGAAACATTACCCAGTTGTCCCTGGTGTAAACTGCATGAGGCAGAGACAAGCACAAACACAGAGAATATGGAGCAGGACACATTTAGATTAATTACTCTTTGGAAAACTTCTTACACCTTAGATTCAGATGTTTTAGAAGTGAATGCAACAGTCATGAGAAGAGAAGAGAAGAGAAGAGAAGAGAAGAGAAGAGAAGAGAAGAGAAGAGAAGAGAAGAGAAGAGAAGAGAAGAGAAGAGAAGAGAAGAGAAGAGAAGAGAAGAGAAGAGAAGAGAAGAGAAGAGAAGAGAAGAGAAGAGAAGAGATTAGACCAGGTTGGAAGAGACCTTCAAGAGCATCATGTCCAACCTATTATCCAACACCCCTAATCAACTAAAACATGCAACCAAGCACCCTATCAAGTCTCCTCCTAAACACCTCCAGGGATGGTGACTCCAACACCTTCCTGGGCAGCACATTCCAATGGCAAATCTCTCCTTCTGTGTAGAACTTCCTAACCTCCAGCCTAAACCTCCCCTGGTGCAGCTTGAGACTGTGCCCCCTTGTTCTGGTGCTGGTTGCCTGGGAGAAGAGACCAACCCCCACCTGGCTACAACCTCCCTTCAGGTAGTTGTAGAGAGCAAGAAGGTCTCCCCTGAGCCTCCTCTTCTCCAGGCTAAGCAACCCCAGCTCCCTCAGCCTCTCCTCACAGGGCTGTGCTCCAGACCTCTCACCACTCAGTGAGGTCTTCCTTCCTTCAAAAAATTATTTGTGGAAGACTCACCCTCTACAACTACCTCAAAGGAGGCTGGAGTAAAGTGGAAGGTCTGTCTCTTCTCACATGCAACAAGTGACAGGACAGCAGGAAATGGCCTCAAACTGTGTCAAAGGAGGTTTGGGCTGGGCAAAATGTCTTCACAGAAAGGGTTATTAAGCATTGGAATGGGCTGCCCAGGGAAGCAGTGGGATCACCATCCCTGGAGGATTTAAAAGAAGCCCAGATGCGGAGGGACGTGGTCTCTTCCACCCTCACCAGTTCTAGGATTCTCTAATCATTCTGAAATACACAAGGGAAGAATGCTCCCTCCCCTAGTTTTGGACTATGAGTCTATGGACCATGGGAAAATGATGAGTTTTGAAACATAATAGGAAAGAACTATGAAGTAGTATGAAGGCAAAAAAAAGTCACCTTTTATTTATAAACTCATTTTTCTTGTCTTTTAATTACAGCTTTGAAAGCCTGAAGACTTTTCAATCAGCAATTCAGTATCCTCCCAACAGTTTCCTAGGAGAGGATTTAAGTGTTCAGAAGAGGCTCTTCAAGAAGCCACCAAGCTTGAGGTGACACTTCCCTGCCAAAGGTAAACTTCCAAGCCTTGTGCAGTTCCCAGTGGAAAGGGAAAAGATAAAGGTATCAGGGCCAATGGCATCCTGGCCTGCATCAGGACTATCATGGCCAGCAGGAGCAGGGAAGTCATTGTGCCCCTGGACTCAGCACTGGTTAGGCCACACCTTGAGTCCTGTGTCCAGTTCTGGGCCCCTCAGTTTAGGAAAGATATTGAAACACTTGAACACATCCAGAGAAGGGCAACAAAGCTGGGGAGAGGCCTCAGACACAAGCCCTGCGAGGAGAGGCTGAGGGAGCTGGGGTTGCTTAGCTTGGAGAAGAGGAGGCTCAGGGGAGACCTTCTTGCTGTCTACAACTCCCTGAAGGGAGGTTGTAGCCAGGTGGGAGTTGGCCTCTTCTCCCAGGCAACCAGCACCAGAACAAGAGGACACCGTCTCAAGCTGTGGCAGGGGAAGTTTAGGCTGGATGTGAGAAGTTCTTCCCAGCAAGAGAGATTGGCCATTGGAATGTGCTGCCCAGGGAGGTGGTGGAGTCACCATCACTGGAGGTGTTCAGGAGGGGATTGGAAGTGGCACTTGAAGCCATGGTTTAGTTAGTCCTGAGGTGTTGGGTTGGACTCAATGACCTTGAAGGTATTTTCAAAACTTATTCTATTCTATTCTATTCTATTCTATTCTATTCTATTCTATTCTATTCTATTCTATTCTATTCTATTCTATTCTATTCTGTTCCGTTCCATTCCTATTCTATTCTATTCCTATTCTATTCTATTCTATTCTATTCTATTCTATTCTATTCTGCTCTGCTCTGTACTGTTCTTTTCTGTTTTCTATTGTATTCTAAAGCAGGGTGACACACCAGGCATTAATCACTGGCCCCTTTTGAATGTCTTTTACAGTACATACGGTGAAGAGGTTACAAACTCACAACCTAGCTCAGCTAGGTCTGGAAAATATTCATCAGAGTATCAGTAGCCATGGAAATCATCTGAAAGAGATGCTTGCAAGTCTTGTTGAATAGCAGTCAGAGAACAGACAAGCAGACAGGAGGCCTGCAGACTTTCAAAGGACTGACAAAAGCCTATCCAAGATTTTGTGTTTTCACACAGCTGTTGTGAAGGAGGAAAACAGACTGGAAAGTGTCCGAAGTCAGCATTCAAAGATACTTTGCAGGAACTGTGATGTATGTTGCAGTTGCTAATGCCTAGAGCCATAGCAGAAGGTGACAATCCACAGGAAAATCAAGGATGTATGCTGTGGGTTACCAGCTTCTCTTGAAGGAGCCCATTAGAGACCGCAACAAAGGGAAGCTGAGGCTTGGGCCTTTTGGCTTCGGGCGGATGGATCCCGCAGGGAATTTTTTTGTCACTAATACAAGGTGACATGCTGTGACACTATTTGTTTGGTCTTGACACCCTCTTGAAATAGAAGACTGTGCATGGCAGAGCCTGGATTTGAAGGGAAACTGACTGAAAAAAACTGGAGTGAGCTGGGGTGGTAGGAGAGGCATAGTGGCAGGAACAGTCGAAGAGAAGAGAAGAGAAGAGAAGAGAAGAGAAGAGAAGAGAAGAGAAGAGAAGAGAAGAGAAGAGAAGAGAAGAGAAGAGAAGAGAAGAGAAGAGAAGAGAAGAGAAGAGAAGAGAAGAGAAGAGAAGAGAAGAGAAGAGAAGAGAAGAGAAGAGAAGAGAAGAGAAGAGAAGAGAAGAGAAGAGAAGAGAAGAGAAGAGAAGAAGAGAAGAGAAGAGAAGAGAAGAGAGGAGAGAAGAGAAGAGAAGAGAAGAGAAGAGAAGAGAAGAGAAGAGAAGAGAAGAGAAGAGAAGAGAAGAGAAGAGAAGAGAAGAGAAGAGAAGAGAAGAGAAGAGAAGAGAAGAGAAGAGAAGAGAAGAGAAGAGAAGAGAAGAGAAGAGAAGAGAAGAGAAGAGAAGAGAAGAGAAGAGAAGAGAAGAGACAGGACTAGACTTGAATTGAATTGAATTGAATTGAATTGAATTGAATTGAATTGAATTGAATTGAATTGAATTGACCAGATTGGAAGAGACCTGTGAGATCATGGAGTCCAACCTATCACCCATCACCCAACACTATCTCATCAACTAAACCATGGCACAAGCACCCCATCAAGTCTCTTCCTAAACACCTCCAGTGATGGTGACTCCACCACCTCCCTGGGCAGCACATTCCAATGGCCAATAACTCTTCTATGAAAAACTTCTTCCTAACATCCAGCCTAAACCTCCCCTGGAATATGTAAATACTCATCCCTGGACAGTGGGGAACCTGGTGGTGATCCCTGTAGAACAACTATTGGCCTCTGAAAGATGCATGCATGAGAATGAGAAACCACCCAGCAGCTATTTCAGACCATTGACTCCTGGAGCTACCCCAGTGGAAGGCTGCTGGACAGCAGGGTGCTTGACTATAGTTTCACAACATTGATTAACTGTCAGAGCCAAGTCCCAGCAGAGTCCACAGCATGGTGCAGATAATAATTTGACATGAATAGATCTGCTACAATCTGGGAATCCTCAGAACCTCCAGGAACTCAAATGTAAGAACTCCATCTGTGAATTTCAAGACACAGGCAATGCTACAGAAAATAAATGACAACAGCTTTGTGAGTATAAACAAACTGCTTCTCTGTTTTGTCTTATCAGGTACCTAGGGCTTTGATCCAAACCAACACCAAATCATCAGCTAAATGTTGATCCCATAAGCACCAAAGCAAGTTTGTGTTTTTCAAGGCACCCTTTATTTTCTTCAACCTTTTCTTCCTAACCTGGGTCATAGTTACTGGTTGATAGTAGGATGAACATGGGCCAGCAGTGTGCCCAGGTGACCAAGAAGGCCAGTGGCATCCTGGCCTGCATCAGGAACAGTGTGGCCAGCAGGAGCAGGGAAGTCATTCTGCCCCTGGACTCAGCACTGGTTAGGCCACACCTTGAGTCCTGTGTCCAGTTCTGGGCCCCTCAGTTTAAGAAGGACATTGAGACACTTGAATGTGTCCAGAGAAGGGCAACAAATCTGGGGAGGGGTCTGGAGCACAGCCCTGTGAGGAGAGGCTGAGGGAGCTGGGCTTGCTTAGCCTGGAGAAGAGGAGGCTCAGGGGAGACCTTCTTGTTGTCTACAACTCCCTGAAGGGAGGTTGCAGCCAGGTGGGGGTTGGTCTCTTCTCCCAGGCAACCAGCACCAGAACAAGAGGACACCATCTCAAGCTGTGCCAGGGGAGGTTTAGGCTGGATGTTAGGAAGAAAATCTTCCCAGACAGGGAGATTGGCCATTGGAATGTGCTGCCCAGGGAGGTGGTGGAGTCACCATCACTGGAGGTGCTTAGGAAGAGACTGAATGAGGCACTTGGTGCCGTGGTTTAGTTGATTAGATGGTGTTGGTTGATGGGTTGGACTTGATCACCTTGAAGGTCTTTTCCAACCTAGGTAATTATTCTATTCTATTCTATTCTATTCTATTCTATTCTATTCTATTCTATTCTATTCTATTCTATTCTATTCTATTCTATTCTACTCTACTCTACTCTACTCTACTCTACTCTACTCTACTCTACTCTGTTCTGTTCTGTTCTGTTCTGTTCTGTTCTGTTCTATATTCTGCAAGGCACCATCCTGACAGAAGAGCTCTTTTGGAGCAGTGCCTTGCAGGGCACAAGGGGGAAGAAGCTGAGATGGCTGCAAAGATTGTGTAAAGCTCTGAGAAACCAGGTTGCATCAGCTCTGCTGGGCATGGAAGTGTTGTGTTTCCTAAACTTGCTGTTTTCTGCACTGAAGGAGGAAATCTCATATTTTCTGGCTCAAAAGTGTCAGAGCCTTCCTCTGGTTAAGTAAAAGAGATTGCAGAGGTTTCAGAGAAAAATATGAGAGCTCCTGGGGACACACAACAAGCCCTGGTTTCCTCTCAGATGCAAAAGCACATGACATTTTGCCTTTGATGTGAGTGCACAGAGGGAAGAGTTGTAGATGTTGGGGATTTCACGGTTCCCTTTCTCAGGGACGCATCTGGATACCATGTCACCTGCCCATGAACGTGGAACCACGCTGTCCTCTCTCACTCTGAAGGGGGTGAGGCCAGCCTCCACTTACAGTTAGAGGCATGTGAAGCCTGAATGTGCTGCAGGGAGGGATGGATGGATGGATGGATGGATGGATGGATGGATGGATGGATGGATGGGTGGATGGATGGACGGTGCGTGCTCTGAATTTCCCAGAGCCCTCTGTGAAGAGATGGCTGCAGCTAACTGGAATTAACTGGATTAATTAGAGGTTTCAGCACAGCTGCTTCTCTCTCGGGCTGGCTGCACTCTGTCCACAGGGGTTTCAGAGAAGTTGAGAGGAATAACACGTCCAGGCAAACAACATCAGTTTCTCGCCCCTCAGCTATTAATGTTGTGACCTGTTCATAGAAGGCCACCAGGTTTGTCAGGCAGGACAGAAGCAACTGAAGCACAACTTCTGATTTCCTGGTTCATGTGGGCGGAATACATTTTTCATCTGACATGTTTTCCATTCAGACCCTTGCAAAAATATCTTTAATGCTCTTGCAGCTACAAATTGATTCATTTCCACGTCTCCAGTCATGACACACACTTATGCAGCCTGCACAGGGGACAAAAAATATACTAAATGCAGGTTTCAATAAGCTGCTGCAGCTTAAGTGTGAATACAAAATCAGGCAGGTAAGGAACACATTGAGCTGTTAAAGATACAACATGCAATTACTGCAAATAGTATTTTAGCAAGAAACTATTTCTCCATCATAGTGTAGTATCATAGTATCAGTCAGGGTTGGAAGGGACCACAAGGATCAGCTAGTTTCAACCCCTGCCATGGGCAGGGACACCCCACACTGGATAAGGCTGCCCAGAGCCTCATCCAGCCTGGGCTTAAACACCTCCAGGGATGGGGCCTCAACCACCTCCTTGGACAACCCATTCCAGGCCTTCACCACTCTCATGGGGAAGAACTTCCTCCTCACCTCCAGCCTGAACCTCCCCACCTCCAGCTTCATTCCATTCCCCCTAGTCCTATCCCTACCTGAGACCCTGAGAAGTCCCTCCCCAGCCTTCCTGTAGCCCCCTTCAGATACTGGAAGGCCACAATGAGGTCACCTGGGAGCCTTCTCTTCTCCAGACTGAACAGCCCCAACTCCTTCAGTCTGTCCTCATAGGAGAGGTGCTCCAGCCCTCTGCTCATCCTCGTGGCCCTTCTCTGGACACCTTCCAGCCCCTCCAGATCCCTCTTGCAATAGGGGCTCCAGAACTGGAGGCAGTTTATTTGACCATAACTAGACCATGTTTATTTGAGAGTCTAGTGGCAATCTTTCATAAGTGCTCTTCCCCCACCCCACCCCTTTTTTTTTCCCCCCATTCCTACTCCAAATGCAGTTATGGTACTGGCTGCCACGTGGCAGTCAATCACTGCCACTACGTTCAGGAGTTCAGACTTGTTCAGGACACAACTGCTCTTAGCAGAGGGGAGGCCAACAAAGTGCATAGTAAGACTGGGTTGACTTTCTTGGACGTGATGATCACAGAACCACAGAATCACCAAGGCTGGAAGAGACCTCAAAGATCACCAAGTCCATCCTGTCACCACAGACCTTATGCCTACTAGACCATGGTACAAAGTGCCACATCCAATCCCCTCATGAGCACCTCCAGGATGGTGACTCCACCACCTCCCTGGGCAGCACATTCCAATGGCTAACAACTCTCTCAGTGAAGAACTTTCTCCTCACCTCAAGCCTAAACCTCCCCTGGCACAGCTGGAGACTGTGTCCTCTTGTTCTGGTGCTGGTTGCCTGGGAGAAGAGACCAACCCCCACCTGGCTACAACCTCCCTTCAGGGAGTTGTAGAGAGCAAGAAGGTCTCCCTGAGTCTCCTCTTCTCCAGGCTAAGCAACCCCAGCTCCCTCAGCCTCTCCTCACAGGGCTGTGCTCCAAACCCCTCCCCAGCCTCTTTGCCCTATTCTGGACACCTTCCAGCAACTCAACACTCAACATCTTTCCTAAACTGAGGGGCCCAGAACTGGACACAGGACTCAAGGTGTGGCCTAACCAGCGCTGAGCACAGGGGCAGAATGACCTCCCTGCTCCTGCTGGCCACACTGTTCCTGATACAAGCCAGGATGTTCTCTGAACACAAACTGCTGCAATTGACTGATGAGACTTTGTCCTTTTCCCTTGTTTTGACAACAACTATTTCATACAATCTTGGTGTTTATGTAGTTTACCTGGAGGTGCTTCAAACTTTGTAAATTCCCCAAACCTTGAGCTGTGGGGCTGCATGGGCAACCGCTCATTCTGGCACACTGCCTCTCTCTTGTCTACTGTGGCATGATCAGTACCAATTAAAATCAGGGAGACAGACTCTTAAGTCACCGAAGTCCTTCAGTGCTCATTTGCTTGTTTAACTGCCTCTGATCACCAGCAAAATGTTAATCTCCCTCCACCACTTCTTTCCTGTAATGGAGCAGAATTACAAGTCCCTATAAAGCTACTTCAGAACTGAAGAAGCCTTTCTTCCCTCTGTCTCTGCAAGGGTTGCCCTTGACACATCAGTTATCAGTGCTGTTCTCCCCTTGAGTTTCCTGAGCCTCTTTACAAGCTCCTCAGCACAAGAGGCAGGTGCAGATGGTTTCTGATACTATAAAACAGGGTAATATTGACAGACAATGGTAGCAAATCCTCCTATTAGCTTATTGTATGCCACTGCAGCATCACAATGGAAGCTGGGGAAGTTTTTAGGGGTTAGATGACAGCTGCTTAGAAGCCTATCAATCTCTACACTGACATACACCCAAAACTAATCTTAAGAGCTAGCAAAGTATATCCTCATGAGAGCACTTCTTACTTTACAATCCACTTTCAGCTCACTTTGCCATTCATTTAAGTTTACAACAGTGTGAATGTACAAGGAGGGGAGAACTCACATGTGCAATTCAAGAATACATCCCCAGGCTTCCAGCTGCAGGTGGAGAATAGAATAGCATAGAATAGAATAGGATAGGATAGGATAGGATAGGATAGGATACGATAGGATAGGATAGGAATAGAATAGAATAGAATAGAATAGAATAGAATAGAATAGAATAGAATAGAATAGAATAGAATAGAATAGGATAGAATAGAATAGGATAGGATAGGATAGGATGGAATAGAATAGAATAGAATAGAATAGAATAGAATAGAATAGAATAGAATAGAATAGAATAGAATCATTAACCAGGTTGGAAAAGACCTTTGAGATCATTGAGTCCAACCTATCACCCAACATCATCTCATCAACTCAACCATGGCACCAAGTGCCTCATCCAGTCTCTTCCTAAACACCTCCAGGGATGGTGACTCCACCACCTCCCTGCGCAGCACATTCCAATGGCCAATCTCTCTTTCTATGAAGAACTTCTTCCTAACATCCAGCCTAAACCTCTCCTGGCACAGCTGGAGACTGTGTCCTCTTGTTCTGGTGCTGGTTGCCTGGGAGAAGAGACCAACCCCCACCTGGCTACAACCTCCCTTCAGGGAGTTGTAGAAGCAAGAAGGTCTCCCCTGAGTCTCCTCTTCTCCAGGCTAAGCAACTCCAGCTCCCTCAGCCTCTCCTCATACAACTTGCTGAGTGCTTGCCTAGGGTCACAGGCAAAAGTGGCAGCCTGCCCTCACCTACAGTGTTATGGCAGCTTAAATGAGATGCTGCAACACAAGATTGAGTCTTTCTGCAGGATCTGCCATCCTACCCTGGGAAAACAGAGAGCTGTTACCCTCTTTGGATTTGTCTGTGTGACACAGGGCCCTGAAAAATGCCATCATTAGATCCATTTTCTTCTCAAAAAAAGGTCTGTTCTGTTCTACTTATGCTCTTCCTGTCCCTTTGAAGGTCTTTTCCATTACCATAAGACTATTTTGCAATGCTGAGTGCTTTAAACCTTTGGCTTTGAGTCCACATGTCAGTTTAGTGTGGCAGAGCACATGGTTTCAGCAACTGCAGAGAATTGCTTTTACACTTGTTGCTCAGCTGTCTGTCAGCCCTGTCCCTTATTGCTGTGTTTTATTGGCAGGCTGCTGATGCCAACACCCCATCATATATTGGCCATCCCATCATCAGTCAGTTCAGCAGCACAGTGAAAATTAATTGTGTTCTGGGAAGACATATTCACCCAACCAGTACTGTTTGGGCTTTGGTTCTTATCTTAGACCTAATCAAGAATCTGACATGTGATGTGCTACATTTATCTCACCTCCCAGTAAGTTGGAAATAAGGACACCTGCTGGTTCTGGGACTTTTTGATAGCATATTTATGCTACTAATACACTTTGGAGACACAAAAATCTATAACAGTTGATCTATATGCAGATGACACCAAGCTGGGGGCAGGAGTTGATCTGTTAGATCTGTTAGATCCCTCTGCAGAGGGACCTTGCCAGGCTGGACAGATGGGCAGAGTCCAAGGGCAGGAGAATGAACACATCCAAGTGCCGGGTTCTACACGTTGGCCACAGCAACTCCATGCAGTGCTACAGGCTGGGGCCAGAGTGGCTGAGAGCAGCCAGGCAGAGAGGGACCTGGGGGTACTGGTTGATAGGAGGCTGAACATGAGCCTGCAGTGTGCCCAGGTGGCCAAGAAGGCCAATGGCATCCTGGCCTGCATCAGGAACAGTGTGGCCAGCAGGAGCAGGGAGGTCATTGTGCCCCTGGACTCAGCACTGGTCAGGCCACCCCTTGAGTCCTGTGTCCAGTTCTGGGCCCCTCAGTTTAGGAAAGATGTTGAGTTGCTGGAAGGTGTCCAGAGAAGGGCAACAAAGCTGGGGAGGGGTCTGGAGCACAGCCCTGTGAGGAGAGGCTGAGGGAGCTGGGGTTGCTTAGCCTGGAGAAGAGGAGGCTCAGGGGAGACCTTCTTGCTGTCTACAACTCCCTGAATGGAGGTTGTAGCCAGGTGGGGGTTGGTCTCTTCTCCCAGGCAGCCAGCACCAGAACAAGAGGACACAGTCTCAAGCTGTGCCAGGGGAGGTTTAGGCTGGATGTTAGGAAGAAATTCTTCCCAGCAAGAGAGATTGGCCATTGGAATGTGCTGCCCAGGGAGGTGGTGGAGTCACCATCCCTGGAAGTGTTTAGGAGTAGACTGGATGAGGCACTTGGTGCCATGGTTTAGTTGATTAGATGGTGTTGGGTGATAGATTGGTTAATCCTATCCTATCCTATCCTATCCTATCCTATCCTATCCTATCCTATCCTATCCTATCCTATCCTATCCTGTCCCATCCTATTCTATTCTATTCTATTCTATTCTATTCTATTCTATTCTATTCTATTCTATTCTATTCTATTCTAAATATCTTGCAGAAAAATGTCCAAGAAACTCTTCAGAGAGTGTTCAGTTAAATCCCCTACATTCTAATGTATAGATTCTGATGAATTAGCTTTATTAATAGAGTTGATCTCTTCGTTTTCTTAGCTGCACTTGCACTGTGACACTGGTAAAATTATCAAGCACTGTTAGCACTGATGTGAGATAATCATTTCACTAATTAACAGCACAAAGATTCCCCAGTGCTGTAATGAAAAGAAACTTGAAATATGTAATTTTGACTTCATTGCTAATAAAATCCTTTCATCTCAGGCTTGGCCAATATATAGAATAATGGGCTCCAGTTAAGCAAGGTATTTGAATGTGCATGATTAATCTGAACACATGAATAGACCTCTTAGCTTCAAAGCAGCATCCTGATTGAAGAAGGTTATGCACTGCCCTGATGACAGTCATATGATCACCTTCCTTACTGGATGAAGGTCATGGCAGATCAGTGTCTCTAGGGTAATTCCACCTACAGTAGTAGACTTCATCGTGGGTTAACACCAGAGTAGCCTACACCAATGTATTTTTCATAGAATCATAGAATCAAATGGGATCATAGAATAGAATAGAATAGAATAGAATAGAATAGAATAGAATAGAATAGAATAGAATAGAATGGAGAATGGAATGGAATGGAATGAATGGAATGGAATGGAATGGAATGGAATGGAATGGAATGGAATGGAATGGAATGGAATGGAATAGGAGTAGAATAGAATAGAGTAGAGTAGAATAGAATAGAATAGGAGTAGAACAGAACAGAACAGAACAGAGTAGAACAGAATAGAATAGAATAGAATAGAATAGAATAGAATAGAATAGAATAGAATAGAATAGAATAGAATAGAATAGAATAGAATAGAATAGAATAGAATTGAATTGAATTGAATTGAATTAACCAGGTTGGAAAAGACCTTTGCGATCATCAAGTCCAACCTATCACCCAACACCATCTAATCGACTAAACCAATCAATAAGGTTGGAAAAAACCTAAGAAATCAAGTCCCACCTATCACCCAACACCCCATGACTAACTAAACAATAGCTTCAAATGCCACATCTAATCCCTTTTTGAAACTTCCAGTGATGGTGACTCCACCACATCCCTGGGCAGCACATTCCAATGGCCAATCTCTCTTGCTGGGAAGAACTTTCTGCTCACCCCCAGCCTAAACCTCCCCTCGCACAGCTTGAGACTTTTGAAGCTCTCCGATCTGAAACAACCCCCTCAGCATATGAAAACAAGCTGCTCCTCAAAGATCCATAAACCCCCAGGAATCTGATTCTGATTCTACATGTCTGACAGAATGATAGCATTATAAACTTGGCTTGGCTGGAAAAGACTTACAAGATCATCAAATCACGCTGCCAACCTAACACCAGCGAGGTCATTAATCCATTTCCCAACGTGCTACCTCTATACAGTTTTTTAGCACCTCCAAGGATGGGGACTTACCTGCCTCCCTGGGCAGCCTCTTCCAATTCCTGACCCATCATTCTGTAGGGAAATTTTTCCTAATACCCAATCTAAACATTCCTAAATCTAAACAATCTCAAGCTGCACCAGGGGAAGTTTAGGCTGGAGGTGAGGAGAAAGTTCTTCCCAGAGAGAGTTGTTAGCCATTGGAATGTGCTGCCCAGGGAGGTGGTGGAGTCACCATCCCTGGAGGTGTTCAAAAGGGGATTGGATGTGGCACTTGAAGCCATGGTTTAGCAGCCATGAGGTGCTGGGTGACAGGTTGGACTTGATGATCCTTGAGGTCTTTTTCAACCTTATTGATTCTATGGTTCTATGATTCCCTGGCACAATTCAAGGCCATTTCCTCTCATTCTGTCACTTGATATGAGAGAGAAGAAACTGATCCCCACCTCACTACAGCCACTGTTTCAGGTAGTCTGCCCTCAGCCTTCTCTTCTCCAGACTAAACGTGGGAGGCAAAGTTGAAGCAGGATAAGATAGGATAGGATAGGATAGGATAGGATAGGATAGGATAGGATAGGATACGATACGATACGATACGATACGATACGATACGATACGATATGATACAATACGATACGATACAATACACCAGGTTGGAAGAGACCTTCAAGATCATCGCGTCAACCCATCAACCAATCCAACCCACCCAACAACTAAACCATGGCACCAAGCACCCCATCAAGTCTTCTCCTAAAGGATAGGATAGGATAGGATAGGATAGGATAGGATAGGATAGGATAGGATAGGATAGGGGATGGGATGGGATGGGATGGGATGGGATGGGATGGGATGGGATGGGGTGGGGTGGGGTGGGGTGGGGGGGGGTGGGGTGGGGTGGGGTGGGGTGGGGTGGGATGGGATGGGATGGGATGGGATAGGATAGAATAGAATAGAATAGAATAGAATAGAATAGAATAGAATAGAATAGAATAGAATAGAATAGAATAGAATAGAATAGAACAGGTTGGAAGAGACCATCAAGATCATCACATCCAACCCATCATCCAACACCATCTAATCAACTAAATCATGACAAAAAGCACCCCATCAAGTCTCCTCCTAAACACCCCCAATGATGGCAACTCACAAATAAACATCTCTCCTCCAAGCTTAGCTAGATTTAGAGGCAGCATTCACTTTAAGGTTTGAAACGCTTTTCATTGGGCTGAGAACAAAATTTGTCAAATTCTGCCTCTAGGAAACCTTCTGTGGTCAAGAAGCTGCAGACCTGTGACCAGTGGGGTGTGGAAGCCACAACACAAATCCATCAGCATCAGTGGAAACAAGCAAATCTGCTGCCCTCAGGGTCTGACCTCTCTTCTCCAAGAAGACTGCAAAGCAGGGCTAGCCAAGCAGATGACACGTACTTTGCCACAATCTCACTCCTTTGAGCTCCTCTGTGAGAATGATACCTTCATCTTCACCAAATTGCTTTGGTTTTTAATGCAAAAGCATTTGCCTTTTTGACATAAATACATGGAAATGTTGTAACTGCATCTGATTGCCTCCAAAAAGTGTTGTTTAGGTCCATTTTGTCTGC
Source organism: Picus viridis (assembly GCA_033816785.1). NCBI lineage: Eukaryota > Metazoa > Chordata > Aves > Piciformes > Picidae > Picus > Picus viridis. The sequence goes on along the minus strand of CM066566.1, from coordinate 89,521,466 downwards.
CAGTTGATGGCATAAGACGTTAGATGTCACTTTCCTAACAGAAAACTTCAGGAGCTGTTTTGCAGTGCTGTTCAGCCCTAGAAGGCCTTAGGCTTGATCCAGCACAATGACATACCAGACAGGGCAACTATTCTCTCAGTGCAGAAGTTCAGACTGGATCATCAAATGCTGTCATCCACAGATTACAGCAAAGTTGTTGGCATGGCTCACTGCAAGTTCAGGAAATGACACAGGGCTATTTGCTTCTTGTAGGAGCCAGTCTCATGCTCTTCTTCCACTTGAGTGAGGATGGACCATGTGTTTCTACCTTGATAGGATAGGATAGGATAGGATAGGATAGGATAGGATAGGATAGGATAGGATAGGATAGGATAGAATGGAATGGAATGGAATGGAATGGAATGGAATGGAATGGAATGGAATGGAATGGAATGGAATGGAATGGACTAGAGTAGAATAGAATAGAATAGAATAGAATAGAATAGAATAGAATAGAATAGAATAGAATAGAATAGAATAGAATAGAATAGAATAGAATAGAATAGAATAGAATAGAATAGAATAGAATTAACCTGGTTGGAAAAGACCTTCAAGGTCATCAAGTCCAACCTATCACCCAACACCCTCTAATAAACTCAGCCACGGCACCAAGTGCCTCATCCAGGCTCTTCCTAAACACCTCCAGTGATGGTGACTCCACCACCTCCCTGGGCAGCACATTCCAATGGCCAATCTCTCTTTCGAAGAAGAACTTCTTCCTAACATCCAGCCTAAACCTGCCTTGGTGCAGCTTGAGACTGTGTCCTCTTGTTCTGGTGCTGGTTGCCTGGGAGAAGAGACCAACCCCCACATGGCCACAACCTCCCTTCAGGGAGTTGCAGACAGCAAGAAGGTCTCCTCTGAGCTTCCTCTTCTCCAGGCTAAGCAACCCCAGCTCCCTCAGCCTCTCCTCACAGGGCTGTGCTCCAGACCCCTCCCCAGCTTTGTTGCCCTTCTCTGGACACCTTCCAACAACTCAACATCTTTCCTAAACTGAGGGGCCCAGAACTGGACACAGAACTCAAGGTGTGGCCTAAGCAGTGCTGAGTCCAGGGGCACAATGACTTCCCTGCTCCTGCTGGCCACACTCTTCCTGATGCAGGCCAGGATGCCATTGGCCTTCTTGGCCACCTGGGCACACTGCTGGCTCATGTTCTACTATCAACCACTCCCCCCAGGTCCCTCTCTGCCTGGCCACTCTCCAGCCACTCTGACCCCAGCCTGTAGCACTGCATGGGGTTGCTGTGGCAAATGTGCAGGACCTGGCACTTAGATGTGCTCAGTCTCCTGCCCTTGGACTCTGCCCATCTGTCCAGCCTGTCGAGGTCCCTCTGCAGAGCTCTCCCGCCCTCTAACAGATCAACTCCTGCCCCCAGCTTGGTGTCTTCTGCAAATTTACTGATGATGGACTCAATCCCCTGGCTGCTTACGTTGGCACTTATGTGAGTGATTCACCAGTAGGAGAGGGAGATCTCCTGACTGAGAGAGGAAGGGCATCCCTACACTTCAGGTGGACAAAGCAGCATCACGTCGCTGCCACTGAATTCAGTAACACTGTGGATGGCTGTGCTGATGAAAGGCTTGGCCAAGAAAGATGCTCTAAGCCTTCAGGGCAGAGGAAGGCGGTAATGACTGGAGCTAATGAGTCCTGGCTCTGATTTCAGTGGCTTGTCATTAGGCTGGCATGTACCCCAAAAATGAGACACAGAGGAGAAAAACAAGAAGCAGGAAGAACAGACACAGAATATTGGATGTTGCTTCTGAAAACTAAGAAATGTAAAACTATGTTACCATTAGCATAATTGACAGCAGCACAGTCATGAGAGTACTTGAGTAATGAGTCCAGTTCTGGGCCCCTCTATTTAAGAAGGGAGCTGGGATTGTTTAACCTGGAGAAGAGGAGGCTCAAGGGAGACCTCATTGCTCTCTACAACAACCTGAAAGGTGGTTGTAGCCAGGAAGGGGTTGGCCTCTTCTCTCTAGTAACCAGCACCAGAACAGGGGACACAGTCTCAAACTGCACCAGGGGAAGTTTAGGCTCCAGGTGAGGAGAAAGTTCTTCACTGAGAATTGTTAGCCATTGGAATGTGCTGCCCAGGGAGGTGGTGGAGTCACCGTCCCTGGAGGTGTTCAAGAGGGGACTGGACGTGGCACTTGGTGCCATGGTCTAGTCATGGGGTCTGTGGTGACAGGTTGGACTTGATGATCTTTGAGGTCTCTTCCAACCTTAGTGATACTGTGAGACTGTGAAGAAGGATATTGAGACACTTGAACATGTCCAGAGAAGGGCAACAAAGCTGGGGAGGGGTTTGGAGCACAGCCCTGTGAGGAGAGGCTGAGGGAGCTGGGGTTGCTTAGCCTGGAGAAGAGGAGGCTCAGGGGAGACCTTCTTGCTCTCTACAACTCCCTGAAGGGAGGTTGTAGCCAGGTGGGGGTTGGTCTCTTCTGCCAGGCAACCAGCACCAGAACAAGAGGACACAGCCTCAAGTTGTGCCAGGGGAAGTTTAGGCTGGAGGTGAGGAGGAAGTCCTTCCCAGCAAGAGAGACTAGAATAGACCAGACCAGACCAAGTTGGGAAAGACCTTTGAGATCACGGTATCACCAAGGTTGGAAGAGAACTCACAGATCATCGAGTCCAACCTGTCACCACAGACCCCATGACTCGACCATGTCACCAAGTGCCACATCCAATCCTCTCTTCAACACCTCCAGGGACGGTGACTCCACCACCTCCCCGGGCAGCACATTCCAATGACGAATGACTCACTCCTTGAAGAACTCTCTCCTCACGTCCAGCCTAAACTTCCCCTGGCACAGCTTGAGACTGTGTCCTCTTGTTCTTGTGATAGTTGCCTGAGAGAAGAGACCAACCCCCTCCTGGCTACAACCTCCCTTCAGAGAGTTGTAGAGAGCAAGAAGGTCTCCCCTGAGACTCCTCTCCTTCAGGCTAAGCAACCTCAGCTCCCTCAGCCTCTCCTCATGGGGCTTGAGCTCGATGCTTCTCCCCAGCCTCACTGCCTTTCTCTGGACACATTCAAGTATCTCCATTTCCTTTTTATACAGAGGGCACAGGACACAGGACTCAAGGTGTGGCCTAACCATTTCTGAGTCCAAGGACAGAATGACTTCCCTGCTCCTCCTGACTACACTATTCCTTATGCAGGCCAGGATGCCATTGGCCTTCTTGGCCACCTGGGCACACTGCTGGCTCAAAGTTTTCCCAGCTCATTGCAGGGGCTTTGGAGTAGCTGACCTTTGAAGATCCTTTCCAACCCAAAGCAGTCTGTTTGCAGGAAAAGATACAAACAACTTTATTTTTTTATCAGTCAAGTGGTTTTTAACAGTAAGGAATCCCCCATGGGGATGTCAGTGACAGAAGCAGACAAACAACAAAACTAGGGAGGCTCTTCTGGTACACAGAACACTTTTGATCCCTGCCTTGGCTATCATAGTACCATAGTATCAGTCAGGGTTGGAAGGGACCACAAGGATCATCTACTTCCAACCCCCCTGCCATGGGCAGGGACACCCCACACTAGATCAGGCTGGACAGAGCCTCATCCAGCCTGGGTTTAAACACCTCCAGGGATGGGGTCCCAACCACCTCCCTGGACAACGCATTCCAGGGCTTCACCACTCTCATGGGGAAGAACTTCCTCCTCACGTCCAGCCTGAATCTCCCCACCTCCAGCTTCAGTCCATTCCCTCCAGTCCTATCTTCAGGTTTATCACTTCCCTTCCTGAGTTGTTCAAAGTTTGCTTCTGTTTCATTCAGGAAAGTTTAAAAGGCCTTGCCAAGAGGAGGGACTCCTGTGAAACAGTGAAGTACAAGCATCAAGAAAAGTTCAGAGGGATGAAGCAGACAGAGCAACGGTGAAAGGACATCTCAGGTATGAAGAGAGGAAAGGGACTCAAAAATGTGGTGATGTTCCTGATGGCATAAATAATGCCTTCAGCAGAACTGAAATGGCCATAGCTTGCCAGCTTAATCACAGCAGTGTCTCCCCTTCCAATTGGCAAATCCATCTTTGAACAGCAGAGGAAAAATGATGCTGTTACAATGGAAGATCCTTTGGCTTTGTCCTCAGAACTCTTTCCAAAATGACTGCTGAAGATGAAACATCATGTCTAAAGGGTAATGGAGTAACCTAGGCAGTTGATCAAATATTCAAGGCACCTACAGAGAGACAAAGCTGCTTCTTTTTCTCTGTTTACTTCTCCCACTTCAAGATATTTTCAGGTGTAGGTTAAGGTTAATTTAGCCTGGAGAAGAGGAAGCTCAGGGGAGACCTTCTTGCTCTCTATAACTCCCTCAAGGGAGGTTGTAGCCAGGTGGGGGTTGGTCTCTTCTCCCAGACAACCACCAACAGAACAAGAGGACACAGTCTCAAGCTGTGCCAGGGGAGGTTTAGGCTGGATGTTAGGAAGAAATTCTTCCCAGCAAGAGAGATTGGCCATCGGAAAGTGCTGCCCAGGGAGGTGGTGGAGTCACCATCCCTGGAGGTGTTGGAGTGGGGATTAGATGTGGCACTTGATGCCATGGTCTAGTAGTCCTGAGGTGTTGGGTGACAGGTTGGACTTGATGATCTTTGCGGTCTTTTCCAAGCTTGTTGATTCTATGATTCGATTCTATTCTATGATTCGATTCTATTCTATGATTCGATTCTATTCTATGATTCGATTCTATTCTATGATTCGATTCTATTCTATGATTCGATTCTATTCTATGATTCTATTCTATGATTCTATTCTATGATTCTATTCTATGATTCTATTCTGATTCTATTCTATTCTATTCTATTCTATTCTATTCTATTCTATTCTATTCTATTCTATTCTATTCTATGTACTTCTAACCTACACATGTGAGCTGTGTTCTTACATTATCTGAGGCATATTTAAAACACATTCTTCATTGTTGTCATTCCCTTCAGGTAGTTGTAGACAGCAAGAAGGTCTCCCCTGAGCCTCCTCTTCTCCAGGCTAAGCAACCCCTGCTCCCTCAGCCTCTCCTCACAGGGCTGTGCTCCAGACCCCTCCCCAGCTTTGTTGCCCTTCTCTGGACACCTTCCAGCAACTCAACATCTTTCCTCAACTGAGGAGCCCAGAACTGGACACAGGACTCAAGGTGTGGCCTAACCAGTGCTGAGTCTAGGGGCACAATGACCTCCCTGCTCCTGCTGGCCACAGTATTCTTGATGCAGGCCAGGATGCCATCGGCCTTCTTGGCCACCTGGGCACACTGCTGGCTAGACCTCGAGTCAGCCTAACTCTTGACCACATCACTTACAATATTCAAGTTTTTCTGCACTGTTCACATGCTATGCAGCCAGTTGTCAAGTGTGTAATTATATCCCCTGGTTCAGTGAAGTGAAAGGCAGTAATTCCAGTGAAACATTCACACAATTCACCGGGACAGCTGCACGTAAAACTGCTCGCTCACCCAATGGGAAGCAGCAGCTGGGCACTGCTACAAATTGTTCAGAAAATGACCACACTCCCTCTGAAATTCAGCTGTAGTCCCTATCAGCAAAGTGAAAGGCAAGTATATTTACAATGTACACCCCACTCCAACAATTTGCTCCTTCCTTTGACATCCTTTATGGCTCTGTGCCTCCTTATGTTCAAGTAATCAGGTTCTAGCAGCAATGAACATCTAGGGGAGAGTGGGAAGAGAAAATGTTCTGGTTTAATTGTATTCCTGAAGCACATGAAAGCACTACATTTCTTCTTTAGAAGGTATAATAAACTCATGGTGATTGCTTACTCTGTTAACTTTCCCAACTGTAGCCATAGAAAATAATCCTTTTTTTACTGGAAGGCAATTAGGCAAATTTAAAATCATAGAATCATAGAATGCTTGGGCTTGGAAGGGGCTTTTAAAGGTCATCTGACCCAATCCCCCTGTAGTAAGCAGAGACATCTAAAACGCCAGTAAAGAGATGGTATTTGGATCATAGAATGAGGCACTTAGTGTCCCTGTACTCAGCACTGGTTAGGCCACAGCTTGAGTCCTGTGTCCAGTTCTGGGCCCCTCAGGTTAGGAAAGATGTTGAGTTGCAGGAAGGTGTCCAGAGAAGGGCAACAAAGCTGGGGAGGGGTCTGGAGCACAGCCCTGTGAGGAGAGGCTGAGGGAGCTGGGGTTGCTTAGCCTGGAGAAGAGGAGGCTCAAGGGAGACCTTCTTGCTGGCTACAATTCCTTGAAGGGAGGTTGTAGCCAGGTGAGGGTTGGTCTCTTCTCCCAGGCAAGCAGCACCAGAACAAGAGGACACAGTCTCAAGCTGTGCCAGGGGAGGTTTAGGCTGGAGGTGAGGAGAAAGTTCTTTCCAGCAAGAGAGATTGTCCATTGGAATGTGCTGCCCAGGGAGGTGGTGGAGTCACCATCACTGGAGGTGTTCAAGAGGGCATTGGACATGGTACTTGAAGCCATGGTTTAGTTAGTCCTGAGGTGTTGGGTGACAGGTTGGACTTGATGATCCTTGAGGTATTTTCCAACCTTGTTGATTCTATGGTTCTGTGATTCTAGGACCCTATGTTATATCCTGTTTTCTGCATGCAGCAGCCACTCCCTCATGAGACGTAGTATCCATGGTGCTTTCCTGATGTACTCTTTGTTTTCTTCAGGAGAAAAGTAGAGCTCAGGCTCAGATACAAACTTTCAGAAGAAACAAAATATTTTCCTCTCAGTTCCTTCAAAATAATAGAACAGGTGCTTCAGAATCTAAGAAGACTGCAACAACCTTCCACGTGTCCTCCATGGCTGATTTCAGTCATTTATTAATGACCTGAGATAACGTGATGAGGGCACAAGGAAACATTAGAGCATAGGTCCTAGGTCAAGCCTCCCCAGAGGGAGAGTCTGGGTCTGGGAATGGAGTGCAGGTCATCAGCTATCAGGACAGTGTTTTCACAGAATCACAGAGTCTATCCAGTTGGAAGAGACCTCAAAGACCTTTCAGTCCACCTTTTGACCCACTACTGAGGGGCCAACACTATTCTGGGTCTCTTTAGCTTGGAGACTGATGAGGAGACCCTAACATTTGCAGTCTGAAATCTTATCCCACATACATGTATCATGTCCAGTTCTGGGCCCCTCAGTTCAAGAAGGACAGGGAGCTGCTTGAAAGGATCCAGTACAGAGCCACAAAGAGGATTAAGAGAGTGGAACACCTCCCTTATAAGGAAAGGCTGAGGGAGCTGGGTCTCTTTATCTTGGAGAAGAGAAGACTGAGGGGTGACCTCTTTAATGTTTGTAAATATGTGAAGAGAGAGTGCCAAGAGGATGAAGCCAGGCTCCTCTCAGTGATGCCCAGTGGCAGAAGAAGGGGCAGTGAGTGCAAGCTGGAGCATAGGAGGTCCCACATGAGCATAAGGAAAAAAACTTTTCACTGTGAAGGTGACAGAGCACTGGGACAAGCACACCTTGAGACTGTGTCCTCTTGTTCTGGTGCTGGTTGCCTGGGAGAGAGACCAACCCCCACCTGGCTACAACCTCCCTTCCGGGAGTTGTAGAGAGCATTAGGGTCTTCCCTGAGCCTCCTCTTCTCCAGGCTAAGCAAGTCCAGCTCCCTCAGCCTCTCCTCATAGGGCTGTGCTCCAGACCCCTCCCCAGCTTTGTTGCCCTTCTCTGGACACCTTCCAGCACCTCAGCATCTTTCCTAACCTGAGGGGCCCAGAACTGGACACAGGACTCAAGGTGTGGCCTAACCAGTGCTGAGTCCAGGGGCACAATGACTTCCCTGCTCTGCTGGCCACACTATTTCAGATACAGGCCAGGATGCCATTGGCCTTCTTAGCCACCTGGGCACACTGCTGCCTCATGTCCAGCCTCCTATCAACCAGTATCCCCAGGTCCCTCTCTGCCTGGCTACTCTCCAGCTACACTGACCCCAGGCTGTAGCACTGCATGGGGTTGTTGTGGCCAGTGTGTGGAACCTGGCACTGGTAACTCAGTCCCAGGGTTTGGGAGAAGTGAAGCCTGGCTGGTGGGTGGTAACACTGCCATACACAAATGAGATTAGGTTGTCTAGGAAATAATGTAATATCTCAAACAAACCACCTCCTCTGTTATAACCCTCTGGCACTATCTGTTTGGGACAGCTAGATTCTTGCCTGGTGTTTCAGGGCACTGGTGTCTGGTATTCCATTTCCCATCACAGCATTGGCTGAGCCAATGCCCAGCACTGGTTGTTAACACATAAGGGTGGAATCTAAACAGAATGCTTTAAAAAGTGCTTCAAGTGCTTTCACTTGCTCATGCCCTAAGTGACCTTTTGTCCTTTCATATCACCAACTTACCAGAGAAGCTAAGTGTCAATGCAGAGGAGGAAGGAGGCGTATTTGCACATCTATAAGGGCAAGGAAGCATTGCTGCCCATATCTCATCATAGCACAGCCTGTAGTACACCCTACTCAACTGCGACTGGCAACAATTTGAACAGTAAAGGCACTGGATGATTCATATGCCAAAAGGATTTTGAAAGCTTCCTTTTTGTGTGGATGTGTAGCAACCCCTCTGCTGTTACCCAAGTGCTCAGTTCTCTGATAGTGCTGAAAGGCACAGCTTGAAGATCAAACACATCCTAGGCACACCGAGTGAATGGGGATGGAAAAAGTTCTCTCCTGTGTGCAGTCTGTCGGACAACTTCGCCCTGTATGTGCGTCCTGATCTGTTGGAACCTTTAAGCCATGGAATAGAATAGAATAGAATAGAATAGAATAGAATAGAATAGAATAGAATAGAATAGAATAGAATAGAATAGAATAGAATAGAATAGAATAGAATAGAATAGAATAGAATTGAATTGAATTGAATTGAATTGAATTGAATTGAATTGAATTGAATTGAATTGAATTAACCAGGTTGGAAAAGACCTTCAAGATCATTGCATCCAACCTATCACCCAACACCATCTAATCAACTAAACCATGGCACCAAGTGCCTCATCCAGGCTCTTCCTAAACACCTCCAGGGATAGTGACTCCACCACCTCCCTGGGCAGCACATTCCAATGGCCAATCTCTCTTTCTGGGAAGAACTTTTTCCTAACATCCAGCCTAAATCTCCCCTGGCACAGCTTGAGTCTGTGTCCTCTTGTTGTGCTGTTGGTTGCCTGGGAGAAGAGACCAACCCCTTCCTGGCTACAACCTCCAGTCAGGGAATTGTAGCCAGCAAGGAGGTCTTTCCTGAGCCTCCTCTTCTCCAGGTAAGCAACCCTAGCTCCCTCAGCCTCTCCTCACAGGGCTGTGCTCCAAACCCCTCCCCAGCTTTGTTGCCCTTCTCTGGACATGCTCCAGCAAGTCAACATCTTTCCTAAACTGAGGGGCCCAGACCTGGACACAGGACTCCAGGTGTGGCCTAACCAGTGCTGAGTCCAGGGGCACAATGACTTCCCTGCTCCTGCTGGCCACACTGTTCCTGATGTAGGCCAGGATGCCATTGGCCTTCTTGTCCACCTGGGCACACTGCAGGCTCATGTTCAGCCATCTGTCAACCACTGCCTCCAGGTCCCTTTCTGCCTGGCTGCTCTCCAGCCACCCTGACCCCAGCCTGTAGCACTGCCTGGGGTTGCTGTGAACAGTGCAGGACCTGGCACTTGTACTTGTTAAATGCCAACTTTCTGAAACTGGATCTATGTATTACCACATGAGTGTGATGGGTTAGGTTAGCACAAAGCACCCCAACCCCGGGGCTGATCAGTATTCACTGCCCCCATTGCCTAATCATGCAAGCTTCAATGAGCAATAAACTCACTTTCTCTGACTTTCACTGTGCTTAATAATTCTGCTTCTCCATATGCTAAACATTTCACACCCCTTCCAGGATCCAGGAACTCAGAAATGTTACACATATATAAAATTTTACCAAAAAAACAACTTGGCATGCTCAGAAGCCAGAGCACGAGAGTGCCCTGCCTCAGTTGCTGGGGGGGGGCAGGCAGGAAATGTGATACGAGACTGTCCAAAGTCCTGCATTGCTCAAGGTACTCCAATTGCCCTACAGCCAGCAGGACTGACATTTGGGAACTCTGCAGGCAGACTTTGGCCTGTCTCAGAGACAGACTCCCTTGGGAGGCAGTCCTGAGGGCCCAAGGAGCCCAGGAAGACTGGACACTGTTCAAGAGGGAACTCTTTGAATAATCGGCTGCCTGTGGAGGTGGTGGAGTCACCATCACTGGAGGTGTTCAGGAGGAGACTTTATGGGGTGCTTGGTGCCATGGGTTACTTGTTTAGGTGGGTTGGATTGGTTGATGGGTTGGACGCGATGATCTTTTTTTATTTATTTATTATTGCTCTCTACAACTACCTGAAGGGAGGTTGTAGCCAGGCAGAGGTTGGCCTCTTCTCCCAGGCAGCCAGCACCAGAACAAGAGGACACAGTCTCAGGCTGCGCCAGGGCAGGTTTAGGCTGGATGTTAGGAAGAAGTTCTACACGGAGAGAGTGATTGGCCATTGGAATCGGCTGCCCATGGAGGTGGTGGAGTCATCTTCACTGGAGGTGTTCAGGAGAAGACTTGATGGGGTGCTTGGCTGTATGGTCTAGTTGTTGGGTGGGTTGGACTGGCTGATGGATTGGACGCGATGATCTTGAAGGTCTCTTCCAACCTGGTGTATTGTATTGTATTGTATTGTATTGTATTGTATTGTATTGTAAGAGGAAAAGGCTGTCCCCATGTGCCAGAAGATGGGTCAACATGGAAGGCCAGCCTGGCTAATTAGAGAGGCTTGATTGCTGCTGAGGGAGAGGAAGAGAGACTTTGGTCAGTGGAAGAAGCAGCAGGCCACTAGGCAGGACTGCAAGCTTGTCATGTGACTGTGCAGGGAGAAAATTAGAAGGGCCAAAGCCCAAATGAAAATTAATTTGGCTTCATCTGTTAAAGAGAACAGGAAACAGCAGTGTGCCCTGGTGGCCAAGAAGGCCAATGGCATCCTGGCCTGCATCAGGAACAGTGTGGCCAGCAGGAGCAGGGAAGTCTGTGCTGTGCTCAGCACTGGTTAGGCCACACCTTGAGTCCTGTGTCTAGTTCTGGGCCCCTCAGGTTAGGAAAGATGTTGAGTTGCTGGAAGGTGTCCAGAGAAGGGCAACAAAGCTGGGGAGGGGTCTGGAGCACAAGCCCTATGAGGAGAGGCTGAGGGAGCTGGGGTTGCTTAGGCTGGAGAAGAGGAGGCTCAGGGGAGACCTCATTGCTGTCTACAACTCCCTGAAGGGAGGTTGTAGGCAGGTGGGGGTTGGTCTCTTCTCCCAGGCAACCAGCCCCAGAACAAGAGGACACAGTCTCAAGCTGCACCAGGGGAGGTTTAGGCTGGATGTTAGGAAGAAGTTCTTCCCAGCAAGAGAGATTGGCCATTGGAATGTGCTGCCCAGGGAGGTGGTGGAGTCACCATCACTGGAGATGTTTAGGAAGGGACTAGATGAGGCACTTGGTGCCATGGTTTAGTTGATTAGATGGTGTTGGGTGATAGGTTGGGTCTGATGATCTCAAAGGTCTTTTCCAACCTGGTTAATTCTGTTCTAATCTAAATTAAGAGGGTAATAGAATGACACGAGGTTCTTTAGTGGGCAATTCAGAAGGTCACCGGAGTGAATTGCAGCCTCCAGAGGGTCAGAACAAGCACAGGCTTTCATAAACACTACAGCAACAGATTAGGAGCTGTTGTCTGGAAATGATCCAACAAATTCACTCCAAAGCAGTGTTGCCAGCATGAAATAGAAATGTGATAATAAGAAAAGCTACAGTAGCTGTCAGCATGTTTGTGTTTAATATTCCTTGCACCCCTAGCTTCTGTGTCTGATTCTGGTTTTGATTGGAAGGCCTTCTCCCTTCTTTCTGACACTCATTTATTTCTGTCACCACTTGCCTCTCCAATTTCCTGACTTGCCTCTCTCCTCCCCTGCTCTTTCCTTCTGCTGTGAGAGCTGAAGGATTTGGTCTGAACACCCCTCTTTGTTGTGATCTTGGGAGCAGTTTGTGGGCATGTGCAATAGACAATTAACATCCTCCCTTCATAAGGGATGGGAGTCACAGGTAGAGGTGCAGGATGCTGACAAAGCAGGCGAAATTTCAGCACTGGTTAGGCCACACCTTGAGTCCTGTGTCCAGTTCTGGGCCCCTCAATTTAAGAAGGACATTGAGACACTTGAATGTGTCCAGGGAAGGGCAACGAGGCTGGGGAGGGGTCTGGAGCACAGCCCTAAGAGAAGAGTCTGAGGAAGCTGAGGATAGAATAGAATAGGGAATAGAATAGAATAGAATAGAATAGAATAGAATAGAATAGAATAGAATAGAATAGAATAGAATAGAATAGAATAGAATAGAATAGAATTAACCAGGTTGGAAGAGACCTTTGAGATCATCAAGTCTAACCTATCACCCAACACCATCTAATCAACTAAACCATGGCACCATGGGTTGTTCAGCCTGGAGGAGGCTCAGAGGAGATTTTATTCCTCTCTACAGCTCCCTCATGGGAGGTTGTAGCCAGGTGGGGGTTGGTCTCTTCTCCCAGACAACCACCAACAGAACAAGAGGACACAGTCTCAAGCTGCACCAGGGGAGGTTTGGGATGGAGGTGAGGAGAAAGTTCTTCCCAGCAAGAGAGATTGCCCATGGGAATGTGCTGCCCAGGGAGGTGGTGGAGTCACCATCACTGGAGGTGTTCATAAAGGGCTTGGACGTGACACTTGAAGCCATGGTTTAGTTAGTCCTGAGGTGTTGGGTGCTAGGTTGGACTTGATGATCTCTGAGGTCTTTTCCAACCTTATTGCTTCTATGACTCTATGATTATAAGAGCAGCAATGCTGCAGAAGACAACATACATCATCTCAATAAAGAAGTGGGGTTTGATACACACAGGCACTGTGTGAGCAGTAGTTAGCACCTAAGGAGCTGGGGCAGGAAAGTGCTCTCCCCTTTACAAACAAATGAGCTCAAACCACATGGAAACAAATGGTGGCAAAGCTGGCCATATAGATCAGTATAATGCACATTAGTTAGGAGGAACAGGAAGAGGATGGAGATGATAGAGACAGGCGTGTTGGTGGCGAAGCTCTGCAAACTTGCTTTCAGGAAGTTATGCAAGGAAGGGAAAATCTAGGCTGGGTTTATCCCACAGGAAAACTGTTCATCCACAATGTCAGTGTCCTGTATGGCTGTTAGTGTTCATAGTTGCAGTGTTACCTCACACAAAGTGGTGATGTTGTGACAACTTCTGTCATCTTAATTACTAACCAGGTGTTATTGTTTCCAGTGCCACAGAGGGAGAAGTCAAGGTCTTGTGATTGGAGGGGGTAAACATGCCTGTGCTCCTCTGCCTCCCCACGAGACCCTGTGTTTGCCACAAGGACATATACTGCTCCCTGCATTACCAGCCCATCCCAGTGAGAGGACATAACATCTGTCATGATGATGTCCATGAAGGCCCTGACAGATCCCACAGCTGCCAGCAGCTTTATGCTCTGCACACCTCCAGAAACTCCCTAATCCAAGAAGCCTCAGCAGCACAAACAAATGTGTTTGCAGACAACACCAGCTTGGGAGCAGGATTTGATCTGTTAGAGGGTAGAAGGGGTCTCCAGAGGGACCTTGCCAGGCTGGACAGATGGGCAGGAGTCCAACATGATGGCATTCAACAAGTCCAAGTGCCAGGTGCTGCACCTTGGTCACAGCAACCCCATGCAGTGCTACAGGCTGGGGTCACAGTGGCTGGAGAGTGGCCAGGCAGAGAGGGACCTGGGGGTACTGGTTGACAGGAGGCTGAACATGAGCCTGCAGTGTGCCCAGGTGGCCAAGAAGGCTGATGGCATCCTGGCCTGCATCAGGAATAGTGTGGCCAGCAGGAGCAGGGAAGTCATTGTGCCCCTGGACTCAGCACTGGTTAGGCCACACCTTGAGTCCTGTGTCCAGTTCTGGGCCCCTCAGTTTGAGAAGGATACTGAGACACTTGAAGGTGTCCAGAGAAGGGCAACGAGGCTGGGGGCAGGTCTCAAGCACAAGCTCTGTGAGGAGAGGCTGAGGGAGCTGGGGTTGCTTAGCCTGCAGAAGAGGAGGCTCAAGGGAGACCTTCTTGCTCTCTACAACTACCTGAAGGGAGGTTGTAGGCAGGTGGGGGTTGGCCTCTTCTCCCAGACAACCAGCACCAGAACAAGAGGACATAGTCTCCAGCTGCACCAGGGGAAGTTTAGGCTGGAGGTGAGGAGAAAGTTCTTTCCAGCAAGAGAGATTGGCCATTGGAATGTGCTGCCCAGGGAGGTGGTGGAGTCACCATCACTGGAGGTGTTCTAAAAAGGATTGGATGTGGCACTTGCAGCCATGGTTTAGTTAGTCCTGAGGTGTTGGGTGCTAGGTTGGACTTGATGATCTTTGAGGTCTTTTCCAGCCTTATTGATGCTATGATTCTGTCTTCAAAGAGAGCAGGAGGCAACACATCCCACACACCAGGCAGCACCTCCAGGAGTGAGCCTTCCACAAGGAAAACTGTTTATCTGAGGAGGCACTGGCTCTCCTGAAAAGCCCTAAGCTAGCATTTGCTCAGGGTAGGAGCCACATTGGAGACTATCAAAACTTGAAAGTGGGCAGAGCAGCAGATCTAGCAGGGAATTATCCTTCAGTACACATTAAAAACTGAATGAGCAGGGGAGAAGCTTCCCTCTTCCAGTGTGGAAATAATGAAAGATGATCAGATGGAAAATGAGGAAGAAGATGGGAAAGAAATTTTCAGCCCCTCCTGTAGCTCAGCAGTCATGAGCCTTCCATTAATTGTAGTTACAGGGAAATGTTGTATTAATTGGGTTTTGCCCAAGGCATGTCATGGTAATTAAGTAGCTGTTTAGACTAGGAAAACAGGAAAAGGGTTTCTTTTCTTTCCTAACTCCTCAGCGAGAGATGTCGCTTTTCTTACATCATTGCAAAGCACAACAGACAATTTCTATTAGGACTGGAGACTAAAATCCTTAATGAGGCACAGAAATTCAATCAAAGCACAGGCTTGGACCAGGCATGGCTTACAAAAATCAGTCACGTGTTAGACTCAGAAACTATCAGCCTGTTTAAATAGCTGTGTGCTTTCTAGCTGACAGGAGATGAAATCCCCCCACAGCGCTTGAAATACCACCGTGCTGTCGGAGAGCCTTCGCTCGCAGAACTGCATGATGAGTGGTGCCATAGAAATGCTGCTAGGAGGATCTGACCCGCTTCAAAATAGCAACAAGACAGCCTGCCAGGTAGAAGCAGAGTTCAGATTGCTGGGATATGACTCAGCTGGTTCCTTCCCACTGCCCTTGCTTACAAACACGAAAACAGTGGAGAGCTCCATTTCACATCCAGATTCTAGCTGGGGCTGCTGAGCCTGGAGAAGAGGAGGCTCAGGGGAGACCTTCTTGCTCTCTACAACTCTCTGAAGGGAGGTTGTAGCCAGGTGGGGGTTGGTCTCTTCTCCTAGGCAACCAGCACCACAACAAGAGGACACAGTCTCAAGCTGCACCAGGGGAGGTTCAGGCTGGATGTTAGGAAAAAAATTCTTCCCAGCAAGAGAGATTGGCCATTGGAATGTGCTGCCCAGGGAGGTGGTGGAGTCACCATCCCTGGAAGTGTTCAAAAAGGGATTAGATGTGGCACTTGAAGCCATGGTGTAGTTAGTCCTGAGGTATTGGGTGCTAAGCTGGACTTGATGATCTCTGAGGTCTTTTCCAACCTTATTGATTCTATGATTCTATGATTCTAGGTGTTTGAACCAGCCCACTAAAATAAGTGCTAGAGCTCCCAAACTAGAGCACAGACATGAGGATGGCCTCCTCAAAGGTCTTGAAAGGAAGAGGAGTTTGCTTTCCCACATCTTTCTCATCCAGAGCTGATATCTGACAGAAGTGGTATCTGTCTGAAGACCCTCAAATTAAAATAGTGCTTGGCCTTTGGCATATTTCCAATCCCTTTGCAAGAGTACTTTGGTATAATCTCTGTTTGCCATACAGAGAGCTTCTCTTGCTCCATCTCCCCTCAGATATTGTTAAACATTCAGAAGTCACCTGTGAGGAGGAAAGAGGCAGGCACTCACAGGTTCACTGGCTCACAGGATGTTAGGGGTTGGAAGGGACCTCTGGAAATCTTTCGGTCCAACCCTTCTGCCAGAACAAGACCATAGAATCCAGCACAGGTCACACAGGACCACATCCAGATGGCTCTGGAAAGTCTCTGTACCAGGGGAGGTTTAGGCTGGATGTTAGGAAGAAGTTCTTCCCAGAAAGAGAGATTGGCCATTGGAATGTGCTGCCCAGGGAGGTGGTGGAGTCACCATCCCTGGAGGTGTTTAGGAAGTGACTGGATGAGGCACTTGGTGCCATGGTTTAGTTGATTAGATGGTGTTGGGTGATGGGTTGGGTCTGATGATCTCAAAGGTTTCTTCCAACCTGGTTTGGTCTATTCTATTCTATTCTATTCTATTCTATTCTATTCTATTCTATTCTATTCTATTCTATTCTATTCTATTCTATTCTATTCTAGTTCCATTCTATTCTATTCTATTCTATTCTCTTCTAGTTCTAGTCTAGTCTATTCCATTCCATTCCATTCCATTCCATTCCATTTATTCTATTCTATTCTATTCTATTCTATTCTATTCTATTCTATTCTATTCCATTCTATTCTATTATTCTATTCTATTCTATTCTATTCCATTCCATTCCTATTCTATTCTATTCTATTCTATTCTATTCTATTCTATTCTATTCTATTCTATTCTATTCCATTCCATTCCATTCCATTCATTCCATTCTATTCTTCTATTCCATTCCACTCTATTCTACTCTATTCCATTCTACTCTATTCTACTCTATTCCATTCTACTCTATTCCATTCTATTCTCTCCAGAGGAGACTCCACAACCTGTCTGGGCAGCCTGTTTAGAGGAATGTGATTGCAACTAATGCAATATGTGCACAAGATACCCCAAAGCCCAACTGCTCCACAAGCTACTCTTGAGGTTTTTGTTTTGCAAACCGGGAATCCTGTTTTGTTCCCCTTGGATTTTGCATAGCACCTCGGGAAATGGAGCTGAGACTCCTACAGAGACAGCCACCTGAGGTAAGTGATGGAGACCTGAACCTGAACTTCTGGAGAAGTCTTCAGTTCTCTTTTAACAAATATCCAGTGAGAGGAATATGCAAAAATTTTAAAAAGAAAAGAAATGTTCTTTCTGAGTGTTTTGTTCTCAGGGGGAAAAAAAAAAGGCAAGGGGGGAGAGAGAGATGAGCCTCAGTGTAGAAAAATGGCAGTAAGTGGCTAGACTAAAACTCCTCACAATGAAAGCTGAAGAGGGCACAGCCAAGGAGGCTGGTTACAAAGTGAGATGAATCACATCTTTTCATACTTTGCTTTTATCCTTGCAGACTGACATCACTCATTTGTCCCCAGCTATTCATCCCTTTCTAAAGGCAGTTTGATTGTTTGTGTTGATTCCGGAGCAGGGAGGCTTCAGTAAAGTTCATGAAGAAAAGAAACTAATGGAGTGGCTGGAGCCTTTTGGATCACTTAATCAAATCTGTTCTTGCAGGCTGGGCATGGAAAAAGACTGGCAGCTCAAGGCTTCTGCAGGAGGTGAATACATTTCCCCTCAGCTCATCAATGAGTGACATTGCCCCCATGCATTTCTCAGTAGGGAAGTTGCACAAAACCCTGTTGTTTGTCAGCATTATTAAACCAGCTAACAAAGGTCACTTGTTAGAAATGCAGATGAGCTCTGAAGCACTCCTCTTTCTCCATCCAGGGCAATATTCTGGACCTGTGGAGGATTTTTCCTCCTGAAGAACTTTGGATATGTAAAAATGCTTGCCCTCCATAGTGCTAACCATATGGTGTTGTGCCAAGGGAGAAGCAAGTGAGGCCTTTTCTCCCATGGATTTATTTGATAAAGGCATTCTAAGTGTGTTTGAGGCATAGAATGGTAGAATAAAAAATGGAATGGAATGGAATGGAATGGAATGGAATGGAATGGAATGGAATGGAATGGAATGGAATGGAATAGAATAGAAGAATAGAATAGAATAGAATAGAATAGAATAGAATAGAATAGAATAGAACATAACTGAACTGAATTGAATTGAATTGACCAGGTTGGAAAAGACCTTTGAGATCATCGAATCCAACCTATCACCCAACACCATCTAATCAACTAAACCATGGCACCAAGTGCCTCATCCAGGCTCTTCCTAAACACCTCCAGGGATGGTGACTCCACCACCTCCCTGGGCAGCACATTCCAATGGCCAATCTCTTTCTGGAAAGAACTTCTTCCTGACATCCAGCTTCAACCTCCCCTGGCACAGCTTGAGACTGTGTCCTCTTGTTCTGGTGCTGGTTGCCTGGGAGAAGAGACCAACCCCACCTGGCTACAACCTCCCTTCAGGGAGTTGTAGACAGCAAGAAGGTCTCCCCTGAGCCTCCTCTTCTCCAGGCTAAGCAACCCCAGCTCCCTCAGCCTCTCCTCACAGGGTTTGTGCTCCAAGGTCACACCTCTACTATTAATTATGTCCAGCTCCATTGGCATACTTGTCAGAGCACAGCCTGCATCTAGCCTAGCAAGTTAATCAGGGCTGTCCCTATTCTGTCTCAATTTGGCCCTCCAGCTTCCTAGATCAGTATGCAAGAAATGAACCTCAACTCCTCAGGACTGCTCTCATCTCTCTGACTCCAGGGCTAACTATTCTGACAGCAAGAGCTTTCTGTTATTCTTCACCATTATGCTCTCAACTGCATGCCTATAGAATAGAACAGAATTGACCAGGTTGGAAAAGACCTCACATATCATCAAGCCCAAACTATCACCCAACACCATCTAAGCAACTAAACCATGGCAATGGATACAGGACTCAAGGTGTGGCTTAAGCAGTGCCCCTTTTATGGAGCCTCCTTTATTTGTCAGAATAGAATAGAATAGAATAGAATAGAATAGAATAGAATAGAATAGAATAGAATAGAATAGAATAGAATAGAATAGAGCAGGTTGGAAGAGGCCTTCAAGATCATCGTGTCCAACCTATCATCCAACACCACCTAATCAACTAAACCATGCAACCAGAAGACATGTGCAATCCTGTTGAGGTCGTCTTGTATGTCTTCACTAGTTATGGTTTATATAGGCACTGGCTGGAGGGCCAAGTCCAGAGAGTGGTGGTGAATGGTGCCACATTCGACTGGCAGCCAGGCACCAGTGGTGTGCCCCAGGGATCAGTGCTGGGCCCCATCCTGTTCAATATCTTTATTGATGATCTGGATGAGGGCATTGAGTCCATCATCAGTTAATGTGCAGAAGACACCAAGCTGGGGGCAGGAGAGCTCTGCAGAGGGACCTTGCCAGGCTGGACAGATGGGCAGAGTCCAAGGGCATGAGATTGAACACATCCAAGTGCCAGGTGCTGCACATTGGCCACAGCAACCCCATGCAGTGCTACAGGCTTTTTTGAGCATTGGACGTGGCACTTGAAGCCATGGTTTAGTTAGTCAAGAGGTGTTGGGTGACAGGTTGGACTTGATGATCTCTGAGGTCTTTTCCAACCTTATTGATCCTATGATCCTATGATTTTAATAAATCCATCTTCATACCTGGGCTATAAGAGCTGAATACATCAGACTCTGCTATGCCAGAAAATACAGAAGTGGCACATGGGTTCAGGAAGGACAGAAATGAGCAGCTGAGGCTGCAGCTCTGGAACAGAGTGGCCAGCAAGAGGTCACTCTGCTCTTGTACTCAGCACTGGTCAGGCCACACCTTGAGTCCTGTGGGTTTGGGCCCCTCAGTTTAGGAAAGATGTTGAGTTGCTGGAAGGTGTCCAGAGAAGGGCAACAAAGCTGGGGAGGGGTCTGGAGCACAGCCCTGTGAGGGGAGGCTGAGGGAGCTGGGGTTGCTGAGCCTGGAGAAGAGGAGGCTCAGAGGAGACCTTATTGCTCTCTCCAACTCCCTGAAAGGAGGTTGTAGCCAGGTGGGGGTTGGTCTCTTCTCCCAGGCAACCAGCACCAGAACAAGAGGACACAGTCTCAGGCTGTGCCAGGGGAGGTTTAGGCTGGATGTTAGGAAGAAGTTCTTCCCAGAAAAAGAGATAGCCTTTGGATTGTGCTGCCCAGGGAGGTAGTGGAGTCACCATCCCTGGAGGTGTTTAGGAAGACACTGGATGAGGCACTTGGTGCCATGGTTTAGTTGATTAGATGGTGTTGGGTGATTGGTTGGACTCCATGGCCTGTGAGGTCTTTTCCAACCTGGTTGATCCTGTGATTCTATGGTTTATACAATACAATACACCAGGTTGGAAGAGACCTTCAAGATCATCGCGTCCAACCCATCCACCAATCCAACCCACCTAAACGATAAATCTATCTTCATACCTGGGCTATAAGAGGTGAAAACATCAGACTCTGTTATGTCAGAAATGACACATGAGTTCAGGAAGGACAGAAATGAGCATCTGAGGCTGGGACTCACCAAGTAATGCAGATGCCCTCTGTGTGTGAAGTGAAGCACTGATTTGCGAGCCCAAAACTCCACCCGAAAAAAGATATTCAAAGGACATCAAAAAAAGAGAAGAACTTCTGAGATATCATTCAGATGTATGCATGCCAGTTATTAAAGTAATATTTCATTTCATGTCATAAAAAACCTTGGGAAAAAAACTAAGGCAAGCAAACTCTGCTGTGATTGCCAGAAGCAGCTGTACTGCTTCAGAGCAGGGAAAAAGTCTGAACCTCTGCCAGTGCCTCTCTTATCTCACCTTGAGGAAATGCGATGCTGCCAGCAACCAAAAGTATGAAGGGCACATCAGGGATATCCCAAGAAGACAGCTGCAGGGGAAATGCCATCCTGGCCTGGATCAGGAACAGTGTGGCCAGGAGGAGCAGGGAAGACATTCTGCCCCTGGACTCAGCACTGCTCAGGCCACACCTTGAGTCCTGTGTCCAGTTCTGGGCCCCTCAGTTTAAGAAGGACATTGAGATGCTGGAAGGTGTCCAGAGAAGGGCAACAAAGCTGGGGAGGGGTTTGGAGCACAGCCCTGTGAGGAGAGGCTGAGGGAGCTGGGGTTGCTTAGCCTGGAGAAGAGGAGGCTCAGGGAGACCTTCTTGCTGGCTGCAACTCCCTGAAGGGAGGTTGTAACCAGGTGGGGGTTGGTCTCTTCTCCCAGGCAACCAGTACCAGAACAAGAGGACACAGTCTCAAGCTGTGCCAGGGGAGGTTTAGGCTGGATGTGAGGAAAAAGTTCTTCCCAGCAAGAGAGATTGGCCATTGGAATGTGATGCCCAGGGAGGTGGTGGAATCACCATCCCTGGAGGTGTTTAGGAAGACACTGGATGAGGCACTTGGTGCCATGGTTTAGTCCTGAGGTGTTGGGTGATAGGTTGGACTTGATGATCTCTGTGGTCTTTTCCAACCTCATTATTATTCTATGATTCTATGATCTCTGAGGTCTTTTCCAACCTTATTATTATTCTATGATTCTATGATCTCTGAGGTCTTTTCCAACCTTATTGATTCTATGATATCAAGGGACGATTGCAGTCCTCATCCTTCCCCTTGCCCACAGAGCATGATGGCTTAAAGCCAAGCTGTTTCTTTCCTAGAACAAGAATAAAACATTTTTATTGCTCTGGTACCCTTTACAAAAATAGATATAATAAAATGGAAAGGAAACTTGCAGTTTCTAAAGCAGCTCAACCTGCAGCAGCAGTGCTGCAGAGCAACATTGCAAAAGGACAGGAGTCTGTGAGGGCTGGGACATCTTTCTTCCACAACATCCTTAGTCAGGGTCCAATCTTTATGTCTGGTTTTGGGGGGATTGTTGTTTTGTTTTCCCTAAAGACCATTTTTATAAGCAGGCCAATTCCTTAGCCTCTCTTTAAGCAATGTTTCAGAGCAAGATGTGGCATGGTGCAGCTTTATAGGGCAGCAGCTGTAGTGAGAAGTTTTACAACAGCTGGAAAATATGAATTCTTTCCCCTTTTCATTTCCTTATTTGGAGAGCCAAGAGCCTTGTTGTGAAATACAAAGAAAACAATATTCTGGTAGGATTTAGCCTTTTGCTGTCATGGTGACTGGGAAAAGGGAAAACTAACAGAAGACACCTCTATGACAAAGTGCACAGGGTTTTGACAAAGCAAGCCAAAAAAAAGCCCCCACCCCCTGAACAGTCCTGAAGGAAAAACATCTTCAGATGTGGATGGATCCAAGCAAATCAAATACACATACACAGTCACGTGCCAGGCTCTTTGCAGCCATAGGAGCACAGAAGTTGCTATGTCAATCCCACACCACCCACCTGCAGTACACTTCTGCTGGACTCATCAAGTCCATCCTATCACCCCTCAGGACTAACTAAACCATGGCACCAAGCACCCCATCCAGTCTCTTCTTAAACACCTCCAGTGATGGTGACTCCACCAGCTCCCTGGGCAGCACATTCCAATGGCTAATCTCGCTGTCTGGAAAGAACTTCTTCCTAACATCCAGCCTAAATATATATTGTAAATATTGTATATTTTTGTACATATTCATTGCATTCCATATCTGCTTGTAAAATACAGCTTTCATCTGCTTCTCCGGCTGAGTTAGCTGTGGAATTCTTTTGTGTGTGTGGGGGAACCTTCCTACTCCACCACACCTCCCCTGGTGCAGCTTGAGACTGTGTCCTCTTGTTCAGGTGCTGGGTGCCTGGGAGAAGAGACCAACCCCCACCTGGCTACAACCTCCCTTCAGGGAGCTGTAGACAGCAAGAAGGTCTCCCCTGAATCTTCTCTTCTTCAGGCTAAGCAACCCCAGCTCCCTCAGCCTCTCCTCACAGGGCTGTGCTCCAGACCCCTCCCCAGCTTTGTTGCCCTTCTCTGGACACCTTCCAGCAACTCAACATCTTTCCTAAACTGAGGGGCCCAGAACTGGACACAGGACTCAAGGTGTGGCCTGAGCAGTGCTGAGTCCAGGGGCACAATGACTTCCCTGCCTGCTGGCCACACTTTTCCTGATGCAGGCCAGGATGCCACTGGCCTTCTTGGCCACCTGGGCGCACTGCTGGCTCATGTTCATCCTACTATCAACCAGCACCCCCAGGTCTCTCTCTGCCTGGCTGCTCTCCAGCCACTCTGACCCCAGCCTGTAGCACTGCCTGGGGTTCTTGTGGCCAATGTGCAGCACCTGGCACTTGGATGTGTTCAATCTCATGCCCTTGGACTCTGCCCATCTGTCCAGCCTGTCCAGGTCCCTCTGCAGAGCTCTCCTGCCCTCTAACAGATCAACTCCTGCCCCCAGCTTGGTGTCATCTGCAAATTTACTGATGATGGACTCAATCCCCTCATCCAGATCATCAATAAAGATATTGAACAGGCTGGGGCCCAGCACTGATCTTTGGGGGACACCACTGATGCCTGGCTGTGGCACCATTCACCACCTCTCTCTGGGCTCAGCCAGAGATATCTGCACAGTCTGAGGGGAAAAAATCTCCAAATGTCCAAAGTTTCAGCTCTCAACTTGCAGTGTCTGAGTCACAGTTCAGCTATCCAGAAAATAAGAAGCATGTGAGCAGACAAATGCTGGCCGGAGAAATATTCGTGTCGCAACTCTGGCAGAGGCAGGGTCAGGACCCAGCTTTCCGAGGAAGCCTCGGGGGTCAGTGCTGTGTGCTCCCTGCTTTGGCCATTGCACACCAGCCAGCGTGGCCTGTCGTTGTGAGCTTTTCAGAAAGCACTGCAGAGAATTCCTCTGCAAGGGTTTACACATAAAGTCCTCCAAAATACCCTCAAACCATTCCCAGCTGACTTCCAATTCATGCACAGAGAGAGTTCCCTGGTAGAATAAACATTTAATGCAAGGGCAAAACAAAAAATGGGGAAACGTGTCTCCCCTTTGGGACATATGGGAATAGCCTCAAATAGAATCATAGAATCAGTAAGGCTGGAAAAGACCTCAGTGATCATCAAGTCCAACCTAGCACCCAACACCTCAGGACTAACTAAACCATGGCACTAATTGCCCCATCCAGTCTCCTCTTAAGCATTTCCAATGATGGTGACTCCACCACCTCCCTGGGCAGCACATTCCAGTGGCCAAGCTCTCTTTCTGGGAAGAACTTTCTCCTCACCTCCAGCCTAAAATTCTGGTGTGGCTTGAGACTGTGTCCTCTTGTTCTGGTGCTGGGTGCCTGGGACAAGAGACCAGCCCCCACATGGCTACAACCTCCCTTTAGGGAGTTGCAGACAGCAAGAAGGTCTCCCTTCAGCCTCCTCTTCTCCAGACTAAGCAACCCCAGCTCCCTCAGCTTCTCCTCGTAGCTTCCCTTGGTCTTTGACCAGGGCAGGTTCTTGTGCTGTTTGTTATTGTAAATACCTGCAAGTACAATACAATACAATACACCAGGTTGGAAGAGACCTTCAAGATCATCGCATCCAACCCACCCACCAATCCAACCCACCTAACAACTAAACCATGCAGCCAAGCACCCCATCAAGTCTTCTCCTAAACACCTCCAATGAAGGTAACTCCACCACCTCCACGGGTAGCCGATTCCAAATGGGCAATCACTCTCTCTGTGTAGAACTTCTTCCTAACATCCAGCCTAAACCTGCCCTGGTGCAGCCTGAGACTGTGTCCTCTTGTTCTGGTGCTGGCTGCCTGGGAGAAGAGGCCAACCTCTGCCTGGCTACAACCTCCTTTCAGGTAGTTGTAGAGAGCAATAAGGTCTCCCCTCAGTCTCCTCCTCTCCAGGCTAAGCAACCCCAGCTCCCTCAGCCTCTCCTCACAGGGCTGTGCTCCAAACCCCTCCCCAGCTTTGTTGCCCTTCTCTGGACACCTTCCAGCAACTCAACATCTTTCCTAAACTGAGGGGCCCAGAACTGGACACAGGACTCAAGGTGTGGCCTAACCAGTGCAGTGTACAGGGGCAGAATGACCTCCCTGCTCCTGCTGGCCACACTATTCCTGATGCAGGCCAGGATGCCATTGGCCCTCCTGGCTGCCTGGGCACACTGCAGGCTCATGTTCAGCCTACCATCAAGCAGTACCCCCAGGTCCCTCTCTGCCTGGCCACTCTCCAGCCACTCTGACCCCAGCCTGTAGCACTGCATGGGGTTGTTGTGGCCAATGTGCAGAACCCGGCACTTGGATGTGTTCAATCTCCTGCCCTTGGACTCTGCCCATCTGTCCAGCCTGGCAAGGTCCTTCTGCAAAGCCTCTCTACCCTCCAGCAGATCAACTCCTGCCCCCAGCTTGGTGTTGTCATGTGCAAATTTACTGCTGATGGACTCAATGCCCTCATCCAGATCATCAATAAAGATACTGAACAGGATGGGGCCCAGCACTGATCCTTGGGGCACACCACTGGTGCCTGGCTGCCAGCTGGATGTGGCACCATTCACCACCACTCTCTGGGCTTAGCCTCCAGCCAGTTCCTAACCCAACACAGTGTGATCCTGTCCAAGCCATGGGCTGCCAGCTTGGCCAGCAGTTTGCTGTGGAGGATGGTGTCAAAGGCCTGTGTACTGTGTACTGTGAATAGGGCATGGTTTGGTACCTGTTCATTGCATTCCTCTGTAGATTTCAGTTTTGCCTGTGAATACAGCTTTCATTTGCTTCCAGCTGAGCTGCTCTGGCAAAGTTAATGGTGGGGTGATACACCACCGTGTAGCACCTGCATTTCTTTCCTTTGGCTCACAACTATAAGCATCCTCTGGTTTTCAGTGGTGACTGCTCAGTGCATGGAGTGAGACCGTGTCCCCTGGGCTGCTTAGAGGCAGAAAGGGTATTAATGTCCATCCTGAAGACACTTCACAGGCCTCTCAGCACACAGATATCTGGCAACTCCATGTCCAACAGTCTCCCAGGGCTTGAGTTGGAAGAGACTTTGTTACACATCCCCAGTAACCAAACATTTAATCTTGCCTTGACAACTGCAGAACAGTGGAAGCTTTGATGGGGCCTCTGTACTTTTCAGCTGTGCAGTCACCCTGGGGTTTGCATGCTGTAGAGGACCACTCATTCGCTCATCCACTTGTGTGAAGGGTACATGAAAGACATTTGAGGCTCCTTGTGCCGTAATGAAATATGTCCATTATAGTCTGATGATTGATTCTTGAATTGCAGCCTGGCAATCCAAGCAAACAAAGTAAACACTGCATAAACCAGCACCAGAGCTTATCATTTGGCACTCCTCCACTGCCTGCCTCTCTGAAACAGTGCTGACATTTATGGCTATTGCTGCAAGCCTCTCCCAAAGCCCTCATCCCAAGTTACTGTGCAGACTTCAAATGCCTTTCCAGCAATGCATTAGTATTCACAGAATTAATCACTAAATAGCATCCTCAAATGCCATTGTATGAACTTTGCATCTGAAAGTGTTTATGTAGTCAGTCAAGCACAAAACATTGCCTCTCACTCTCTGTGTGCAAGAATGGAATAGAAGAGAATTAACCAGGTTGGATAAGACCTTCGAGATCACCAAGTCCAACCTATCACCCAACACCATCTAATCAACTAAACCATGGCACCAAGTGCCTCAGCCAGGCTCTTCCTAAACACCTCCAGTGATGGTGACTCCACCACCTCCCTGGGCAGCACATTCCAAAGGCCAATTACTATTTCTGGGAAGAACTTCTTCCTCACATCCAGCCTAAACCTCTCCTGGCACAGCTTGAGACTGTGTCCTCTTGTTCACAGGAGAGTTACTTGAAACTCTTGTCCTTGGATTTCCATGTCTGCTGTAGGCCACACCTTGAGTTCTGTGTCCAGTTCTGAGCCCCTAACATTAGGAAAGATGTTGAGGTGCTGGAAGATGTCCAGAGAAGGGCAACAGAGCTGGGGAGGGGTTTGGAGCACAGCCCTGTGAGGAGAGGCTGAGGGAGCTGGGGTTGCTTAGCCTGGAGAAGAGGAGGCTCAGGGGAGACCTTCTTGCTCTCTACAACTCCCTGAAGGGAGGTTGTAGCCAGGTGGGGGTTGGTCTCTTCTCCCAGGCAACCAGCACCAGAACAAGAGGACACAGTCTCAAGCTGTGCCACAGGAGGTTCAGGCTGGATGTTAGGAAGAAGTTCTCCCCAGCAAGAGAGATTGGCCATTGGAATGTGCTGCCCAGGGAGGTGGTGGAGTCACCATCACTGGAGGTGTTTAGGAAGAGCCTGGATGAGGCACTTGGTGCCATGGTTTAGTTGATTAGATGGTGTTGGGTGATAGGTTGGCCTCGATGATCTCAAATGTATCTTCCAACCTTATTAATTCCTATTCTATTCTATTCTATTCTATTCTATTCTATTCTATTCTATTCTATTCTATTCTATTCTATTCTATTCCATTCCATTCCATTCCATTCCATTCTATTCTATTCTATTCTATTCTATTCTATTCTATTCTATTCTATTCTATTCCATTCCATTCCATTCCATTCTATTCTACTCCTATCCCTTCTAGGACTGAGAGCCCTCAGCTTCTGTGTTAAACATCCTGACAGATGTATATGTTGGTAAAGGTCTGTACTTGGCTGAAGGCACCTTCTGTCTCCTGTTACCACAGGTATTCATCTCCTGCAGTCCCTTTCTAGCTTGAGCACTGTCACAGTCTCTGGAGTGTCAGTATTATCCAGGGGGAAATTGATTCTTTTCTTTTTTTAGTTATTGATGTCTGCAAGCTTTAGCAAAAATGAGAATGGGGCAACACAAGTTCAAGTCCTTTCAGGTTGAAGAGGACTTAGGATTGTAGTATCACAGCATCAGTCAGGGTTGGAAGGGACCACAAGGATCAGCTAGTTCCAACCCCCTGCCATGGGCAGGGACACCCCACACTAGATCAGCCTGGCCACAGCCTCATCCAGCCTGGGCTTAAACACCTCCAGGGACGGGGCCTCAACCACCTCCCTGGACAACCCAGTCCAGGGCTTCACCACTCTCATGGGGAAGAACTTCTTCCTCACATTCAGCCTGAATCTCCCCACCTCCAGCTTCATTCCATTCCCCCTAGTCCTATCACTACCTGAGATCCTGAGAAGTCCCTCCCCGGCCTTCCTGTAGCCCCCTTCAGATACTGGAAGGCCACAATGAGGTCACCTGGGAGCCTTCTCTTCTCCAGACTGAACAGCCCCAACTCCTTCAGTCTGTCCTCATAGGAGAGGTGCTCCAGCCCTCTGCTCCTCCTCGTGGCCCTTCTCTGGACACCTTCCAGCACCTCCAGATCCCTCTTGGAATAGGGGCTCCAGAAAATTAATCTCTTATTTCCTGAGTAAGGGCTTAACTAAATTACTAAGAAGTGTTCCATCATTTCTCACACCCTCTCTTCTGGCAAGGGAGAGCCCCAACATAAGGCTATCAAAGAACATGTATAAATGCAATGGTAGCAGGGAGAGTCATTTCAGGAACGCCTGCAGTGCTTTCTCCTTTTCCCCCTGAGACTGATGAAGAATGCTAAACTGGCTGGGATGCACCCAGGTCTCTTTCCTTCACCTGTTTTGCTCAGGCTGTGAACTCCACTCCTGGAGACAGCAGCTCTGTGCTGGGCACTGCAGCAATTGAACATTACACTGCAAATGTCCACTTTTCACACCTTCCTTCAAACAGACACAGGACCAGAGGGGTTTTTTTTGGTGCTAAAGACTACCCCCAGGCTTCTGGCATGATGCATGTTGGCAAGATCTGGCCACCTTCATGCATTAGGGATGGCAGTATACAAGAGAAAATACTCAGGAAAGGGCTGAGAACTAAGAAAAGCCTCTGTTATAAAAGGAAATAAAGAAGCTGATGTAGAAGAATGCCCTTAGCTCTCCTGGGTGACTCAGCTCTGGCTGCAATTGGGGGTTTTAATGCCAGTTTTACACATTGTTTCCAGCTGTCAAGAAGATAATATTGTAAATGCAATCACTTTGCTGAATGTGAATGGCATGGCATGGCATGGCATGGCATGGCATGGCATAGAATAGAATAGAATAGAATAGAATAGAATAGAATAGAATAGAATAGAATAGAATAGAATAGAATAGAATAGAATAGAATAGAATAGAATAGAATAGAATCAATAAGTTGGAAGAGATCTTTGAGATCATCAAGTCCAACCTATCACCCAACACCATCTAATCAACCAAACCATGGCACCAAGTGCCTCAGCCAGGCTCTTCCTAAACACCTCCAGTGATGGTGACTCCACCACCTCCCTGGGCAGCACATTCCAATGGCCAATCTCTCTTTCTGGGGAGAGCTTCTTCCTACCATCCAGCCTGAACCTCCCCTGGCACAGCTTGAGACTGTGTCCTCTTGTTCTGGTGCTGCTTGCCTGGGAAAAGAGGCCAACCCCCACCTGGCTACAACCTCCCTTCAGGGAGTTGTAGACAGCAAGAAGGTCTCCCTGAGCCTCCTCTTCTCCAGATTCCTGCCTTATGCCTTCCCTTTTAATGTTGCTGGGTTTGTGCCATGGTTTCAGCTCTCATTAATTTCCTTCCTTTCTCCAAGGGCAGTTACATTCCCAGTGTCTCTTCCCAAAGCATGCATTGGGTTATTGTGCCCATCACTTCTCTTTGCACTAGCTCCTTCAGACCATAATCCACAGTCCCCTAGGAATGGAAGAGCTGTACCTCTTTGAACCATGTTATTTAGCTATTGCTTGGCTGCACTGAAAGAAAAAATCAACCTGGAGGAGCACAGAGCCTCACAGCTCTCCCCTCATGCTGTGTAGGGTTTCACTGCATTATTCATAAATAGCAAGCAGTGTGGTCAGGAGCAGAGCTGTGCAGAGAGCACTGTGCTGTGCCATGATCTCTGGCCAGCCTGCTCTAGTGTGGGGTGTCCCTGCCCATGGCAGGGGGGTTGGAACTAGATGATCCTTGTGGTCCCTTCCAAACCTGACTGATACTATGATACTATGATGGTGCAGCAAGGCTTCAGCAGCAAGACCCTCAGAAAAATCTTTATAAAGTGAGCTGGTACTTTGTCAATGGAGAAAACTGGTGGTGGGGAGCACAGGAAGAGTTCTAGGAAACGACTTGACAGGGAAGGTGATGAATTCAAATTGAATCCTTTCACTACAGGCTGGGGTCACAGTGGCTGGAGAGCAGCCAGGCAGAGAGGGACCTGGGGGTACTGCTTGATGGTAGGCTGAACATGAGCCTGCAGTGTGCCCAGGGGGACAAGAAGGCCAATGGCATCCTGGCCTGCATCAGAAATAGTGTGGCCATCAGGAGCAGGGAGGTCATTGTGCCCCTGGACTCAGCACTGGTTAGGCCACACCTTGAGTCCTGTGTCCAGTTCTGGGTCCCTCAGATTAGGAAAGATGTTGAGTTGCTGGAAGGTGTCCAGAGAAGGGCAACAAAGCTGGGGAGGGGTTTGGAACACAAGCCCTGTGAGGAGAGGCTGAGGGAGCTGGGGTTGCTTGGCCTGGAGAGGAGAAGACTGAGAGGTGACCTTCTTGCTCTCTACAACTGCCTGAAGGGAAGTTGTAGCCAGGTGGGGGTTGGTCTCTTCTCCCAGGCAACCAGCACCAGAACAAGAGGACACAGTCTCAAGCTGTGCCACAGGAGGTTTAGGCTGGATGTTAGGAAGAAGTTCTTCCTAGCAAGAGAGATTGGCCATTGGAATGTGCTGCCCAGGGAGGTGGTGGAGTCACCATCACTGGAGGTGTTTAGGAAGAGCCTGGATGAGGCACTTGGTGCCATGGTTTAGTTGATTGGATGGTGTTGGGTGATAGGTTGGACTCAATGATCTCAAAGATCTCAAAGGTCTCTATTCTAATTCTATTCTATTTAATTCTATTCTATTCTATTCTATTCTATTCTATTCTATTCTATTCTATTCTATTCTATTCTATTCTAATTTCATCCCCCATTGTTGACTGTTTTTGTCTTTCCCAGAAACTAGAGATTTCTAATGATTTACATTAATTGTGGGTCTTTTGCCACTGGAGTGAAAATTGTATTGACTTGATTTGCAGGCCCCCAGAAACATTTTGTGCCCCGGGACTCTCAAAGCAGGGTAGAAATCCTCCAGGAACACTGAGCACACTAAAGATGGGGTTGGATTGAATAAAACATGACAATTCATAATTCACTTGGTGCCATGGTTGAGTTGATAAGATGGTGTTGGGTGATAGGTTGGACTTGATGATCTCAAAGGTCTTTTCTAACCTGTTTAATTCTATTCTATTGTACTCTATTCTACTCATTATTCATTATTCATTATTCCATTCCATTCCATTCCATTCCATTCCATTCCATTCCATTCCATTCCATTCCAGACAATTCTATTTGCAGAGTGACAATAACAGTGGTTTCCCTTCAAACAAACAGTTTTCATGCCTGACAAAATTTATTCTTTACATGTAGTTCTCTTTTTCTAGTGGCTCGTGGATATTCTTCCTCCTCACCATTGCTATGGGAAGGTGAATAGCTCCCTCAAGTGCCCCATTCAGTCTCTCATCTGACAGAAGAGTAGAGCAGACACCTCCCTTGTAAATCCCTCTGCTCTGCAATTCAAACTGCTCCTTATGAGCCAGCAGCTGGAATATGAATCAAAAACAAAGCCCAGGAGAGCAATTAGCATCTGTCTCAGTCCAGAGAGGGAGAGAGACTCAGTTCTTTTGAATATGCCCCTGTTATGAAACTAGAGGCACAAATGAGGCCAAAATATCAACAATAAGGCTACCTATTAACAGAATAAAGTGGATAGGATAGGATAGGATAGGATAGGATAGGATAGGATAGGATAGGATAGGATAGGATAGGATAGGATAGGATAGGATAGGATAGGATAGGATGGAATGGAATGGAATGGAATGGAATGGAATGGAATGGAATGGAATGGAATGGAATGGAATGGAATGGAATGGAATGGAATGGAATGGAATGGAATGGAATGGAATGGAATGAATAGACTAGACTAGACTAGACTAGACTAGACTAGACTTGAATTGAATTGAATTGAATTGAATTGAATTGAATTGAATTGAATTGAATTGAATTGAATTGAATTGAATTGAATTGAATTAACCAGGTTGGAAAATACCTCAGAGATCATTAAGTCCAACCTGTTACCCAACACCTCAGGACTAACTAAACCATGGCACCAAGTGCCACATCCAATCCCCTCTTGAACACCTCCAGGGATGGTGACTCCACCACCTCCCTGGGCAGCACATCCCAATGGCCAATCTCTCTTGCTGGGAAGAACTTCTTCCCAACATCCAGCCTAAACCTCCCTGGTACAGCTTGAGACTGTGTCCTCTTGTTCTGGTGCTGATTGCTATTCTATTAAACACAAAATCACACTTCTCTGCTCTAGCAGGTTTGGGCTGATGTAACTCACCCAGTGCAACTGGTCAACTGGTGAGAATCCTTAAATGCAGAAAACTACAGCTCTGGTATGAGAAGCTGTGCTACCACTGCTAATGCTAATGAAGTTGTGTAATTGCAGTGAAACCAGGATACTTCCAACCAGGTAACTTCCAACCACATTGTAGTTTGCAGAGCAAGGTAAATGAGCAGATGGCAACAAAGCTGGGGAGGGATCTGGAGCACAAGCCCTATGAGGAGAGGCTGAGGGAGCTGGGGTTGCTTAGCCTGGAGAAGAGGAGGCTCAGGGGAGACCTTCTTGCTCTCTACAGCTACCTGAAGGGAGGTTGTAGCCAGGTGGGGGTTGGTCTCTTCTCCCAGGCAACCAGCACCACAACAAGAGGACACAGTCTCAAGTTGTGCCAGGGGAGGTTTAGGCTGGATGTTAGGAAGAAGTTCTTCCCAGAAAAGAGATTGGCCATTAGAATTTGCTGCCCAGGGAGGTGGTGGAGTCACCATCCCTGGAGGTGTTTAGGAAGAGCCTGGATGAGGCACTTGGTGCCATGGTTTGGTTGATCAGATGGTGTTGGGTGATAGGTTGGACTCCATGATCTCAAAGGTCTTTTCCAACCTGGTTAATTCTATTCTATTCTATTCTATTCTATTCTATTCTATTCTATTCTATTCTATTCCATTCCATTCCATTCCATTCCATTCCATTCCATTCCATTCCATTCCATTCCATTCCATTCTGTTCCATTCTATTCTATTCTATTCTATTCTATTCTATTCTATTCTATTCTATTCTATTCTATTCATTCCATTATTCCATTCCATTCCATTCCATTCCGTTCCATTGTGTTCCATTCTGTTCCATTCTATTCTATTCTATTCTATTCTATTCTATTCTATTCTATTCTATTCTATTGCCATGTTAGCTTGTGTGAAGTATGGAAGCCATTGAGACAGCAAATGGCCAATGCAGGGCAGTGCAATATAGACTGTAGAGAAAGGGAAGCAAATCTTTCAGCTTTAGAACTGTCAGCTGGTAGAAAATGATCCCATGTTCTCCCTGCCCCTGCCTGTATGCTTGCATGTGGGGTTGTTGTGCTCTACTGCCAAGTGCACTACTTGCATGAGGGGGAATCTGAGCCCAGCAGCCCTGCTGTCCAGAGGGCTACACGGCCAGAAACAGCTGATAGCAGAGGCAGAGTGCCTTAGATAAGGTCAGAGCTTCCCACAGTGGAGAGCAGAGCAATGTGAGCTGGGGAAGCAGGGAGAAACTTCAGTAAAACATTTGTATGATGTCGCTCAACCACAGTGCAGCTGCAACCAGGTCACCCAGCTGCAGGCCCAGACCCCCTCCTCCATTTTTCAGCATTGTTTTCTTTCCACGTCACGACGGCTCTCTGTCCCTTTAACTCCTCTGTAGTCAGAGAGCAGGCTGCATCGGGAGCAGCACTGTCAGGGGACTTGAGGGAATCCAATTTCTGCTGTCAAAGAGGCTAAACATTTCAGGCAGGCAATAGGATTCCCTGCCAGCTAGGAACAAGGAAGTGTTTCTGAACAATGAGGGGTGTGCTTCAGGGGAGAAGATGTAATGCATGTCTGTTCTGCTAAGCCAAATCAAGCCCAGAACACCTTGTTGTCCACCCCAATTAGGTTTTATACCTATGCCTTTCTAATTTGGGCTGCTCTAACCTGCTTTATCCAACACAGATCTGCTCTGGAGGAAGTTAGACCAAAGAAGAGTCAATATGAAACTATCCCTAAATTTTAGAATCATAGAATCAACAAGGTTGGAAAAGACCTCAGAGATCATCAAGTCCAACCTATCACCCAACACCTCAGGACTAACTAAACCATGGCTTCAAGTGCCACATCAAATCCCCTCTTGAACACCTCCAGGGATGGTGACTCCACCACCACCCTGGGCAGCACATTCCAATGGCCAATCTCTCTTGCTGGGAAGAACTTCTTCCTAACATCCAGCCTAAACCTCCCCTGGCACAGCGTGAGACTGTGTCCTCTTGTTCTGGTGCTGATTGCCTGGGAGAAGAGACCAACCCCCACCTGGCTACAACCTCCTTCAAGGAGTTGTAGACAGCAAGAAGGTCTCCCCTGAGCCTCCTCTTCTCCAGGCTAAGCAACCCCAGCTCCCTCAGCCTCTCCTCACAGGGCTGTGCTCCAAACCCCTCCCCAGCTTTGTTGCCCTTCTCTGGACACCTTCCAGCAACTCAACATCTTTCCTAAACTGAGGGGCCCAGAACTGGACACAGGACTCAAGGTGTGGCCTAACCAGTGCAGTGTACAGGGGCACAATGACCTCCCTGCTCCTGCTGGCCACACTGTTACTGGTACAGGCCAGGATGTCATTGCCCTTCTTAGCCACCTGGGCACACTGCTGGCTCATGTTCAGCCTCCTATCAACCAGTACCCCCAGGTCCCTCTCTGCCTGGCTGCTCTCGAGCCACTCTGACCCCAGCCTGTAGCACTGCATGGGGTTGTTGTGGCCAGTGTGTACAACCTGGCACTTGGATGTGTTCAATCTCCTGCCCTTGGACTCTGCCCATCTGTCCAGCCTGGCAAGCTTTAAGGTCTCCCTGGAGCCTTCTCTGGGCAGCACAGCTCCAACTCTCCCAGGCTGTCTTTGTGGGAGAGGTGCTCCAGGCCTCTGCTCATTTTTGTGAGCCTCCTCTGGGTCAACTCCAGCAGGTCCATGTCCCTCCTGCGATCAGGACTCCAGAGCTGGACACAGTACTCAGGTGATGTCTCAGCAGAGCAGAGCAGAGTGGCAGCTTTCATTTAATGAGTTAAACCACCTTCTGGTGTGGTACTCTGGTGAAACAGTAGACTTCAATGGAAAACCAGACAGTGGGATTCTAGGTAGTAGTAATAGAAATAACCTTGGCTGGCATACACAGATTTAGTTAAAACAATCCTTATGCTGCAGTTCTAATGGTGAACAGTTTGAAAGGAAAACAAAAACATTAAGCTCTGAAGGAACTGGGAATAGAGCTGTGTTCCTAATTATTACTAGGTCTGATGCATGTGATGTGGGAAGGGACTGTACAGTAATTCCTTGAAG
Source organism: Picus viridis (assembly GCA_033816785.1). Lineage (NCBI taxonomy): Eukaryota > Metazoa > Chordata > Aves > Piciformes > Picidae > Picus > Picus viridis. Next base: position 89,486,088 of record CM066566.1, on the reverse strand, counting down.
AGCTCCCTGCATCAAAGAGGAAAATCTTCAGGATGATTAAAGTGAAACTGCTGAACCTCAAGCAGCTAGCAGGCTTCTTATGTTGTGCAGATGAAAGCAGCCCTGGTTTAATGCAGGCTTAATTGCAAGCTTAGAGTATTCTTTTGAAACAAATGGCATCCTGGCCTGCATCAGCAACAGTGTGGCCAGCAGGAGCAGGGAAGTCATTCTGCCCCTGGACTCAGCACTGGTTAGGCCACACCTTGAGTCCTGTGTCCAGTTCTGGGCTCCTCAGTTTAGGAAAGATGTTGAGTTGCTGGAAGGTGTCCAGAGAAGGGCAACAAAGCTGGGGAGGGGTCTGGAGCACAGCCCTGTGAGGAGAGGCTGAGGGAGCTGGGGTTGCTTAGCCTGGAGAAGAGGAGGATCAAGGGAGACCTTCTTGCTGTCTACAGCTACCTGAAGGAGGTTGTAGCCAGGTGGGGTTTGGTCTCTTCTCCTAGGCAAGCAGCACTAGAACAAGAGGACACAGTCTCAAGCTGCACCAGGGGAGGTTTAGGCTGGAGGTTAGGAAGTTCTTCCCAGAAAAAGATTTGCCATTGGAATGTGCTGCCCAGGGAGGTGGTGGAGTCACCATCCCTGGAGGTGTATAAGAAGAGCCTGGATGGGGCACTTGGTGCCATGGTTTAGTTGATTAGATGGTGTTAGGTGATAGGTTGGACTTGGTGATCTCTACGGTCTTTTCCAACATCCTATCCTATCCTATCCTTCCTATTCTATCCTATCCTATCCTATCCTATCCTATCCTATCCTATCCTATCCTATCCTATCCTATCCTACCCTATCCTATCCTATCCTATCCTATCCTATCCTATCCTCCTATCTTACCCTATCCTATCCTATCCTATCCTATCCTATCCTATCCTATCCTATCCTATCCTATCCTATCCTATCCTATCCTATCCTATCCTATCCTACCCTATCTTACCCTATCCTATCCTATCCTATCCTATCCTATCCTATCCTATCCTATCCTATCCTATCCTTATTCACTTGTCTTACTGTTCCCTTGTTGTGAAGAGGTTATTACATTTATTAATATGAAATATGAATTATGAAAATATAATTTGTATTAATTATCAAATTATTAATAACCGATGAATCAACAACTTATATACATGTTCTAGTGCACGTTCCTGAAATACATTCCACATGTGGCTTAGTATTATGATTAGAACTTAATTAAACTCTCTACAGACTGTATTTTATATAATGAAGGGTGCAGTTCTGCCGCTTGGCCACTAGACGGCGACTCGGCGGGACGCGGCGGCTTCTGGCTATATACAGCGATATTGCAATCTTCCTGCGCGTCAGCGATGCCTCTGCTGGACGCGGATGCTTTGAACTGAGTGCTAGTGGGTGGAAGGCACGTGGGAGATACTCTGTAGCTGCCGTTTGTAGCAAGGTTAGGGTCCGGCAGGTTCCCTTCAGGAGTCGGTCGGTTCCCTCCAGACAATAGGGACAGGTCCTGGTCGGGTTCGGCCCCACGGGCCGGCCCTGGGAGTCGGCTCGCACGGCAGGGCGGGGCGACGGTTGCCAGTTACTGGCCTTAAAGGAACAGCAGGACGCTCGGAGTGGTTCCGGGTTCAGTGCAGTGTAAGCTCGAACAGTGCTTCAGTCTTCCCTGAGGTTACAGGGCTCAGATCAAGTCCCTTCTCCCCGACAACTGGGCAGATCTTACCCTCGGGGGCTGGTCCAGTCCTCCGGTGGCACGGTGGCTCTCCCGGTCGGTACGACCGGGCTGTGGCGACGCTGGCTGCTCGGGCTCAGCGAAGGTCCTCCCTCTGGGGTGATCCTCATGATCAGAGTGAGATCAGAGTGCTGCTCACGGTGCAGAGGCTGCAGTGTGCGTGCATGGATGATGGAAGCTAACAACAACAAGCTCAATGGCAGAGGCTGTGGCTCGAGGGCTGCTCTCTCGAGCAAGTACAAAGTGAAAGAGGGGGCAACTCCTTTACCAACAGGGGTGATACTTACAGACTCCTCGAGGCTGGGTTTGACCAAGGGGCACTCTCACAGACAGCTGGCTTCAGCCTGTAGAAAGCGTGAAGCTGGGATTATGCCCCACTTGGTGTTTGCACAAGCACTGCATGCGCTGGGTGCGTGCTGGCCTGGCTAATGCCTTGGCTTTTGTCTTCCTCCTGAGGGAGGGGAAACCTGTCCACATGCTGGGACCAGATGGAGTATCTGGGCAGAATGTGCCTTCACCACACCCTCCTCCTGATTCAGAAAAAATTAAGCTGGTATGTTTAATTGGGGGTGGGGGTGGGTTGGTTTGTGGGGGTGGGTTGGTTTGCTGGGGTTGGGTTGTTCTTTGGGATTGGTTTGTGGGGGTGGGTTGGTTTGCTGGGGTGGGATTTTTTTAATGGCCTCCTTATGCAGCTGGAGCATTGCCATTCCACACCCATTTTCAAAAGGAAAATAATAAGGCTGGAAGATAATCTAAACACCAGGAATTAGTTATAGTCTCTAAATTATTCAATGCTCAAACCTATTTGAACTAGTTATCCCTGTAAATCCATTCAAGGCTGCTGAATAGTATCATACTATCAGTCAGGGTTGGAAGGAACTACAAGGATCAGCTAGTTCCAACCCCCTGCCATGGGCAGGGACACCCTACACTAGATCAGACTGGCCACAGCCTCATCCAGCCTGGGCTTAAACACCTCCAGGGATGGGGCCTTAACACCTCCCTGGATAACCCATTCCAGGGCTTCACCACTCTCATGGGGAAGAACTTCCTCCTCACATCCAGCAGAATCTCCCCACCTCCAGCTTCATTCCATTCCCCCTAGTCCTAGCACTACCTGAGACCCTGAGAAGTCCCTCCCCAGCCTTCCTGTAGGCCCCTTCAGATACTGGAAGGCCACAATGAAGTCACCTGGGAGCCTTCTCTTCTCCAGACTGAACAGCCCCAACTCCTTCAGTCTGTCCTCATAGGAGAGGTGCTCCAGCCCTCTGCTCATCCTCGTGGTCCTTCTCTGGACACCTTCCAGCACCTCCAGATCCCTCTTGGAATAGGGGCTCCAGAACTGGAGGCAGTACTCCAGGTGGGGTCTCAGCAGAGCTGAGCAGAGGGGGAGAATCCCCTCCCTTGCCCTGCTGGCCACACTTCTCCTGCTGGAGCCCAGGCTCTGATTGGCTTTCCGGGCTGCAAGTGCACACTGAGAGCTCCTGTTGAGCTTCTCGTCCACCAGCACCCCCAAGTCTCTCTCCTCAGGGCTGCTCTCCAGCCAGTCCCTGCCCAGCCTGTATATAAACAATGAATAAAACATGAAAGATAAATATGAGTAGAAGCAATTCCAAGCATACTCACAGGCCCTGTCCAGCAGCACGTGGAGCAATGGCACACAGCAGTCAATTACAAGACACTGATAGGTCAAGAGTAATTCAGCTTAAATTCAAAATGAGTTTATTTCCTGATGATTTTCCTTGGTACTGCCCCAAAAGATACTGAAATACACCATGCTGGCTTAAAGTTTAATTTGCCACACCACCTCCCCCCAAAACTGTGTGGGACTAAGTTTTCCAACGTTTCCTCTAATCCTTTTAAGTCCTTTAGGATTAGGTTTTCTCATTTTGAGCTCCCACCACAGGCAAGGCATTATTTGCTGACAAATCCACCCTGTCACCAGCCACAAAAACAGCATTTAAAGTAATAATCCTGCTAAATGCAAACAAATAAGAAAGAGCAGCAGTAATTCAACATTGTTTGGAAACCCAGTGATAAAAGGAACCTTATCCAGGTTCTGTGTAAGGACAAAACTCAACAGCATTTTAAGATAACAAAAATGGTTAACACTATCCCTGATAGTAGAAGCAGCACTTCCCCCCCCCCCCCCCCCCCAACCCCCAACATTTTGCTGCATATTGGTATATGCAGAGATCAGTTACAGCCACTTTAATGTAAAATATCAGGTAGTGATAGGACTGGGGGGAATGGAATGAAGCTGGAGGTGGGGAGATTCAGGCTGGAGGTGAGGAGGAAGTTCTTCCCCATGAGAGTGGAGAAGCCCTGGAATGGGTTGTCCAGGGAGGGGGTTGAGGCCCCATCCCTGGAGGTGTTTAAGCCCAGGCTGGATGAGGCTGTGGCCAGCCTGACCTAGTGTGGGGTGTCCCTGCCCATGGCAGGGGGGTTGGAACTAGATGATCCTTGTGGTCCCTTCCAACCCTGACTGATACTATGATATGGAAGATACCTGTCCAAGCTTTCCAGCACCAAGGGAGTTCACACGTTTTTAATCATTCAATGCAATTCATGGGGGGTGGGGGGAAATCAACATATGTGCTATTGAAAATTCACTGGTAAAAACCTTCTAGTTTGCTATCTTAAATTATGGTTTAGCCCAGGGGTATATGAAATTAATTCAAGCAGTGACATGAATGGGTCCAGAGAAGGGCAATGAGGCTGGGGAAGGGTCTCGAGCACAAGCCCTATGAGGAGAGGCTGAGGGAGCTGGGATTGTATAGCCTGGAGAAGAGGAGGCTCAGGGAGACCTTGCTGTTTACAGCTATCTGAAAGGAAGCTCTGGACAGGTGGGGGTTGGTCTCTTCTCCCAGGCAACCAGCACCAGAACAAGAGGACACAGTCTCAAGCTGTGCCAGGGGAGGTTTAGGCTGGAGGTGAGGAGAAAGTTCTTCCCAGCAAGAGAGATTGGCCATTGGAATGTGCTGCTCAGGGAGGTGGTGGAGTCACCCTCACTGGAGGTAATCAAGAGGGGATTGGATGTGGCACTCGAAGCCATGGTTTAGATAGTCCTGAGGTGTTGGGGGCTAGGTTGGCATTAAAACACTGCAGATGGCTGCATTTTAGAGTCCTAAAATCATCTAAACAATCAGCAAGCATCCTTACAGTAATAAAATGTATTGTAATTGATTTAAGGAAATTAGATAAACATTTTCCTCACTTCTTCTTGCTCTCCATTAAAAAAAAGTATATCTCATTAGTGTATATTGGGCAAAACTGTCTTGTTACTGCCTTTTGATAAGGATGTGCTGCTGTTTTTACTGCTGGCTTGAAGTCCTGGTTTTAGATGTGATCCTAATCCCTGTAGCTTGTGTAGGATGCTTATGAATGGGGAAATGGTGACAGGTTGGACTTGAGGATCTTTGAGGTCTTTTCCAACCTTGTTGATTCTATGATTCTATATTGGATGTGGCACTTGGTGCCAGGGTCTAGTAGTCCTGAGGTGTTGGGTGACAGGTTGGACTTGGTGATCTCTGAGGTCTTTTCCAACCTTGTTGATTCTACGATCCCATAAAAAGAAAGCCAGAGCAGAGGTTTTGGGATATGTTTTATTAATGTACAATTTCATTAGCAATGTACAACAGATACTTTAACACCCTACGTACGCTGTCCCCTGGAGGTGTGGTAAATGCTTGTTCATATATAAAACTAAATGCTGGGGTTTGTTGGGTTTTTCTGTAAGGTCCAGAAATCATGAGAAGCTAAGTGCCACAGTATACTTTGTAGTGATTAAACAGCTTGTCCAGAAGATTAACCAGCCACTTCAGGGAAGCACTTCTAAAAAGGTCGCTGCTCAAGTTCATAAATAACGATTGGGTTTGTTCACATCCATTACACTGCTAAGTACAACTGTCTCCCCTCCAGAACACCGTTTCAGTCCCTCTCCCCCCGTGGACAACTCGCTAATCTTAGTCATATTTACTCCTGACAAAGGCTTAAAACGAATTTACAGGCAAAGCAACTTCGGAGTTTATTCAGAACAATCACTTTTCACCCAGAAGCTGGACTGTGGACAATGCAGAAGTAATATTGCAAGTGACATTCTGCAGAGGAAACTGGAGGCTTGAGGACAACTAAAGGAGGATTAAATACCAGCAGCACAGGCTCGGAGGAGAGCTCTGACCGCTCCCACTGTCGACATCCACGAGCCGGTGCTGCAGCTTGTGCGCCTGGCGAACAATCGAAGCCTACACACACACACACACACACACACAACCAACCCCAGAAAACATCCCAGATACAGAAGAGACAGTATTTCAGAGAACATGTTGGATGCTGGCCTGACACCTCTCAGATCAAATTGGCAACTGAAATTTCACGTCCACCTGAGCTTGCTTGGCTAAGCTCACGATTTCCGAGAGCTTCACCACCTGAAAAACAGAAAGCAGAAAGATTTCGTTTCAGCACTGTCCCAGCTGAGGTGAACTGCAGCAAGTCTTTTCAACAAAGTAAGGCCAGGAAATCATCAATAAGGCCAGGGGGAGGAGATTATTGCTTCTGAACCACTTTCAAATGAAAGCTCACTCAATTGAAGAAGGATGTTCAGACACTTGAACATATTCAGAGAAGGGCAATGACGCTGGGGAGAGCTCTCAGCACTGTGCTCAGCACTGGTTAGGCCACACCTTGAGTCCTGTGCCCAGTTCTGGGCCCCTCAGTTCAGGAAAGATGTTGAGTTGCTGGAAGGTGACCAGAGAAGGGCAACAAAGCTGGGGAAGGGTTTGGAGCACAGCGCTGTGAGGAGAGGCTGAGGGAGCTGGGGTTGCTTAGCCTGGGGAGAAGCTCAGGGGAGACCTTCTTGCTCTCTACAGTTCCCTGAAGGGAGGTTGTAGGCAGGAGGGGGTTGGTCTCTTCTCCCAGGCAACTGGCACCAGAACAAGAGGACACAGTCCCAAGCTGTGCAAATGGAAGTTTAGGCTGGAGGTGAGGAGAAAGTTCTTTCCAGAAAGAGAGATTGGCCATGGGAATGTGCTGCCTAGGGAGGTAGTGGAGTCACCATCACTGGAGGTGTTTAAGAGGCTGGATGAGGCACTAAGTGCCATGGTCTAGTTGATAGGTAGGGCTGGGTGATCAGTTGGCCTTCATGCTGTGCCAGGGGAGGTTTAGGCTGGATGTTAGGAAGAAGTTCTTCCCAGCAAGAGAACTTGGCTATTGGAATGTGTTGCCCAGGGAGGTGGTGGAGTCACCCTCCCTGGAGGTGTTTAAAAGAGACTGCTGCCTCCAAGCAAACCACAGCTGCTTCTGGAGCCTGAAGAGCAGGAATCAAAGGAGAACAAAATGCAGACTTAAAAAAGAAAAAGAAATTATAAAGCAGCTGTCTGAATGTCTGACTGTCCAATTACCTCCCAGGGCAGCAGCAGCATCAGCTAGGTTTGGCTTTAATCACACACGCTGCTATACAGTGGTTTACCAACTACCAATCTGTTCAACCACCAAGCAGAGTGACTAATCTGGTGACTGACTTGTTTGCTTTCTGCCTTTTTTGACACCTATTTTTCAAGCTGCATTTCAGACAGGGGGAAAAAAGTCTGAAACAAACACATGTCTGGCTTCTGACTGCTTAGTTTCTCCCCCTACCAAACAGGTACTTACTAATTTGTAACACATTTGCTTCAGACCCTGATAATAGCTGGCACTGGGATTTAACCTAAGCTGCCTTTAGCTGACTGAATGGAGTTTAAGCTTTTCCATATCCTGCAACAGATGCTGTGTCCTGGGAAGAGTATTCATAAGCAGCTATCTTACCATTTTTGCAGCTTCATCCAAGTCATCACAAGCAAGAATTTTGAGGCCACTAGCTGTAATTAAAGCTTTGGCATCATCAACTCGTGTACCTGAAGAAACAGATAAAAACACCAGACTTACTTAACAGAGGAATACTTCTACCAGAGTATTCTCATATTCTCAGGGGACCCAGTTCCAAAAGTAACTTGGTGAATAAACCTCAAAGACAACAGATTTGGTAGTTATAAAAGCAGGAAATGTTTTCAGTAACTTTCTAATCCTCCCCATCTAAATTCAAGGTTTCTCTTAGGTTTCCATAGTCTTCAACTTAGAGGCCTTGCAAAACACAAGCTCAACATTTGTCAATATGGACAGAAATATATGATCAGGTGACTGCCTGGTGGATGTGGGGCAGGCTGTGGATGTAGTCTACCTGGACTCCAGCAAGGCCTTTGACACCATCCCCCACAGCAAGCTCCTGGCCAAGCTGTCAGCCCCTGGCTTGGACAGCAGCACTCTCAGCTGCATTAGGAACTAGCTGGAGGCTGAGGCCAGAGAGTGGTGGTGAATGGTGCCACAGCCAGCTGGCAACCAGTGGTGTCCCCCAGGGATCAGTGCTGTGCCCCATCCTGTTCAATATCTTTATTGATGATCTGGAGGAGGGCATTGAGTCCATCATCAGCAGATCTGCAGATGACACCAAGCTGGTGGCAGGAGTTGATCGGTTAGAGGGTAGGAGAGCTCTGCAGAGGGACCTGGACAGGCTGGACAGAAGGGCAGAGTCCAAGGGCATGAGATTGAACACAGCTAATTGCCAGGTTCTACACATTGGCCACAACAACCCCAGGCAGTGCTACAGGCTGGGGTCAGAGTGGCTGGAGAGCAGCCAGGCAGAAAGGGACCTGGGGGTGCTGGTTGATAGTAGGATGAACATGAGCCTGCAGTGTGCCCAAATGGCCAAGAAGGCCAATGGCATCCTGGCCTGCATCAGGAACAGTGTGGCCAGCAGGAGCAGGGAAGTCATTGTGCCCCTGTACACCGCACTGGTTAGGCCACACCTTGAGTCCTGTGTCCAGTTCTGGGCCCCTCAGCTTAGGAAAGATGTTGAGTTGCTGGAAGGCGTCCAGAGAAGGGCAACAAAGCTGGGGAGGGGTTTGGAGCACAAGCTTTTCCAACCTGGTGAATTCCACCCTGTGAGTCTCTATTTAACACGCTCACCTTGCAACCGTACCACAATGGGGATTTTCAGCTCCAGGTCCTGCACTGCCGTGACGATGCCCTGTGCGATCACATCACAGCGCATGATGCCGCCAAAAATGTTCACCAGAATGGCCAGCACCTACACAACCAATGACAATGTTCAGGTTAAAAATGGCCACAGGCACATCAGATTAAAAACACCACTCAGCCTTTCAGCCTAAAGAAAATTCGAGCTCCACAAGTGTAGGACACGACTGCGACAGACAAGGAACATTTCCCTTCCAGAGAGCGCCACCAGCCAAAGCACAGCGCTGCAGTCACAGCAGAAGAGTTGCTTCAGGAAAACCCTGTGGCAAAAATGCTCATCCCAGGAAACTTCCCATTGTCCTTCAATCCAGCATGCTGGAAGGTGTGCAGAGAAGGGCAACAAAGCTGGGGAGGGGTTTGGCGCACAGCCCTGTGAGGAGAGGCTGAGGGAGCTGGGGTTGCTTAGCCTGGAGAAGAGGAGGCTCAGGGGAGACCTTCTTGCTCTCTACAACTCCCTGAAGGGAGGCTGTAGTATCATAGTATCAGTCAGGGTCGGAAGGGACCACAAGGATCAGCTAGTTTCAACCCCCTGCCATGGGCAGGGACACCCCACACTAGGTCAGGCTGGCCACAGCCTCATCCAGCCTGGGCTTAAACACCTCCAGGGATGGGGCCTCAACCACCTCCCTGGATAACCCATTCCAGTGCTTCACCACTCTCATGGTGAAGAACTTCTTCCTCACATTCAGCCTGAATCTCCCCACCTCCAGCTTCATTCCATTCCCCCTGGTCCTATCCACTACCTGATAGCCTGAGAAAGCTACACCTTGAGTCCTGTGTCCAGTTCTGGGCCCCTCAGTTTAGGAAAGATGTTGAGTTGCTGGAAGGTGTCCAGAGAAGGGCAACAAAGCTGGGGAGGGGTTTGGAGCACAGCCCTGTGAGGGGAGGCTGAGGGAGCTGGAGTTGCTTAGCCTGGAGAAGAGGAGGCTCAGGGGAGACCCTAATGCTCTCTACAACTCCCTGAAGGGAGGTTGTAGCCAGGTGGGGGTTGGTCTCTTCTCCCAGGCAACCAGCACCACAACAAGAGGACACAGTCTCAAGCTGTGCCAGGGCAGGTTTAGGCTGGATGTTAGGAAGAAGTTCTTCCCAGCAAGAGAGATTGGCCATTGGAATGTGCTGCCCAGGGAGGTGGTGGAGTCACCATCACTGGAAGTGTTTAAGAAGAGCCTGGGTGAGGCACTTGGTGCCATGGTTTAGTTGATTAGATGGTGTTGGGTGATAGGTTGGACTTGATGATCTCAAGGGTCTTTTCTAACCTGGTTGATTCTACTCTGTTCTATGAATTGCAGGCAATAGCTGTTTCTCTTACTCAGTGTGTAATCTGTGTAGCTACTTGAAAAGACACACATCCATGTTCTGTTGAAAGCCTGTGCTGTACATCAGCATATTCTGAGCATGATTAATAAAGAGAGCAATCTGACTCTTCTTCAATCAAATCAAACAGATGAAACCTCAACAATGTCATCTAACAACTTGTCAATTGTTTATCTTCCCATTTCTAACATTACAGCAGTGTGCCCAGGTGGCCAAGACACATCTAAAGTGCCAGGTTCTACACATTGGCCACAACAACCCCATGCAGTGCTATAGGCTGGGGTCAGAGTGGCTGGAGAGGAACCAGGCAGAAAGGGACCTGGGGATACTGGTTGATAGTAGGCTGAACATGAGTCTGCAGTGTGCCCAGGTGGCCAAGAAAGCCAATGGCATCCTGGCCTGGATCAGGACCAGTGTGGCCAGCAGGAGCAGGGAGGTCATTGCGCCTCTGCAGTCAGCACTGGTTCGGCCACACCTTGAGTCTGGGCCCCTCAGTTTAGGAAAGATGTTGAGTTGCTGGAAGGTGTCCAGAGAAGGGCAACAAAGGTGAGGAGAGGAAGAACAAGCAAAAAAGGGAAAAAACCCAACAGGTTTCCAGGTCTTCTTTCATCTTGCACCTAGATTAAGCAAACATCTCATAGAATCATAGAATCATAGAATCAGTCAGGGTTGGAAGGGACCACAAGGATCATCTAGTTCCAACCCCCTGCCATGGGCAGGGACACCCTACACTAGATCACGCTGGCCAGAGCCTCGTCCAGCCTGGTCTTAAACACCTCCAGGGACTGGGCCTCAACCACCTCCCTGGACAACCCATTCCAGGGCTTCACCACTCTCATGGTAAAGAACTTCTTCCTCACATCCAGCCTGAATCTCCCCATTTCCAGCTTCATTCCATTCCCCCTAGTCCTATCACTACCTGAGATCCTGAGAAGTCCCTTCCCAGCCTTCCTGTAGGCCCCCTTCAGATACTGGAAAGCCACAATGAGGTCACCTCGGAGCCTTCTCTTCTCCAGACTGAACAGCCCCAACTCCTTCAGTCTGTCCTCATAGGAGAGGTGCTCCAGCCTCTGATCATCCTCGTGGCCCTTCTCTGGACACGCTCCAGCACGTCCACATCTCTCCTGTAATAGGGGCTCCAGAACTGGAGGCAGTACTCCAGGTGGGGTCTCACCAGAGCTGAGTAGAGGGGGAGAAGCACCTCCCTTGACCTGCTGGTCACACTTCTCCTGCTGCAGCCCAGGATCTGATTGGCTTTCCGGGCTGCAAGCGCACATTGAACAAGTGAAGTGAAGTGAAGAACATCTCCATGTTCTTCACTTTTTAACTCTATGCCTATGAAAACGTTTTCTGGAGAACATGCACCGAAGCATCATCTTCCAGTTCACAGCCTACTTTACCACTGTGTATGACCTTGACATGCCACCTCCCCCTCACCTTTTTATCAGAGGTAATAAGCTTAAAGGCTTCTGTCACTTGCTGCACTGTAGCACCACCGCCAACATCAAGGAAGTTTGCTGGAGTTCCGCCGTGCAGTTTGATGATATCCATTGTGGCCATCGCTAAACCAGCGCCATTGACTGTGAGAATAAACACAACATTAGGGAATTCAGCTTATAAATCCATGAGGTCATATAAAATCCATTAGATAGAACATACCTAAGCATCCTATGTTTCCATCCAATCCTATATAGTTCAGATCTGATTTTGCAGCATCCCTATCTCTCTGATCTTCCTGTGTCCAGTCCTGCAAATCAAAGATCTTCTTCTGACGATAGGCAGAATTACTGTCAAAGTTTATCTTTGCATCCATACACAGCACTGGAAGAAAACAAGAACAACCATTATTTAGTACTGGAACAATAGCTCCAGATGAAACACACAATCAATAGAATAGAATAGAATAGAATAGGTTAGAATAGAATAGAATAGAATAGAATAGAATAGAATAGAATAGAATAGAATAGAATAGAATAGAATAGAATAGAATAGGTTAGAATAGAATAGAATAGAATAGAATAGAATAGAATAGAATAGAATAGAATAGAATAGAATAGAATAGAATAGAATAGAATAGAATAGACTTAACCAGGTTGGAAAAGACCTCTGAGATCATCGAGTCCAACCTACCACATAGCACCATCTAATCAACTAAACCAGGGCACCAAGCACCCCATCCAGTCTCTTCCTAAACACCTCCAGTGATGGTGACTCCACCACCTCCCTGGACAGCACATTCCAATGGCCAATTACTCTTTCTGTAAAGAACTTTCTCCTCATCTCAAGCCTAAACCTCCCCTGGCACAGCTTGAGACTGTGTCCTCTTGTTGTGGTGCTGGTTGCCTGGGAGATGAGACCAACCCCCACCTGGCTACAACCTCCCTTCAGGGAGTTGTAGACAGCAAGAAGGTCTCCCCTGAGCCTCCTCTTCTGCCAGTTAAACAATCCCAGTTCTCTTGTATCAGAACTAAGCTTCTGTCTGCACAAACACAAGACTTGATTTATCTACCCCTCACTTACAGATGATGTAAAAATGACAAGGCACAGTAAAGAGATGGGAGACTGTTCATCTAAGCATTAAAAAAGAAAACAAAACCACACAGTAACAGCAGAGTAACTCTATGGCTCAAGAACAGGTATTCCCCACAGAATCCTTTTTTTTTTTTTTGGAAAGAGGAATTGGTTGTGATTGAGTATTAACCAACTATTCTTCAACTGGATATGGCCAATGGCATCCAGGCCTGGATCAGGAACAGTGTGGCCAGCAGGAGCAGGGAAGTCATTGTGCCCCTGGACTCAGCACTGGTTAGGCCACACCTTGAGTCCTGTGTCCAGTTCTGGGCCCCTCAGTTTAGGAAGGAGGTTGAGTTGCTGGAAGGTGTCCAGAGAAGGGCAACAAAGCTGGGGAGGGGTCTGGAGCACAGCCCTGTGAGGAGAGGCTGAGGGAGCTGGGGTTGCTTAGCCTGGAGAGGAGGAGGCTCAGGGGAGACCTCATTGCTCTCTCCAACTCCCTGCAGGGAGGTTGTAGCCAGGCAGAGGTTGGTCTCTTCTCCCAGGCAACCAGCATCAGAACAAGAGGACACAGTCTCAAGCTGTGCCAGGGCAGGTTTAGGCTGGATGTTAGGAAGAAGTTCTTCCCAGCAAGAGAGATTGGCCATTGGAATGTGCTGCCCAGGGAGGTGGTGGAGTCACCACCCCTGGAGGTGTTTAGGAAGAGCCTGGATGAGGCACTTGGTGCCATGGTTTGGTTGATCAGATGGTGTTGGGTGATAGGTTGGACTCCATGATCTCAAAGGTCTTTTCCAAGCTGGTTAATTCTATTCTAACCTGATAAACATCAAGATGTCTCTTGAACACCTACAGTATTTCACACAGCACACTCACTTCTGGTGCCATAGTAAAGGCAGGACATTTCTAGAAGGTGCTACTATTCTGGTTACTTTTACAATAAAATCTTTGAATACACAAGATGGCTGTGGGGGTGAGGGAGGAGCAGTGGAGCAGTTTCCCTGCTCTCTGGAGAAACCAGAGGGGTGCCAGGGGGTTTCCATGTTATTTGCTAATTGTAAATACTTGTATAATCTTGTGGCTCCTGTAGATTTTGTACCTGCTCATTGCATTCCATTGTGGAGTGCAGCTTTGGCTTGTAAATACAGCTTTCATTTGCTCCCAACTGAGGTAGCTGGGCTCAGTTAATGGGATGGGGAAACTTCAACCCACCACAGGGTCATTTTAATTATTTAAGGAAGCTTAAGATCCTACTTAACAATTAAGAGCATAGATCTTTGAGGTCTTTTCCAACCTTATTGATTCTGTGATTCTATGGTATCTACTATGCTTAGCTTCTCAAATTTATAAGCTTTATGAGATGTGTTTCCACACCCTGTACATGCTATGGCACCTTGCTGTGTGCAGATGAAGGTTTAACAGTGCAAAGCAACCAACTTAAGACTTACAAAAATGTCAAGCTGTTACATAAGAGTACAAAGAAGAGACATTACCAACTCCTGAGGCATCTTCCACCATAGGATTAATTTCTATCATGGTAGCATCGTATTTCAGAAAGAGATTATACAATTTGATCATATTTTCAGCTGCTTCATCCACCAGATTAGGAGGAAATCCCATTTTTTGGGCAAGCTGAAAGTAAAAGATTGGTTATCAATTAACTGAGGGTCGGGGGGGGGTCAATCTAGTTACCAATGGGGAACTTCCTAGTTCAGCCACTGCTTTGAGTGTCAGCTGAATCTGTAGATGGAGAAACTCTCTGATCTTCTGGGAAATAAAGTAACTCTTGGGTTCCAAAAGATTGTTTTCAATACAAAACACTGCAATTATCCTAAAGTGAGGTAATGAAAAGTCATCATCACATACCTTTACAAACCTAGATTAAGCACTTCCATGCAGGGTTGGATTTACCTGAAAAGACCTGAATATGTAGCTCAAATACACTTCACAACATCAAAAGCACTGAAGATAACTCAGCATGTTCAACACATGCACACTTCACAAAACTGAGAAACAGCCCTCCCAATCCCCACTAATGTGTGCTTTTGTCACATTAACAATTACCCTAACAGCTTGCTCCTTTTTAATGCCTTCTACAATGTCAATGGGCTCCTTAATTATTGCATCTGGATTCTCTGCAGCAACGTCTTCGATATTAACACCACCCTGAGAACTGCCAATCAGCACAGGACCCTGGAACAAAAAGGAGGAGAGAGAAAGAAAGCAAGAAAAAAAAGCATTAGTCATTTTGTCACACAACTGAAACTTAGTTCTTCCCATAAGGTACCTCACAGCAACAAAACCTTGTTGTCAGCTGGAAATGTATCATTTGGGCTTGTTTTCCTGTGTGCTCTGAGGAGAATTATTACTATCGATTCAAGGCACCTACATAAAATCTTTTAAAACACTTTCCAAATTTTAAGGCATATAGAATAGAATAGGATAGGATAGGATAGGATAGGATAGGATAGGATAGGATAGGATAGGATAGAATAGAATAGAATAGAATAGAATAGGACAGAATAGAATAGGACAGAATAGAATAGGACAGGATAGAATAGAATAGAATAGAATAGAATAGAATAGAATAGAATAGAATAGAATAGCATGGGACAGAATAGAATAGGATAGGACAGAATAGAATAGGATAGGATAGAATAGACCAGACCAGACCAGGTTGGAAGAGACCTTTGAGATCATCGAGTTCAACCTATCACCCAACACCATCTAATCGACTACACCACGGCACCAAGTGCCTCAGCCAGTCTCTTCCTAAACACTTCCAGTGGTGGTGACTCCACCACCTCCCTGGGCAGCACATTCCAATGGCCAATCTCTCTTTCTCTGAAGAACTTCTTCCTAACATCCAGCCTAAACCTCCTGTGGCACAGCTTGAGACTGTGTCCTCTTGTTCTGGTGCTGGGTGCCTGGGAGAAGAGACCAACCCCCACCTGGCTACAACCTCCCTTCAGGGAGTTGGAGACAGCAAGAAGGTCTCCCCTGAGCCTCCTCTTCTCCAGGCTAAGCAACCCCAGCTCCCTCAGCCTCTCCTCACAGGGTTTGTGCTCCAGCCCTCTCCCCAGCTTTGTTGCCCTTCTCAGCATTTCCTACCAGCCCAGGTTTCAAACATTAAACAGCTCTTAATAACTTCTGGCTACAGGAAGTGTGACACCAGCTCAGAGAACATGCTCAATAACCACACCATCACCCCTCCCATCACCTCCCTTCCTAATGAAAACACAATTGGTGAATTATCCTACATCTCACAGCAAGGTTCAACACAATGCACACTTCTGAATATCCAAACCCTGAGGAGGCAGGAAGATACAGGCATCTTATAAACATAACTCATTGTTTCACAGAATTGACCATAGTGAACAGGTTTGCTTAAGACATAAGAAGTCTTGCCCCTCTTGGCAAATAACACCCTAGACATCAAGGTCCATTTTCACCTAACTGACAGACTTTTCCTCTCCTTTAAAGGAAGAGATCTCCAACATCAGGAATACACACTGTGTGCTATTCAACCTTCATATTCCTTCTTCTGAAAGGCATTTCATTGAATCATAGAATCAACAAGGTTGGAAAAGACCTCAGAGATCATCAAGTCCAACCTGTCACCCAACACCTCAGGACTACTAGACCCTGGCACCAAGTGCCACATCCAATATAGAATCATAGAATCAACAAGGTTGGAAAAGACCTCAAAGACCCTCAAGTCCAACCTGTCACCATTTCCCCATTCATAAGCATCCTAGACAAGCTACAGGGATTAGGACCACATCTAAAACCAGGACTTCAAGCCAGCAGTAAAAACAGCAGCACATCCTTATCAAAAGGCAGTAGCAAGACAGTTTTGCCCAATATACACTAATAGGATGTATTTATTTTTTTAATGGAGAGCAAGAAGAGGAAAATGTTTATCTAATTTCCTTAAATCAATTACAATACATTTTATTACTGTAAGGATGCTTGCTGATTGTTTAGATGATTTTAGGACTCCAAAATCCAGCCATCTGCAGTGTTTCAATGCCACCTTGTGGCAAATCTGGGGTGCATTCTGTAACTTTTGAATCTTCCCTGCTCTTGAGTACAACAGACAGTAAGTGTGCAACTCACCTAACTGCACCAAAAGCCAGCATAACTGGTACTGAGGACACAGTCTCAGGCTGTGCCAGGGGAGGTTTAGGCTGGATGTTAGGAAGAAGTTCTTCAGAGAAAGAGAGATTGGCCATTGGAATGTGCTGCCCAGGGAGGTGGTGGAGTCACCATCCCTGGAGGTGTTTAGGAAGAGACTGGATGGGGTGCTTGGTGCCATGGTTTAGTTGATTAGATGGTGTTGGGTGATAGGTTGGACTTGATGATCTGAAAGGTCTTTTCCAACCTGGTTAGCCAGCAGGAGCAGGGAAGTCATTGTACCCCTGTACTCAGCACTGGATAGGCCACACCTTGAGTACTGTGTCCAGTTCTGGGCCCCTCAGTTTAAGAAGGATATTGAGATACTTTAACGTGTCCAGAGAAAGGCAACGAGGCTGGGGAGGGGTCTGGAGCACAGCCCTGTGAGGAGAGGCTGAGGGAGCTGGGGTTGCTTAGCCTGGAGAAGAGGAGGCTCAGGGGAGACCTTATTGCCATCGACAACTACCTGAAGGGAGGCTGTAGACTGGTGGGGGTTGGCCATTGGAATGTGCTGCCCAGGGAGGTTGTGGAGTCACCATCACTGGAAGTGTTTAAGAGGAGCCTGGATGAAGCACTTGGTGCCATGGTTTAGTTGATTAGATGGTGTTGGGTGATAGCTTGGACTCGATGATCTCAAAGGTCTTTTCCAACCTAGTTAATTCTAATACCAATACCAATAATCATTTATCATTCCTTAAAGTTCATTTGTAGCATTACATTTCTAAAGCATTTAAACACTAAGGCAATCTCACAGCCTGAGAGACTACAAAACAACATTCAGCTCACATCAATTACAGTATCACAGTATCACCAAGGTTGGAAGAGACCTCAAAGATCATTAAGTCCAACCTGTCACCACAGACTTCATGGCAAAACCATGGCACCAAGTGCCACATCCAATCCCCTCTTGAACACCTCCAGGGATGGTGACTCCACCACCTCCCTGGGCAGCACATTCCAAGGACTAACAACTCTTCTCGGTGAAGAACTTTCTCCTCACCTCAAGCCTAACTTCCCCTGGTGCAGCTTGAGACTGTGTCCTCTTGTTCTGGTGCTGGTTTCTAGAGAGATTGCTGATTTTTGGACCAGTAAACAAGTGGTGTGTTGGGGTTTTTTAATTTAAAAGAGTAACACCAACAATAATCAGCTGCCACAAGTTCATTAGCTCTCTTTAATAATAATAATAATACAATACACCAGGTTGGAAGAGACCTTCAAGATCATCGTGTCCAACCCATCAACCAATCCAACCCACCCAACAACTAACCCATGGCACCAAGCACCCCATCAAGTCTCCTCCTGAACACCTCCAATGAAGGTGACTCCACCACCTCCCTGGGCAGCACATTCCAATGGGCAATCACTCTCTCCGTGTAGAACTTCTTCCTAACATCCAGCCTAAACCTGCCCTGGCGCAGCCTGAGACTGTGTCCTCTTGTTCTGATGCTGGTTGCCTGGGAGAAGAGGCCAACCTCTGCCTGGCTACAACCTCCCTTCAGGTAGTTGTAGAGAGCAAGAAGGTTACCTCTCAGTCTCCTCTTCTCCCGGCTAAGCAACCCCAGCTCCCTCAGCCTTTCCTCATAGGGCTTGTGTTCCAAACCCCTCCCCAGCTTTGTTGCCCTCCTCTGGACACCTTCCTGCATCTCAACATCCTTCCTAAACTGAGGGGCCCAGAACTGGACACAGGACTCAAGGGGTGGCCTAACCAGTGCAGTGTACAGGGGCAGAATGACCTCCCTGCTCCTGCTGGCCACACTGTTCCTGATGCAGGCCAGGATGCCATTGGCCTTCTTGGCTGCCTGGGCACACTGCAGGCTCATGTTCAGCCTACCATCAACCAGTACCCCCAGGTCCCTCTCTGCCTGGCCACTCTTTGCAACATTACTCACTTGAAAAGACCTTTCCATGGTTATTGCAAAATAGTATTCCCTCCTGGGATATCTGCGCTCACAGATGAACACTTGATTGCATATCCTGCCCTTCTCTCCGGTCTGCTTGGTGAACAGCTTCTTCCCAATCATTCTGGAGGAGATCTCTTTTGCTTCTTCTGGACTGCAATAAAAGAAGCTCAGAATGTGACAAAGAAACTGCTGGGGAAAAAAAACAGGAGCAACATTAAAAAAGAAATGTATCTAATTGTTGTGATTTTTAAGGTTGATAATTGAAAGATTGATTTTTTAAGTAACAGGACCCACTGATGATGTGAAACTTTGAGAGGTTATTCCCCTTGGTTGGATAGTTCAGAAGCCACTTACGAGAAAACTATTTTCACTCCTCCTTTCAGGCCACCTTCAAAGGTTCCTTTTCCTCTACCACCAGCTAAAACCTGTGCTTTCACCACCAGGTCCTTTGAGCCTAGAATGAAAGAAAAGCCAAAAGTTGTCATCTGGTACTACTTAAAGGAATTGTCCCAGGTTGAACAACAAAGGCTGTTTTCATTGTATCCCTCCTTTTCCACCCCACCCTCATTCAAAACTAGTATGTGAATGAAAGACTGCAGTGTAACTCACACAGGTTATCCCAAACAGCCTCAAACCACCCCCAGGCTGCAGCTTTAGACTGTTCTGTCAACAAACCTTGGTGAGCTAGCATCCAAAAGTGTTGATACTTTAAGTGAATGGAATGGAATGGAATGGAATGGAATGGAATGGAATGGAATGGAATGGAATGGAATGGAATGGAATGGAATGGAATGGAATGGAATGGAATGGAATGGAATGGAATGGAATGGAATGGAATGGAATGGAATAGAATAGAATAGAATAGAATAGAATAGAATAGAATAGAATAGAATAGAATAGAATAGAATAGAATAATAGATCAGATCAGGTTGGAAAAGACCTTTGAGGTCATCAAGTCTAACCTATCACCAAACACTATCTAATCAACTAAACCATGAAACCAAGCACCCCATCCAGTCTCTTCCTAAACACCTCCAGTGATGCTGACTCCACCACCTCCCTGGGCAGCACATTCCAATGGCCAATCTCTCTTGCTGGGAAGAACTTCTTCCTAACATCCAGCCTAAACCTCCCCTGGTGCAGCTTGAGACTGTGTCCTCTTGTTCTGATGCTGGTTGCCTGGGAGAAGAGACCAACCCCCACCTGGCTACAACCTCCCTTCAGGTAGTTATAGACAGCAAGAAGGTCTCCCTGAGCCTCCTCTTCTCCAGGCTAAGCAACCCCAGCTCCCTCAGCCTCTCCTCACAGGGCTGTGCTCCAGACCCCTCCCCAGCTTTGTTGCCCTCCTCTGGACACCTTCCAGCAACTCAACATCTTTCCTAAACTGAGGGGCCCAGAACTGGACACAGGACTCAAGGTGTGGGCTGGACAGTGCTGAGTCCAGGGGCACAATGACTTCCCTGCTCCTACTGGCCACACTCTTCCTGATGCAGGCCAGGATGCCATTGGCCCTCCTGGCTGCCTGGGCACACTGCAGGCTCATGTTCAGCCTACCATCAACCAGTATCCCCAGGTCCCTCTCTGCCTGGCTGCTCTCCAGCCACTCTGACCCCAGCCTGTAGCACTGCCTGGGGTTGCTGTGGCCAATGTGCAGAACCCGGCACTTGGATGTGTTCAATCTCCTGCCCTTGGCCTCTGCCCATCTGTCCAGCCTGGCAAGGTCCCTCTGCAGAGCTCTCCTACCCTCTAACAGATCAACTCCTGCCCCCAGCTTGGTGTCATCTGGAAATTTACTGCTGATGGACTCCGTCCCCTCATCCAGATCATCAATAAAGATATTAAACAGGATGGGGCCCAGCACTGATCCCTGGGGGACACCACTTAGTGTTTATATGAAAGAGAGAGGAAAGAAACCAAAGCAAACCAACCAAACACACACATATGTACACAGAAAACCCAAAGAACAAATCCCCACAAAAAGCCCTCACACTTCCTCCCCTGCTCACAGCAGGTCTATCTGGGCTCCTTCACAAAGACCTGACTCAAATATTTAAGAGGCAAAACAGTCACAGCATTGTTTTACTGTTTTGAGCTTTCCACAGAAGTTCTATATCTGACAGATTAGGATCTGATGAACTTGGCAATCAAGACTTATGAGATTTAACTTACAGTTCACTAGGAAGTTCAGAAGGGGGGTGTGTGTGTGTGTGTTCTGTTTCTCCACCCTACTTTGTCTCCTACACCATGTCCAGAAATGAAAGCTGTTTCTACAGAGAAGACTTCAGGAAAATCATGAATCACAGAATCACCAAGGTTGGAAGGGACCTCAGAGATCATCAAGTCCAATCTGTCACCACAGACCTCGTGACTACTGTGACTGTTTTAGGCTGTGCCTTTAAGAAAGGGACAGGTGATGGAACTCACTCACCCTACCACAACTACTAAACCATGGCACCAAGTGCCAAGTCCAATCCCCTCTTGAACACCTCCAGGGATGGTGACTCCACCACCTCCCTGGGCAGCACATTCCAATGAAGTTCACCCACAGGCATCTTCCTCGTAGTAATTACTCCTCCTGGAGATAAAGGCCAGAATCTAAACAAGTCAGAAACAGATGCCAACTACAGCTTAGTAAGCTCTCAGCTGGCACATTGTTTAGCTCTGGGCACAATCACAGAAGTGATTTTCAATGGGAAAGACTGATTACTGAGGTGATCACTGAAGTGAAGAGCTTCCCCTGCAAGAAGAGGCTGAAAGAGCTTGGCACTTTTAATGCATCAAAGGAGAACACGGCAAGAGCATAATTACAGTCTTTTGCCATGCATGGTCAGGGAGAAAGCAAGAACACACAACTACACTTCAACAAAATGTTCCACCTCCTGCTCTGGACCAAACCAAACCAAAAGCCACCTACTAGGGAAAGTCAGTTTTCAAAAGGGCCATGGAAAAAAAAAAAGCCAGGCCTTTAGAGAGAAGCTGGTGAAGCCTGCCAGCCTGGAGAGGAGAAGACTGACAGGGGGTTTAATCAATGTTTATAAATACCTGAGGGCTGGGGGTCAAGAAGGAGGGGACAGGCTCTGCTCACTTGCACCTGGGATAGAACAAGGGGCAATGGATATGAACTCCAGCACAGGAGGCTCCACCTCAACATAAGGAGGAGCTTCTTCACTAGGAGGCTCCCAGAGCAGTGGAGCAGGCTGCCCAGAGAGGTTGTGGAGACTCCTCTGGGACTATCAAGATCTATCTGGATGTGTTCCAGTGTGACCTGTGCTAGATTCTGTGATCCTGCTCTAGCAGGGGGCTGGACTCAATGATCTCTGAAGGTCCTTTCCAACCCTAACATACTGGGATCCTATGAAAACATAAAGGAAGAATAGGGGATTCAAAAGGAACTGGGAAGAGATGTTCCCTCTGAGAGTCCTGGCACAGTTACAAACGCTGAGGGTAAACAAGGGCTATGGACTGCAGAAAACAGCCAGGAAAGATGTTGAGATGCTGGAAGGTGTCCAGAGAAGGGCAACGAGGCTGGGGAGAGGTCTGGAGCACAGCCCTGTGAGGACAGGCTGAGGGAGCTGGGGTTGCTTAGCCTGGAGAAGAGAAGGCTCAGGGAGACCTCATTGCTCTCTCCAACTCCCTGAAGGGAGGTTGTAGCCAGGTGGGGGTTGGTCTCTTCTCCCAGGCAACCAGCACCAGAATAAGAAGACACAGTCTCAAGCTGTGCCAGAGGAGGTTTAGGCTGGATGTTTGGAAGAAGTTCTTCCCAGCAAGAGAGATTGGCCATTGGAATGTGCTGCCCAGGGAGGTGGTGGAGTCACCATCACTGGAGGTGTTTAAGTAGAGACTGGCTGAGGCACTTGGAGCCATGGTTTAGTTGATTAGATGGTGTTGGGTGATAGGTTGAACTTGATGATCTTGAAGGTCTTTTCCAACCTGGTTAGTTCAATTCTACTCTACTCCATTCCATCAGTAGTTTCCCCCCTGGTTTTGCTTACATAGCTTTGAAATACTGCTAGGATTTTGTTTCAATGAAAAACAGCAGCTTCTGCCCTAGAGCAAGTAACTATACAAAGTTAGCAGTTTATCCCAGGCAACACTACACCACAGCAGCAGTCCCATCCTGCTTCTTATCCACAGCTTTTCACTACCACCTCCTTTCTTGAGCCAGCACAAACACTTGCACAATCATGCTTGGTAACGTGTCAGAAGGGCTTCACTGAAGGTGAAGGCTAATCCAGCAGACAGTATGTTTGCAGGCCTCTGTGCTTAGGACAAGCACATGAACAGGGACACTGAAGTGAGTAGGACAGAAAGCAGAAGTTCTACTTACAGCAGTTACTAACTGTAAATCTTTAAAACAGGGCAGCAGAACAAAACAAACCATTAGTACAGCTAAAGGCTCTGGCAAGCAAGATACAGACCAATGCACAGAGCTCAGAACAAACATCTGTCAAGAGCTGCACTTCCATATTACAGAATCACAGAATCAATAAGGTTGCAAAAGGCCTCAGAGATCATCAAGTCCAACCTAGCACCCAATACCTCATGACTAACTAAACCATGGCTTCAAGTGCCACATCCAATCCCCTCCTAAACACCTCCAAGGATGGTGACTCCACCACCTCCCTGGGCAGCACATTCTAATGGCCAATCTCTCTTTCTGGGAAGAATTTCTTCCTTACCTCCCCTGGCACAGCTTGAGACTGTGTCCTCTTGTTCTGGTGCTGGTTGCCTGGGAGAAGAGACCAACCCCCACCTGGCTACAACCTCCCTTCAGGTAGTTGTAGAGAGCAAGAAGGTCTCCCCTGAGCCTCCTCTTCTGCAGGCTAAGCAACCCCAGCTCCCTCAGCCTCTCCTCACAGGGCTGTGCTCCAGACCTCTCCCCAGCCTCATTGCCCTTCTCTGGACACACTCAAGAGCCTCAATGCCCTTCTTAAATTGAGGGGCCCAGAACTGGACACAGTCCTCAAGGTGTGGCCTCACCAGTCACTCCCTTCCACACAACTGTTAACAGAGGAAGGTGTCAGGAAACATCAAAACTTCAGTGACAGCAGTGGGCATACTTTCACAGGTACTGTCTTAAACAGCAATACTACATGTTTCAAAGAGCATGTTCTGCTGACCCATCTGCTATCAAACTGATTAAGCATCTGTTCTTCACAAACAGTCTTAAGGTTCATTAGTCACATTCATGATAACAAATTCCTATCAGCTTCTAGATCAGCACCCACCAGTCTCAGTGGTAGCTGGAATGCACACACACAGGCTGAGAGTAAACCACAAACTTCAAGGCAATAATCAAGGCATACTGCAGGCTCTTATCAACAGTCTGGGAAAGAATTTGCACAGCTCATTTTGTCAAAACTTCAGCTGAGACACTCATGTAGCATATGAAGAGCCACATGCTGCAAAGCCCACAACCAAAAATACTCTTTAAAAAAAATCAGTAAGTCTTTAAAGACTTCATCAGACAAGTCTCTACAACTCTGAGTACAATGCATTCTTTGAGCACAAATAAGATCCAATGGTCCTGAGACAGTGAACAAGGAAAAGTGAACAAGAAGTGGTATTTACAGGAAGCCCAAATCTGCTCCCAAGGACTGAGAGATTGAAGGAATAGTCCCAAAAACTCCCAATGAGGGGAAGGAGAGGGGAAGGAGAGGGGAAGGAGAGGGGAAGGAGAGGGGAAGGAGAGGGGAAGGAGAGGGGAAGGAGAGGGGAAGGAGAGGGGAAGGAGAGGGGAAGGAGAGGGGAAGGAGAGGGGAAGGAGAGGGGAAGGAGAGGGGAAGGAGAGGGGAAGGAGAGGGGAAGGAGAGGGGAAGGAGAGGGGAAGGAGAGGGGAAGGAGAGGGGAAGGAGAGGGGAAGGAGAGGGGAAGGAGGAATAATAGTTTCATGAACCAATATGTGCTAACAATGTACAGGGAATGAGAGGAAGGAATGTTTACAGAGAAAAGCTGCTTGTGATAAGCAAAATAATTTAATAATGCAAACACAAAAAAGGCAAACCATAATGATTTGCAGAATTCAGAACACAAATTTGAGTTGAAAACAGCAGGAAGCTGAGAGATACAACAGCAATCAAATTTGTAAGAAATGAGGAAGAACATGCCAATTTTTTTGCTAAGGCTCAAACTGCAGGTGATCTGCTGTTACTGCTCAAAAGTTGCTCAACGCATCTAACTTCAGCTCCATTTCCTTTAAAAAGATTAGGAAAAGGTTGTAAGGAAGAATACAAGGCAAGCTCAGACACTGTATTTTACTTCACAAGCAAATTGCTGTCTTTAGGACATTTTAGTCTTTAGCAGAAAAATGTATTTAATACAAGGAAGAAGAGGTAGGGGTAAGGAAGCAACCTTTCTGGCTCCCAGACTATTTGTCTAACTTCAAGATAAGCATCACTTTGAAATAAACTCCAATAAATGGCATTATTAGAAGTTATTAGAATTAACCAGGTTGGAAAAGACCTTTGAGATCATCAAGTCCAACCTGTCACCCAGCACCAATGTGATCAACTAAACCATGGCACCAAGTGCCTCATCCAGGCTCTTCTTAAACACCTCCAGGGATGGTGACTCTTGCCATCTGCAACTACCTGAATGGAGGTTGTAGCCAGGTGGGGGTTGGTCTCTTCTCCCAGGCAACCAGCACCAGAACAAGAGGACACAATCTCAAGCTGCACCAGGGGAGGTTTAGGCTGGATGTGAGGAGAAAGTTCTTCCCAGCAAGAGAGATTGGCCATGGGAATGTGCTGCCCAGGGAGGTGGTGGAGTCACCATCACTGAAGGTGGTTAAGAGGAGACTGGATGAGGCACTTGGTGCCATGGTTTAGTTGATTAGCTGGTGTTGGGTGATAGGTTGGGCTTGGTGATCTTGAAGGTCTTTTCCAACCTGGTTAATAATTTTCCAACCTGGTTAAGGGGGCCTACAAGAAGGCTGGGGAGGGACTTCTCAGGATCTCAGGTAGTGATAGGACTAGGGGGAATGGAATGAAGCTGGAGGTGGGGAGATTCAGGCTGGAGGTGAGGAGGAAGTTCTTCCCCATGAGAGTGGTGAAGCCCTGGAATGGGTTGTCCAAGGAGGGGGTTGAGGCCCTGTCCCTGGAGGTGTTTAAGCCCAGGCTGGATGAGGCTGTGGCCAGCCTGATCTAGTGTGGGGTGTCCCTGCCCCATGGCAGGGGGGTTGGAACTAGATGATCCTTGTGGTCCCTTCCAACCCTGACTGATACTATGATACTATAATTCTATTCTATAATCCTCCTCCCTATAATGAAGGTTTGGCTTTGCTCATGTAACAAGAGTTACACTGATGTAGCTACAGACGCAGCTAAATCATGATGAACTCTGTTAATGAGAAGGTCGTGTTTGTAACATCTTGGGATAAAAAGTTACTGGTTTCTAACTGAACTGAGGTGCTTGCCAAAGGAAAGAAACCAAATGCCACACTCAGGCGTACAGAGGGCAGGTTTCAGACTAAAGGTTATCAGGGACATGGGGATCAGCACCTTGGAGACAGAGCAAGCAGTATCTTTGCAATGGCTTACAAAAACATTTGAAGAACCAGTGTAACACATAAGAAGCAGGAAAAGGTAACTTCCTGTCTGCCAGCAATGGCTCTTACACAACAACAACAAACAATGAGCAGGTGGTCCCCAAAAATGAAATTTCTTTTCATGTTGCTAGAGATTTAGTTTGTTTGATTTGGCTTATTGTTAAGTACATAAAAAGGTGACAATTAGCTACAAAGAAATCCAAAAGGATAATCTGTCACCATTTGGAACAAGCTCTGGAAGACATTTAAGCAATGCCTCAAAACTCAAGCTCCTTCAGCACGTTCATGCTTAGGGAAGTTTTCCCTTCCTCATCTCAAGTACTGAAGATTCATAGAACCATAGAATCAATAAGGTTGCAAAAGACCTCAGAGATCATCAAGTCCAACCTAGCATCCAACACCTCAGGACTAACTAAACCATGGCACCAAGCGCCACATCCAGTCCCTTTTTGAACACTTCCAGGGACAGTGACTCCACCACCTCCCTGGGCAGCACATCCTAATGGCCAATCTCTCTTGCTGGGAAGAACTTTCTCCTCACCTCCAGCCTAAACCTCCCCTGGCACAGCTTGAGACTGTGTCCTCTTGTTCTGGTGCTGGCTGCCTGGGAGAAAAGACCAAACCCTCCTGGCTACAACCTCCCTTCAGGTAGCTGTAGAGAGCAAGAAGGTCTCCCCTGAGCCTCCTCTTCTGCAGGCTAAGCAACCCCAGCTCCCTCAGCCTCTCCTTACAGGGCAGTGCTCAAGGCCTCTCCCCAGTCTCGTTGTCCTTCTCTGGACACGTTCAAGTTCTCAATGTCCTTCTTAAATTGAGGGTCCCAGAACTGGACACAAAAGAAGAAAGCCACAGCATCAAATACTGACTAATTTAAACAAAGCACATGGCTGACAACTAGAAGCCCTTGATTCTT
This sequence comes from Picus viridis, assembly GCA_033816785.1. Classification (NCBI taxonomy): domain Eukaryota; kingdom Metazoa; phylum Chordata; class Aves; order Piciformes; family Picidae; genus Picus; species Picus viridis. The sequence goes on along the minus strand of CM066566.1, from coordinate 89,458,939 downwards.
TTATTCTAGCTTACTACAGGATGCTAACTCATTCCCTTCAGAGCTGCATTTTCCTGACCCCAAGAAAGTGCACATGGTCACATACTCCAGATTAAAAGGCAAACCTATAACATCATGTGGATGAGAGAGAGCTATAAACCAGCAGCCAGACCTACCTGCTTTGTTACAGGACTCCTCTCTGAACAAGGAATAAATCAAAGGAATCCTGACCTGCAAGCTTCCTTGCTATCTATTAAAAAGCCATAGGCAGTGGTTACCTCATTTGCCACCAGCAGCTCAGTGCAGATACTTATGTAAGCAAAGGGATATGTCCCATTTGTGAAGTTCAGATCCTGCTGCAGGCTTACCCCTAACAGAAGGTGAGGGTCTGAGTTTTAAACCATTCTCAGAAGTATTTCCACATCTTTCTTTCATATTAAAATTTTGCACCATGGAATCTCAGGCAAGGCTCTCTTAAACAGAAGGTATATTCTGAACTCCAAGAAATGCCTAAGCAGGAAGACATGTTGTATCATATCTGTACACCTTGTATATCTGTAATGTATATGTTCTTTTTAATATTATACCTATTTCTTTTGCTATTTTGTAAGCTTCCTCTGGTGTCTTGGCAACTAGTCCATGTGGAACAGAAATGCCAGCCTCCTTCAACAGTCCCATGCTCAAGTACTCGTGTAGCGACAGCCTCCTCTGTTGCTGTTGTTGCACTTGAAATCCATGATTGCTGAGAATCCCTGGACTCCCACCAAGCACCTGAAGAAAGAGAAAACAATAAGAAAATAGAACATGACTGTGTTGTGAAAAATTACACACACACACCTGCTTTTTCTTATGTTAGAAAAGTCTTCATATTTAGTGTACCAATGCGAACACCTGAACACTTAATCCCATGGAACAGGTCATCCTGAGTGCAACCACACAGCACTTACAGGATGGCCAAGGGATCAGGCCCAGCCAGCATGGGTTTAGGAAGGGCAGGTCCTGCCTGACCAACCTGATCTCCTTCTATGATCAGGTGACTGTCTGGTGGATGTGGGGAGGCCTGTGGATGTGGTCTACCTGGACCTCAGCAAGGCCTTTGACACAGTCCCCCACAGCAAACTGCTGGCCAAGCTGGCAGCCCATGGCTTGGACAGGAGCACTCTGAGCTGGGTTAGGAACTGGCTGGAGGCTGAGCCCAGAGAGTGGTGGTGAATGGTGACACATCCAGCTGGCAGCCAGGCACTAGTGGTGTGCCCCAGGGATCAGTGCTGGGCTCCATGCTCTTCAACATCTTTATTGATGATCTGGATGAGGGGATTGAGTCCATCAGCAGTAAATTTGCACATGACAACACCAAGCTGGGGGCAGGAATTGATCTGCTGGAGGGCAGAGAGGCTTTGCAGAATGACCTTGACAGGCTGGACAGATGGGCAGAGTCCAAGGGCAGGAGATTGAACACATCCAAGTGCCGGGTTCTGCACATTGGCCACAGCAACCCCATGCAGTGCTACAGTAGGCTGGGGTCAGAGTGGCTGGAGAGCAGCCAGGCAGAGAGGGACCTGGGGATACTGCTTGATGGTAGGCTGAACATGAGCCTGCAGTGTGCTCAGGCAGCCAGGAGGGCCAATGGCATCCTGGCCTGCATCAGGAACAATGTGGCCAGCAGGAGCAGGGAGGTCATTCTGCCCCTGGACACTGAACTGGTTAGGCCACACCTTGAGTACTGTGTCCATTTCTGGGCCTCTCAGTTTAGGAAGGATGTTGACTTGCTGGAGTGTGTCCAGAGAAGGGCAACAAAGTTGGGGAGGGGTTTGGAGCACAGCCCTGTGAGGAGAGGCTGAGGGAGCTGGGGTTGCTTAGCCTGGAGAAGAGGAGACTCAGGGGAGACCTTATTGCTCTCTACAACTACCCGAAGGGAGATTGCAGCCAGGTGGGGGTTGGCCTCTTCTCCCAGGCAGCCAGTACCAGAACAAGAGGACACAGTCTCAAGCTGTGCCAGGGGAGGTTTAGTCTGGATGTTAGGAAGAAGTTCTCTACAGAGAGAGTGATTGCCCATTGGAATGGGCTGCCCAGGGAGGTGGTGGAGTCACCATCATTGGAGGTGTTTAGGAGGAGGCTTGATATGGTGCTTGGTGCCATGTTTTAGTTGATTAGGTGGTGTTGGATGATAGGTTGGACACGATGATCTTGAAGGTCTCTTCCAACCTGGTTTATTCTATTCTATTCTGTGCTTGCTATACACTACCCTTTAGTCATTGATGTCAGGTCTGGTATCAGGTTTTGTGAGGTTCTACTGGAGTAGCAGGAAAGAACTTAATGAAGGTGGGAGTGCTGATGAGGACTGGTAGGACTAAAACTGGGTATTCCATCCTATTCTATTCCATCCTATTCTATTCCATCCTATTCTAAAACACTTAAGGATTTAGTTAGCACCTAAGTAATATATTTGCAGGGAAATGAATCTTGAGGAATTTTGGAACCATAAGGGAACAGAGAAGAGCACAGAAAGGAAGTTCCTCCAAAAGTTTTGATAGATTGCCTGTCTGACAAACTAAGAACAAAGCCCTAGGAAGGAGGGGCAGCAGAAACTAAGCTAAACTACCTTCAGTGGTTGTGCACAGTCGATTTAATTTGCTACAACAGAGTATTCAGCCGTCATATGACTACTGTGAAACAGAAATAACCAAACAGCTACAATCTATTTCAAACATCTACAATGAGTCAGAAGGGTTGCCAAATGTGCAAAAGAACTTACAACACTTCAAACATCAAGTAAAACATAACAAGTTTAATATTCAAGCCAGGAAGTTCCTGGGTGGAAGGAGTCTTAATTTCATCTCTACATGTGATGCAGGGAGCTCCAAGAAATTCTGATATATATTTTGCATTACGTAATATGGGGAGAAGTTGATTTCGATTATAGAACATCAAAAGTGGTACTAGAGGAGCAATGCCTTTTGGAAAGGAACAACTATCTTGTCTTCAACTCTATGAGTGGATTTCATAACAAGAAAATTGTCAACAACAAAAGTAGAATAGAACAGAGCAGAATTAACCAGGTTGGAAAAGACCTTTAATAATAATAATAATAATAATAATAAACCAGGTTGGAAGAGACCTTCAAGATCATCGCGTCCAATCCATCAAACAACTAGACCATGGCAACAAGCACCCCACCAAGTCTCCTCCTGAACACCTCCAATGAAGGTGACTCCACCACCTCCCTGGGCAGCACATTCTAATGGCCAATCACTCTCTCTGTATAGAACTTCCTCCTAACGTCCAGTCTAAACCTGCCCTGGCGCAGCCTGAGACTGTGTCCTCTTGTTCTGGTACTGGCTGCCTGGGAGAAGAGACCAACCTCTGCCTGGATACAACCTCCTTCATGTAGTTGTAGAGAGCAACAAGGTCTCCCCTCAGTCTCCTCCTCTCCAGGCTAAGCAACCCCAGCTCCCACAGCCTCTCCTCACAGGGCTTGTGTTCCAAACCCCTCCCCAGCTTTGTTGCCCTTCTCTGGACACACTCCAGCATCTCAACATCCTTCCTAAACTGAGGGGCCCAGAACTGGACACAGTACTCAAGGTGCAGCCTAACCAGTGCAGTGTACAGGGACACAATGACCTCCCTGTTCCTGCTGGCCACACTATTCCTGATGCAGGCCAGGATGCCATTGGCCCTCCTGGCTGCCTGGGCACACTGCAGGCTCATGTTCAGCCTACCATCAAGCAGTGCCCCCAGGTCCCTCTCTGCCTGGCCACTCTCCAGCCACTCTGACCCCAGCCTACTGTAGCACTGCATGGGGTTGTTGTGGCCAATGTGCAGAACCCGGCACTTGGATGTGTTCAATCTCCTGCCCTTGGACTCTGCCCATCTGTCCAGCCTGGCAAGGTCCTTCTGCAAAGCCTCTCTACCCTCCAGCAGATCAACTGCTGCCCCCAGCTTGGTGTTGTCATGTGCAAATTTACTGCTGATGGACTCAATGCCCTTATCCAGATCATCAATAAAGATGTTGAAGAGCATGGAGCCCAGCACTGATCCCTGGGGCACACCACTAGTGACAGGCCGCCAGCTGGATGTGGTGCCATTCACCATTACTCTCTGGGCTCGGCCCTCCAGCCAGTTCCTAACCCAACGCAGTGTGCTCCTGTCCAAGCCACGGGCTGCCAGCTTGGCCAGGAGTTTGCTGTGGGGGACTGTGTCAAAGGCCTTGCTGAGGTCCAGGTAGACCACATCCACAGGCCTCCCCACACCCACCAGGCAGTCACCTGATCATAGAAGGAGATCAGGTTGGTCAGGCAGGACCTGCCCCTCCTAAATCCATGCTGGCTGGGCCTGAGCCCCTGGTCATCCTGTAAGTGCTGTGTGATCGCACTCGAGATGACCCGTTCCATAATCTTGCCTGGCACTGAGGTCAGGCTGACAGGCCTATAATTCCCTGGCTCATCCAACTGGCCCTTCTTATGGATGGGCACCACGTTAGCCAGCTTCCAGTCTTCTGGGACCTCTCCAGTGAGCCAGGACTGCTGAAAAATGATGGAGAGCGGCTTAGCCAGCTCATCTGCCAGCTCCCTCAGCACCCTAGGATGGATCCCATCCGGTCCCATGGACTTGTAGGGGTCCAAGCGGCTACCTGTCGTCCAACACCTTCTAAATCAACTAAACCATGCAACCAAGTGCCTCATCCAGTCTCTTCCTAAACACCTCCAGGGATGGTGACTCCACCACCTCCCTGGGCAGCACATTCCAATGGCCAATCTCTCTTTCTGGGAAGAACTTCTTCCTAACATCCAGCTTAAACCTGCCCTAAAATAAAAGTAAAACATGTTTGCTGCATTTTTTGTATTTCACTATATAGGAACAAGGCCTTAATTTTATACACACACAGAACTGCAAACCTACTGAATTCAGCCAGCCCATGAACACAGGTTATCCCTGTAACATTCAAGGCAAACAGTCTACAAAATAAGAGACATGCAAACTCTTGCATTTATATCCTTAGTATGCACCACTGGCACAAACACCACAAAACATTCGTCTGCATTAGGAAGCTTGTAACAGACTGGATTTCTAAGGTCTTGTTTCCTTTTCAACAAAGCAGGCGTGCAGATAACACAGGAGTTGCACTATGGCATTTCAAGCTAGCAGGTCAACAAGGCCCCGCTTAACCTCCAAAGGATTCCTTCTGCAAGCAGGGGGCACTTTCCTTGGCACGAAGCGTAAGCTGAGAGCTGTTGAAGGCTGGAGCTGCTGTTTCTGGCACTGACTGACCAGCCGGGCGCTGGAGGGCTGTACGTAATACGAGAGGGGAGCTCCAAGCGACCTTCCTCCGTATGTGTAAGGAGAAGAAAGTCTCACGGAGAGTGACACACTTCAGACTCCCTAGCTCCTTCGTTTACACTGCTTCCCGGGGGTTCCGCACCCAAAAACAAGCCTGCCCCCGTAAAAGCATTCGCCAGAAACCAGAGCAGATGCGAGCTGGAAGCAGTGTTTGCTGCCACAGCCTAAGGCGGAGACGTAGACGTTAGGATTTCCAAGCAAATTAGGGGAGAGGGGTTTGGCAAGGAAAGAAAAGAGAACTAGGCTGGGAAGACCTGCCACAAGCAACAACAGCATCCGCGGGGATAAGTACGCCACAGGCCAGGCAGGGCTACCAGCCCCGCCGCCGGAACAGGGCAGGGCGGCGATGGGAGAGGGATCGCTGCTCCTCCCGCTCCGGCTTCCGAGGGAGCGACCGCGACCCAAGTCGACCCGGCCCGGCCCGGCCCGGCCCGGCCCGGCCTGCCCACCCCGCCCCCGCACCCGAGCGGCCGCTACCTTCGCCGTGGCAGTGCCCAGCGCAGCGCGCGGAGACCGTTGCCCCTCAGGCCGGCCGACACCCGGCTGCAGATCATGGAGGCCGCCATGGCTGAGCCCCTTCGCCCTCAGGTGCCCCTGGCAGTGCGCATGCGCTACCACCGAGACGGGGCGGGGGGAGCGCGCGGAACAGGGTGGAGCAGGAAAGGCTCGCGCGACGCTTCTCCCTCAATGACAACGGCCCTCGGCGCGGGGCGTGCGGAGACTCTATGGCGTCCGGGGGCTCCGCCCGTGCTGGCATTTGCGGTGCTGCCCCCTGCCGGGGTGGACTGAGGAGGGACAGGCAGCCTGCCCAGGCTCCGGGGTTTCAACGCTTCCGTTTTCAATAGAGGTTGTTATCCGACAGGGATCCTAAGAAGGGGTCTAACACATCCACAACCCTCCCACCCACGCCGGCCTCGGCTGACGTCGTGTATGCCAGAAAGCAAGAGAGGGTCCCAGCTCCCTTCTGCCATCTCTACCCTGGTTCTGCTTCAAACCAGAAAATTTCATCAATACTTTTACTCAGAGGTCTTTTAAAAATCATTTATTATTTCAGGGTGTCTTCATGCAAAACCTCAAACACATCCATTACTGAATTGAACTGAAGACCAATGTTTCTAGGTAGAATAGAATTAACCAGGTTGGAAAAGGCCTTTGAGATCATCAAGTCCAACCTATCACCCAACACCATCGAATCAACTAAACCATGGCACCAAGTGCCCCATCCAGTCTCTCCCTAAACACCTCCAGGGATGGTGACTCCACCACCTCAACCCCACTGTCCATGCCACCAACAAAGATGTTGCCTATTGTATTCCAGATGTTCACTTTGGACTGTCAGGTACTGTCCTTGCTGAATGTTTGTCCTGAGCTGATGGGCCCTTTATATTATTCTGTTTCAGTCTGCCCTGGAATTGAATCCAGTCAGAAGTTTCATAGAAAGTAGAGCACAATCCACCTTTGCCAGCATATCATTTCCCAAGGTCACTTAAAATGTTAATGGCAGCACTACAAATAAACCAGGATTGTCTCACAGCGAACCAGCGAGCGTGTGTGAAACTCCACACGTGTTGAGAAGGGTCCCTGGGAAAGTCCCCAAATGGCTGAAGCTTCCAGGTGGGAAGAGAGGGAACATTGTGGGCTGCTGGATCAGGGAGCAGTCAGCTGAGCCTCTTTCCTGATGAGCTTGCTCAGAATCTGTAAGAACCTGTTGGTGCCCCTGGAGAGATTTAATTTGGATAGACACCACTTATAAACATAGAAATTTGCTATCTCAGGTGCCAGTTGCACCTTTTCACAGTATCACAGAATGACAAATGTTGGAAGAGACCTCAAAGATCATCAAGTCCAACCTGTCACCACAGACCTCATGACTAAACCATGGCACCAAGTGCCATGTCCAATCCCCTCTTGAACACCTCCAGGGATGGTGACTCCACCACCTCCCTGGGCAGCACATTCCAATGGCTAATGACTCTCTCAGTGAAGAACTTTCTTCTCACCTCAAGCCTAAACTTCCCCTGGCACAGCTTGAGCTTTTGGAGGAGTGGAAGGCCTGCTGGTGGTCTTTGTGACTACAGAAGCAAGGTTAGAGGTTAAAGGTTTCTTGCAAGTAATATGAATAGAGAATTAAAGGGGAAATAATTCCTATATACTTTCTGTGGAGGACTTTGGTTTTATCCATATTTTTCAATTAAAACCTTCACAGATCTACTTTCTAACTTCACAGTTAACTTTGAGGTGAGAAGGTCATCACAGAAAGAGAGACTGGCCATTGGAATGTGCTGCCCAGGGAGGTGGTGGAGTCACCATCCCTGGAGGTGTTCAAAAACGGATTGGATGTGGCACCTGAAGCCGTGGTTTAGTCATTCATGAGGTGTTGGGTGCTAGGTTGGACTTGATGACCTCTGAGGTCTTTTCCAACCTTATTGATTCTATGATTCTGTGATAGTCTACACTCATTCTGATGAGTCAATCTTGTCTGTATACAGCAGAACAAAGAAACAGTTATCAAGCAACAAAGAAAGCAGAACTCCCTCACCAGAGCACACCTCTAATTTGTTCTATTGCTTTTCATAGAATCATAGAGGAGGCTCAGGGGAGGACCTTCTTGCTGTCCACAACTACCTGAAGGGAGGCTGTAGCCAGGTGGGAGTTGGTCCCTTCTCCCAGGCACCCAGTTGGTCCATGCTAGAAGATCACCAAACCTGCTCCATGTGTCTGCATCCACTCTTGTGTGCCTCTGCCTGGTGGCTGCTCTGGGGATCCCACAGTTGGCAAGCTAACAAAATTAAGTGTACTCTGCACTTCATCTGTGGCTTTGTGGCTGTTCCTGCATCCTGCCTGTGCCAGCTCATGCAGACTAGCAGGCTTGAGGAGAGAGAAAAGGAAAAACATCAGTCGTGGAATTATACTGCCTCATGTAAGAAAGCCATTGATCATCAACCTCTCCTAATTACCTGCCTGGGAGAAGAGACCAACCCCCACCTGGCATAGGGGTGCTGCGAGGATATGCTCAGGACCTCTGTTAGCTGCTTCATCTGCTAAGGGCTTCCAGGACTACTTCTGTAAGTGGGACTCAGAATCTGTAATTCTAAGGATTCTACAATGCAGTAATAAAGGACTTCTTAGATTCTCTGCGCTCTGCATTTCTAGCATCTCATTGCCACACAGCAAATGGGTTTGTGCCTTCATTCATCACCCAATACCCCTGGAATCAGGGGAAAAATAACAAATACTCACCTATCTTTACTTGATAGTGCACACCCATGTCCTAAATGAAGCCTAAAGTGAAACCAGTTAAGACAGGTTCAGTCAACGAAACATGTTTTATTGTCATCCAACAGTACTCTTTGTGTTAATGGCCAAAAACACAAGATGAAAGATTAAATACAAAAATCTGTATAAAAGGTGGATTGCAAAAGCTCACCCCAAAAAGGCTACTTCAAACCCTTTCAAATTAAATACTACTTTATCAAGAGAATAAGACCAAACTCTTCTCAGTGATGCTGTGACAGGAAAAGGGGCAATGGACACTAACGTGAACTCAGGAGGTACCACCTAAACATAAGGCTTTATTCCTGTGAGGGTGCTGGAGCCCTGGAGCAGGCTGCTTAGAGAAGTTGTGGAGTCTCCTTCCAAATCTGCCTGGAGGCAATCCTGTCTGAGCTGCTCTTGGTGATACTGCATTAGCAAGCAGGAGTGGACTAGATGATCTCCAGAGATCGCTTCCAACACCCATGCCGAGTCAAGAGCCTCCTCAGGCGCCGGCTGTGCCGGTTCACTCGGCGGAGGCGAGGGGAGCGGAACCGAGAGGCGCCGCGCCGGGTCCCCAGGGCAGGGGGGGCCGGGCTGGGGCGCCCGGGGCCTCGCCCCTGGATGACGCCATCACCGCGTGCGGCGCATCGCGCGCACTCTCAGCACCAACCCCAAACACCTCCAGGACAACGGCCTCCCCAAATCCGGCCTGATTGGAGGAGCTGCCCCCCGCCTGCTGCCGCCCTCCGGGTCTGACCCCGGCGGAGCGTCCCCCGAGGACACACGACTGTCATGGGCGAGACGGCGCAGCCCCCGCGGCCCGGAATCGGTGTAGGGGTGGTGATCACCAGCTCCGCGCACCCCAACTGCGTCCTCCTGGGCAAGAGGAAAGGCCCAGTGGGAGGCGGCACCTACCAGCTCCCCGGAGGCCACCTGGAGTTCGGGTAGGAGCCCCGAGCCCTGCCCTCTTCAGGGCCCCCGGAGGCGCGCAGACCGGAGAGCCGGCTGCCCGCTCCGAGCTGCCCCTCCTCTTGCCTGGTCCTCTGCTGAGGCGGCCGTACCTTCTCCCGCCCGTAGGGAGAGCCTGGCGGAGTGCGCCGAGCGGGAGACGCTGGAGGAGGCGGCGCTGCGCCTGCACAATGTGCGCTTCGCCTCCACGGTCAATTCAACCTGCGCCGCCGCGCGCTACCACTACGTCACCGTCCTGATGAAGGGCGAGGCGGAGCCGGGGGCGGAGCCGCGCAACCGCGAGCCCGAGAAGAACGAAGGTGAGGGGGCGGGGCCTGGCCGGCGCGCCGGGAGGGGCTTTGCCTCACGCTTCCCATTCCGGCCGCACACGGTGGGCTCAGGGGGCGGCTACAGGGGCCTTTAGTGTGCAGATCCCCGCACCTGCTGCACTCCAGCAAGGCCGTCCCCCACAGCAAACTCCTGGCCAAGCTGGCAGCCACTGGCTTGGACAGCAGCACTCTGAGCTGGGCTAAGAACGGGATGGAGGCTGAGCCCAGAGAGTGGTGGTGAATGGTGCCACATCCAGCTGGCAGCCAGGCACTAGTGGTGTCCCCCAGGGATCAGTGCTGGGCCCCATTCTCTTCAATATCTTTATTGATGATCTGGATGAGGGGATTGAGTCCATCATCAGTAAATTTGCAGATGACACCAAGCTGGGGGCAGGAGTTGATCTGTTAGAGGGTGGCAGAGCTCTGCAGAGGGACCTCGACAGGCTGGACAGATAAGCAGAGTCCAAGGGCAGGAGATTGAACACATCTAAGTACCAGGTTCTACACATTGGCCACGACAACCCCATGCAGTGCTACAGGCTGGGGTCAGAGTGGCTGGAGAGCAGCCAGGCAGAAAGGGACCTGGGGGTGCTGGCTGATAGGAGGCTGAAGATGAGGCAGCAGTGTGCCCAGGTGGCTAAGAAGGCCAATGGCATCCTGGCCTGCATCAGGAATAGTGTGGCCAGCAGGAGCAGGGAAGTCATTGTGCCCCAGACTCAGCACTGGTTAGGCCACACCTTGAGTCCTGTGTCCGGTTCTGGGCCCCTCAGTTTAGGAAAGATGTTGAGTTGCTGGAAGGTGTCCAGAGAAGGGCAACAAAGCTGGGGAGGGGTTTGGAGCACAGCCCTGTGAGGAGAGGCTGAGGGAGCTGGGGTTGCTTAGCCTGGAGAAGAGGAGGCTCAGGGGAGACCTTCTTGATGTCTACAACTCCCTGAAGGGAGGTTGTAGCCAGGTGGGGGTTGGTCTCTTCTCCCAGGCAACCAGCACCAGAACAAGAGGACACAGTCTCCGGCTGTGCCAGGGGAGGTTTAGGCTGGATGTTAGGAAGAAATTCTTCCCAGCAAGAGAGATTGGCCATTGGAATGTGCTGCCCAGGGAGGTGGTGGAGTCACCATCACTGGAAGTGTTAAAGAAGAGACTGGATGGGGTGCTTGGTGCCATGGTTTAGTTGATTAGATGGTGTTGGGTGATAGGTTGGACTCCATGACCTCAGAGCTTTTTTCCAGCCTGGTTAATTCTATTCTGTTCTGCAGATCCGCAAAACCCGTCGGCCTGCCAGGAGGGTCAGGGCTTAATGGGGCAAAGGAATGAATTCAAAGTAACTGTGTACACAACTCTGTGCAGGTCCAACCAGACCTGCAGAGACAGAATTGTTTTGTGATTGATTTTATAGTCTGTCTTTTCCCCCCCCCCCCTCTTCTTTCCCTGCAGGTTGGGAATGGGTGAAATGGGATGAGTTTCCTCCAGCAGATCAGCTGTTCTGGGCCTTACGCTGTTTAAGAGAGCAAGGTTACAATCCCTTTACAGAAGACCTCGATCACCTGAAGGGCTACACAGGAAGTCACCAACTAGGGTAAAACAACCCCAATCATACATTATGTAGCAAAGGACAGACCTGCTTCTTTGGGGTAAAAGAGAGAAGAATATACTGTGCTGACTCTGCCCATGTCAAAATGTTACCCCTTCCAAAGCCAGAAAGCATATGAAAGTGTCAGTGCCATTTTTCACATGACTGTTGTCTCCCATTACAGGACTATTTCTAGCCCAGGCAGTTAAGAGTTAATGCTTTCTTTTATAGAAAACTCTTGCTGTTTTATCTGTTAATCTTTATGTAGAACACCAGACCTCTGAAAAGTCAAAACTAGTCTGAGATGAGAGGCTTACCCACAAACAGCTGCAGCATCAGACCTAGGAGAAACCAATTTGTTTAAACCACTGTCCTGCTTTCCAAGTAAAAAACTTTGTATACCATCCTGCTTTCCTGTAATTATGAATCTTGGACCAATTTTTAAACTTATCCCTGTCTCCTAGCCTCAGTTAAGATACTGTCATGAACAAAACCCAACATTTTACAGATGATGCCTCATTCTCTTGCAGATGGTCACACATAGTTGAAACCCTGTGACTATTGTAAGTATTAAAGGGTGGCTTGTTGTAGGGAATTAAGATTCCCTCCCCCCTTATTACCACCTCCTTTCATTACAGACTTCTGTTTGCAGCCTCAGTTACCTTAGAATTTATCTGCAGAAGCATCTCAGATCTCTGCAGATAGGATGATAAATCCTGATCATTTCACTAAACTCTTTAACAGTTTAATGGAGCTGTGCCTACAGTTCCACTAGCCTAACACCAAAACCAATACAATACAATACACGAGGTTGAAAGACACCATCAAGATCATCACGTCCAACCCATCAACACATCCAACCCACCTAAACAACTAACCCATGGCACCAAGCACCCCAGCAAGCCTCCTCCTGAACACCTCCGATGAAGGTGACTCCACCACCTCCCTGGGCAGCCGATTCCAATGGGCAATCACTCTCTCTGTAGAGAACTTCTTCCTAACATCCAGACTAAACCTGCCCTGGCGCAGTCTGAGACTGTGTCCTCTTGTTCTGGTACTGGCTGCCTGGGAGAAGAGACCAACCTCTGCCTGGATACAACCTCCCTTCAGGTAGTTGTAGAGAGCAACAAGGTCTCCCCCTCAGTCTCCTCCAGGCTAAGCAACCCCAGCTCCCTCAGCCTCTCCTCATGGGGCTTGTGTTCCAAACCCCTCACCAGCTTTGTTGCCCTTCTCTGGACACGCTCCAGCAAGACAACATCCTTCCTAAACTGAGGGGCACAGAACTGGACACAGGACTCAAGGTGTGGCCTAACCAGTGCAGTGTACAGGGGCAGAATGACTTCCCTGCTCCTGCTGGCCACAGTTCCTGATGCAGGCCAGGATGCCATTGGCCTTCTTGGCTGCCTGGGCACACTGCAGGCTCATGTTCAGCCTACAATCAACCAGTGCCCCCAGGTCCCTCTCTGCCTGGCTGCTCTCCAGCCACTCTGACCCCAGCCTACTGTAGCACTGCATGGGGTTGCTGTGGCCAATGTGCAGAACCCGGCACTTGGATGTGTTCAATCTCCTGCCCTTGGCCTCTGCCCATCTGTCCAGCCTGTCGAGGTCCCTCTGCAAAGCCTCTCTACCCTCCAGCAGATCAACTCCTGCCCCCAGCTTGGTGTGGTCTGCAAATTTACTGCTGATGGACTCAATGCCCTCATCCAGATCATCAATAAAGATGTTGAAGAGCATGGGGCCCAGCACTGATCCCTGGGGCACACCACTAGTGCCTGGCTGCCAGCTGGATGTGGCACCATTCACCACCACTCTCTGGGCTCAGCCTCCAGACAGTTCCTAACCCAACGCAGTGTGCTCCTGTCCAAGCCAGTGGCTGCCAGCTTGGCCAGCAGTTTGCTGTGAGGGATGGTGTCAAAGCCCTTGCTGAGGTCCAGGTCTTACCTCTTTCACAGAGGCAGCTCTATGGCAGGATCATTCTTTGGGGCTCAAGAGAGTTGCCAGAATTCAACAGCACAGGTGGGTATAACTCTGTGGGGCTAATGGGATTTGACACAATTGTGAAGTTTTTGTCCTGAGGTGCCTAGATGTCTGAGTTGTTAGTGACTGAAATCACAACACACAAAAGATAAATACAAACCCAGAGTTCACAGTTTTCACTTTTTTCCTAGAGTCTGTAACCAACTTTGATTCTTTTCCAGCTGCAGCCAGTAAGACATCAGCTATAAATTTTAGGATATAACTTCTAAAAAGTTACCATTTGGCTCTTTTCCTCTTCAGAGTTCTTTTAAAACAGTTTCTGCCTGTCTTCAAGTGTTGTACAAAATGTTCTGTAATTTCTTTTGAATAAAAAAAATAAGCACAATTAATTGACTTGTCAGTTCTAAAGAAGAAATTAGCTTGAAGGACTTAAAGCTTTTCCTTACTTTGCCCATACATTTTCTTCAATGGATGTGGCTTTTTGGAAGTGGATGGAATGATAGGAGGTGATACAACAATGGTACTGACCATCACAAGCCTTCTGCTTAGAACTGGAAGTCTTAACCACCCACAGCTTCCCTTAGGACAGATATTCTTTCTCTGAAGTGAATAAGGATGTTAATGCTACAAACCAGTTTTGAAATAGGAAATAGAAGAATGGAATGGAATGGAATGGAATGGAATGGAATGGAATGGAATGGAATGGAATGGAATGGAATGGAATGGAATGGAATGGAATGGAATGGAATGGAATGGAATAGCACAGAATAGAATAGATGAAAATGCTATAAACATGTTTTGAAACAGGAAATAGAGTAGAATGGAATAAGAATAGAATAAGAATAGAATAAGAATAGACTAGAATTAACCAGGTTGGAAAAGACCCTTGAGATCATCAAGTTCAACCTATCATCCATCTAATCAACTAAACCATGGCACCAAGTGCCTCATCCAGTCTCCTCTTAAACACCTCCAGGGATGGTGACTCCACCACCTCCCTGGGCAGCACATCCCAATGGCCAATTACTATTTCTGGGAAGAACTTCTTCCTAACATCCAGCCTAAACCCCTCCTGGCACAGCTGGAGACTGTGTCCTCTTGTTCTGGTGCTGGTTGCCTGGGACAAGAGACCAACCCCCACCTGGCTACAACCTCCCTTCAGGGAGTTGTAGACAGCAAGAAGGTCTCCCCTGAGCCTCCTCTACTCCAGCCTAAACAACCCCAGCTCCCTCAGCCTCTCCTCACAGGGCTGTGCTCCAAACCCCTCACCACCTTTGTTGCCCTTCTCTGGAAATAGCACTGATAATTCCTTTACTTCTGTACCTTTCTAGAAAGCTTTTATTTTGGTTAGAAAAACTGAGGCTTTCTTCCTGAAAGCAACCTTATGCACACTGAAAATTACTCCATTTAGCTGTCAACAAAGAGGCTGCAAAGAAGAGCTGACAGATGTCCTGCCCATCTGTCCCAAAGAATAATGAAAGGGGGAGGAAAAGAAATCATTAACATGATTTAGTGCAATTTTCAGTTTTAAATCTAGTTCCTGGTGGGGAAAAACAAGGTCACAGTAAAACAGTTTGTCATGCAATAGGTATTTTGTTACCATTAATGGTTATGCTCCTTTTATCTGTGGTAAATATACAAGCAGTTACCAAAATGAGGACACACAAACAGTGCTTCCATATGCCAGGCTATCTCTGTCTTTCCTAAGCCCACTGATTAAACAACTACAGCACATTCCTGCAGTCAGCTGTCAGGAATCCTAACATAAAGAACTTGGTTTGTGCAAATCATACATGTATAGTTTTCCTCCCTAGAAAATTTGCTTCTCAGTACTTTCTAACTGCCAAGTCTCAGTCCTGCCCACTCAATGTTACCTTTGCTTTCATTTTTGGTACTTTTGCTAAAGGAGAAATTTTCCTCTGTACACATTGAGTTGGTCGAAGGTGTCCAGAGAAGGGCAACAAAGCTGGGGAGGGGTTTGGAGCACAGCCCTGTGAGGAGAGGCTGAGGGAGCTGGGGTTGCTTAGCCTGGAGAAGAGGAGGCTCAGGGAGACCTTCTTGCTATCTACAACTCCCTGAAGGGAGGTTGTAGCCAGGTGGGGATTGGTCTCTTCTCCCAGGCAACCAGCACCAGAACAAGAGGACACAGTCCCAAGCTGTGCAAATGGAAGTTTAGGCTGGAGGTGAGGAGAAAGTTCTTCACAGGAAGAGTTGTTGGCCATTGGAATGTGCTGCCTATGGAGATGGTGGAGTCACCATTCCTGGAGGTGTTTAGGAAGAGGGCTCGGACATGGCACTTGAAGCCATGGTTTAGTTAGTCATGAGGTGCTGGGTGATAGGTTGGACTTGATGATCTCTGAGGTCATTTCCAACCTCATTGATTCTATATCATGTGACCTTCTCATTTCCTTATGGGACTTGTAAATATGTTGGTCACACATATCAGTGTTTCTGACAGCAGTATTTGAAAGATAGTCTGAGCAAATGAGGAAGGATCTGATTAATCAGATCCTTCCTGCAAGGAAAACCGGAGAGAACTGAGACCTGTGCTTCAGGAAGACTCATTGGAAGGCAGAAACTTCTAACTGCCACAAGCAACAGGTCCCCAAAGGAACCCTCTGATCAGATCAGAAAATTAAAGAAAACAGGAGTTGTCATGAAATGACTCAAGCAAAACAGAACAAGGAAAGGAAAGCCAAGGAGTGTGCCTTTGGGAAGAACATTGTAGCCAAGGCAAAAAATGCAACTGCTGAAGTAAGCAAATTAGGAGGTTCAAAGAACTGAAAAAAATTATAGGTGACATGAATGAAGACTCTGTGAGCACTCTGAACTGAAAAGAGCTGAACCTGCAGCATGCCCCAAGGCACTTCATCTCCAGGGTCCCAGGATACTTAACCAAAGCATTGGCAAAGTTGCAAGTGGGCACTCTACATCCACTGCCTCAAGGTCAGCTGAGTACCTAGGACAGGTACTCTGCTGAAAAGATCAGACTTTCAGTTCCTGACTTCTCAGCTGCTTCTGACTTGCCATTTTGTAAAGGGGAAAATGGGAGCATGAACTTCAGAAACTCAACCAGAATTCAACCACATACTGGCATTTAAGACCAGGCTGGATGAGGCTCTGGCCAGCCTGATCCAGTGTGAGGTGTCCCTGCCCATGGCAGGGGGTTGGAACTAGATGATCCTTGTCGTCCCTTCCAACCCTGACTGATTCTATGATTCTATAAAAGGTGCTGACTATTGAAGTTACTCAGTAACTCCTCTAGGATTTGAGTTTGCAAAATGAAGCTTGAAGTTACATCAAAGCTGCATTTATTTATGACAAACCATTCATTATATATTACAATAATTACAAACCATTTTCCCTACAGGTTATTGCCACATTCTTGTTCTCAGCACACACAAGATGATCAAGAACATGGATTTAGGCAGGAACAACAACAACAAAAACCCCTAAAATTACAAATGTTCTGTCTCATTGCTGTGCCATAGAAAAGGCTATCATCAAAAGAGTGAAGTTACTAACAAACATAAAGGGGATTCCCCTTACACCTTTTTCCCAGGAACTTTCATCATCTAATGTATAGTAAATATACACACACACCCCTCTGGCAAACACAGACATTCACACATTTACATGATCACTGGAAAGTGACATCTGTCCTCCAGCAGAAAGCTCCCAGTCATTTCACTTGAACATCTTAATGGAAAAACAAAAGGTAATTCTGAAGTCCTCTGTTGTAAATGTCACCCTATTTCTGGGCCAGCAGTGATCTTCCCCTGCACAGGGCTGCCAGCCTAACAAAAGGGTCTTGCAGTTTGTGATGAACAGCATCCAACCTACCTTCACCACAGGAAAGGTCTGCTAGGGATACTGTACCCTCCTGTACCTAGTCTGAGTCACTGCTGCTGCTTGAGGAGTCTGTTGACATAACTTCTACATCATCCTCATTCTCTTTGTTGTGTCCTGGAGGTTCCAACATGAAGTCATTACTGTGATTAGGAGGTAGCATGTTCATTGACATATCACTTGACTGCCAAGGATACTGAGGAGCGAGCACGTCTGGAAGGAAAGAAGCATAAGCAATCATCAGCTGTGTGTAGCAACAAATTCAAGAGCTCATCAAGAATTCCAACTTAAAATGAAAACAAATCTTAAATTATTTCTGAATTATGGACAGATGAAACCATGAGATGAGACCTTGCCAGGCTGGACAGCTGGGCAGACTCCAAGGGCATGAGATTGAACACATCTAAGTGCCGGGTGCTGCACTTTGGCCACAGCAACCCCATGCAGTGCTACAGGCTGGGGTCAGAGTGGCTGGAAAGCAGCCAGGCAGAAAGGGACCTGGAGGTGCTGGTTGATAGTAGGAAGCTGAACATGAGCCAGAAGTGTGCCCAGTAGGCCAAGAAGGCCAATGGCATGCTGGCCTGCATCAGGAATAGTGTCGCCAGCAGGAACGGGGAGGTCATTCTGCCCCTTTACTCTGCACTGGTTAGGCCACACCTTGAGTCCTGTGTCCAGTTCTGTTACCCTCAGTCTAGAAAAGATGTTGAGTTGCTGGAAGCTGTCCAGAGAAGGGCAACAAAGCTGGGAAGGGGTTTGGAGCACAGCCCTGTGAGGAGAGGCTGAGGGAGCTGGGGTTGCTTAGCCTGGAGAAGAGGAGGCTCAGGGAGACCTTCTTGATGTCTACAACTCCCTGAAGGGAGGTTGTAGCCAGGTGGGGGTTGGTCTCCTCCCAGGCACCCAGCACCAGAACAAGAGGACACAGTCTCAAGCTGCACCAAGGGAGGTTTAGGCTGGATGTTAGGAAGAAATTCTTCCCCAAAAGGGAGATTGGCCATTGGAATGTGCTGCCCAGGGAGGTGGTGGATTCACCACCACTGGAGGTGTTTAAGAAGAGACTGGATGGGGTATTCTGTTCTCTGGGAACAGCTGGAAAACATCTTGTGATGGAGCCATTTTATCACTGTAAAAGCCTACTTTGGCAGAGAGGCAGAATTGTGCAGGTGGGCCTTGATCTCTCATCACTTCCAAACAGTATAAATTCATACAGAACCTTTCAGCTTCCAGGCAGTTTGAACTGAATTAATATTCACAAGCACTGGCAGTTATGAAAATGGTCATCCTTTGTCAGCACACAGAAGCAGATTAAAACATTAGATCAACACAAACCTTTAAGAGTAGACCACAGAAATTCAGAATAAAAAGGTTTTATACAAATTTGGCTGAAACACCTTTGCTATAGTTGTTTTTTTTTCCATAGCAAATATAGTGCATCAAGTGCAACAGAGAATCCTACCACAAAATGAGGACCACAAACAGAGATACTTAAGAGGTTTGAAATACCCCACTGTGCCCCAACCAGGCCACACTCAGTTGCCTCTGACTTTGCTCAGCATTCACCATTTCTTCTTTTCTCCTATTTCCAAAGTCATCTCATACTGTACTCCCTACTAACATGCCTGCATTTCCTAATCTCTCCCTTCCTTGCCCCCCAAATGACTCCCATTTCAAAGCTGCAGTACACATCTAGATGCCATTTCTGGTCCTTTCCTTTCTATTTATGCTCCTGTTGTTGTCTCAGTCCTCCTCCACTTATTACCAAGCACTGTAACTAAGTCTATCCCAGTTACCTCCTGCTTATAGCAAGAATTAAAAGTAATTGGGCAGAGGCAGAAATGAACAAAAGCCCACCTACACAGAACAGAACAGAACGAAGCAAGTTGGAAAAGACCTTGAAGATTGAGTCCAACCTATCACCCAACACCACCTAATCAACTCAACCATGGCACCAAGTGCCTCATCCAGTCTCTTCTTAAGCACCTCCAGTGATGGTGACTCCCCCACCTCCCTGGGCAGCCCAGAGTACAGAATGAGAGGACACTGTCTAAGCAAGAGGTCATGCATGGTGCACTCACTCTTACTCAGGTGCTGCCTAACTCAGAATCAATATTCAACGCAAACAGCAGGTTCTGATCTTTAAGCCTGCAGACACCTAAGATTCCAGGTATGAACTACAGCCACAGTCCTCCAACACCAGATACTTTACCTAGCTTACAAATGCAACCCACCAGCAGATGCAAAGATGTAATGCAGCTTTTTGTCCTTTGGAGGTCCCTTCCAACCCAAACCATTCTATGATTCCATGCCAGGTCCGTGCCTGCTTTAGGATGACCAGCAACAGTACCAGGTGGTCTCATCCCAACTGGAGTGAAGTCAGCTAACCCTGGAGTGAAGTTAACCAACTTTATGTGAACCAGCTGAGCCTGTAAGCCAGTGTTTTACACCCTGGGGACATGCTTCAATGCTGGAAGCAGTCCACTATTAAACCAGGTTGAAGCTGTTTGCTAAGCAGCCTCAGAATTTTAACTCTGACTTGCCTTTGCTAAGGAAAATGCATAATTGCTATGACTGTACAAGGAATAATGAAAAGCAAACCAAAACTGTTTCTCTCACCTGGTAGTCTGCCTGCTGCAAGTGCATCCCCTGGTAAATGTCCATTAACTCCATTGGTGGATGGGTTATTCATCTGACCCAAGAGACCACTCCTCATTTCCAGATCTGTAGGATATGGCCTCCGTGGGTCCCCTTTAAGAAAGAAAGTCATGTTTCTAAATTGTTTTTAACATGTTTGTAACAAATGACTGGTGACCTTATTGTGCCTTCCAGTATCTGAAGGGGGCTACAAGAAGGCTGGGGAGGGACTTTTCAGGATCTCAGGTAGTGACAGGACTAGGGGGAATGGAATGAAGCTGGAGGTGGGGAGATTCAGGCTGGACATGAGGAGGAAGTTCTTCCCCATGAGAGTGGTGAAGGCCTGGAATGGGTTGTGCAGGGAGGTGGTTGAGGCCCCATTCCTGGAAGTGTTTAAGCCCAGGCTGGATGAGGCTCTGGCCAGCCTGATCCAGTGTGAGGTGTCTAGGCCCATGGCAGGGGGGTTGGAACTAGATGATCCTTGTGGTTCCTTCCAACCCTGACTGATTCTGTGATTCTGATTCTATGATTCTCTTGTTCTGGTGCTGGTGTCAGGAGAATGGAGCTGGACTCTTTTCAGTGCTACCCAGCAACAGGACAAGAGGTGACAGGCACAAACTGGAACACACTAAGTTTCATCTGAACATAAGGAAAAACTTATTTGAGGTGACAGCACACTTGAACAGACTGCACAGAAAGGTGGTCAAGGCTCCTTCTCTGGAGGTATTTCCAATCTGTCTTGACACAGTCCTGTGCAGCCTCCTCTAGGACCTGTTCTAGCAGAGATGTTGAACTGCATAATCCCCAGAGGTCCCTTCTAAAAGCTACCATTCTGTGATTCTATGAGACTGGGTACTGACACTGCTGTAGCATGAAAAAAACTTATAAGCAAATAAAAACTTATTGTCAGAAGCATGATTGTTACCTGGTACCCATGTCAGAGGGGCACAAACAGCATTGCTGGCACTGATCCTATGGGCATATTTAATTATTTCTTCAGAGGAAATGGCACCTGCAAGAATGGAAGAGAAATCACTATATTCTCAAGAAAATGCATCACTCAATTATTTCACAGTATTGGAGACCAAGATCTTAAATACTGGGCATGTAAATTTCTCAATCCAAGAGCATGCTTCAAATTGAATGACTCCTTAGAGGATTCTTGGGCTATGCTTTGCAGCAAACTGAATTTACAGCCACAAATTCAGTACACCTTCAGTGTCAACAGTTCTTCACCCTTGTGAAAAAACCAAACCAATCTCTTAAGCAGTGCCCTTGACAGGCCAGGCAGAAAGGGACCTGGGGGTACTGGTTGATAGTAAACTGAACATGAGCCAGAAGTGTGCCCAGGTGGCCAAGAAGGCCAATGGCATCCTGGGCTACATCAGAAATAGTGTGGCCAACAGGAACAGGAAAGTCATTGTGCCCCTGGACTCAGCACTGGTGAGGCCACACCTTGAGTCCTGTGTCCAGTTCTGGGCCCCTCAGTTTAGGAAGGATGTTGAGTTGCTGGAGGGTGTCCAGAGAAGGACAACAAAGCTGGGGAGGGGTTTGGAGCACAAGCCCTGTGAGGAGAGGCTGAGGGAGCTGGGGTTGCTTAGCCTGCAGAAGAGGAGGCTCAGGGGAGACCTTCTTGCTGGCTACAACTCCCTGAAGGGAGGTTGTAGCCAGGTGGGGGTTGGTCTCTTCTCCCAGGCACCCAGCACCAGAACAAGAGGACACAGTCTCAAGCTGTGCCAGGGGAGTTTTAGGCTGGATGTTAGGAAGAAATTCTTCACTGCAAGTGTTAAAGAAGAGCCTGGATGAGGCACTTGGTGCCACGGTTTAGTTATTAGATGGTGTTGGGTGTTAGGTTGGACTTGATGATCTTGAAGGTCTTTTCCAACCTGGTTAATTCTATTCTATTCTCTAGCATGCATGCACAGAAACACTCTCTGCCTTCTTTTAGTACACCCACTGAGACAAGTCAGTGATGCACTCAGGTCATTTGTTATATTACTATCAGTCCAAGAAGAGCACTGAGACACTTAAATTGAACTTTAATATTAAGATATGTTTGCCACAGAGAATTAATTCCTGGCTTGGAGAAAATGCTTATAGGTTCACAATGAAATGGCTATTTAAAAGAGTTTACCTCTAATGCATCTGAAATGTGCAATGGCAGAAGCAAATTAAATTACCTTAGAACAGAATAGAATTAGAATAGAATAGAATTAGAATAGAATAGAATAGAATAGAATAGAATAGAATAGAATAGAATAGAATAGAATAGAATAGAATAGACCAGGTTGGAAGAGACCTTTGAGATCATCCAGTCCAACCTATCACCCAACACTATCTAAAATACCTTAATTCAAGCTCCCTAGCAGCAGTATATATATATATGGATACTCACCTTTTCTTGCCTTTTCAATTGATTTCAGCTTCTCCTTTGCTTGATAAACAGCTGTTGCCTAGTGGTAACAAAAAACCCAACAACAAACAACAACAAAAAGAAAACACCAGTGAACTCAAGTAAACCTTCAATGCATCTTTACTTTGTAAAGTCCTACATGTAGTCAGCTCTGTAAATAAACCCTTGCATTTCATTGCATTGTAAGAAAGAAGCTATTTAATGAACATTTTCAAAATGCACAGAAATAAAGCAGGCTGGGAAGAAAATCAGCATTATAAACCAAAACTGAATACCATGACTAAGCCATGAGGCTGGTGAGAAGCCTCAAGCACATGCCCTGTGAGGAGAGTCTGAGGGAGCTGGGGTTGTTTAGCCTGGAGAAGAGGTGGCCCAGGGGAGACCTTCTTGCTCTCTACAAATACCTGAAGGGAGGTTGTAGCCAAGTGGGGTTTGGTCTCTTCTCCCAGGCACCCAGCACCAGAACAAGAGGACACAGTCTGTGCCAGGGGAGGTTTAGGCTGGAGGTGAGGAGAAAGTTCTTCACAGAGAGAGTTGTTAGCACACCGTAATGTGCTGCCGAGGGAGGTGGTGGAGTCACCATCCCTGGAGGTGTTCAAAAAGGGACTGGACATGGCACTTGGTGCCATGATTTAATAGCCACAAGGTCTTGGGTGACAGGTTGGACTTGATGATCTCAGAGGTCTTTTCCAACCTTATTGATTCTATGATTCTATGATCTGACTACTGAAAACAAACAAACACAATAACCCACTAAGCTCTCATGAAGTTTTTATATATTTAAATCTCATCAAACTAACACAAAACTCTCCAGAACCACCTTGTTCAGAAGTAGAGGCTCAAAAGCATATGAACCTACCAGGATGTGCTCTGCTTCTTTTAGCTGCTTCCTGCAGCTGCTGAATATCATTATCTCGCTTTTCTACCACCTTTTCTAGAAGCTGCATTTCATGATGGATTTTCCCCTGATCAACTGCCAGCTTCATTAGCTCCTGAAATTCTCCATCTCTCTGAATCAGCAGTTCCAGGATCTGTTGAACAAGAGTTTTGCAGAAGGTTTAATTCAGCCAGCACAGCCACACACCCTCCATCTAGCCCCAAAGCAAAGCTGTTGGCATCCAGAGAATTGTTTCTGCTGGGATGAAAAATGCAACAAAATTTCCTCCTCTGTTTGCAGGCACAGCCCATGAAGTGTTGTAGCCACTGCTCTGAGGGCAGCTGCTGGACATGTGCAGAGAGCATGATTCCTTAACTGACCTTAGCATGCTGCATGGAGCAAAACAGCAGCATTCTATGCGTGCCAAGAGCAACGTCCTCACGTTGGCACCCTTGGACTGGAACCTGCTGCAGAAGCCACCTCCCTGACATGCTGGCACCTCCCACTGGGAAAAGATTCTCACTTAGATATGTGATTGGGTTTTACTGGTTAAGGGATTAAGAACAAAAAGTATAAAACCCAGCCACTCTGAGCAACAGACACTTTAGTTTGGGCCTTCTCAAGGATATTCGGTTAGGGCTTCAGCGTAGGGATGCTGTGAGGGATCTGCTCAGGATTTCTGTTAGCTGCTTCCTCTGTTAAGGGCTCCTGGGGCTTCTTCTTTAAATGGGACTCTGAGACTCTCTAATTCTAGGGATTCTACAACACAGCAATAAGGGGCTGGTGAGACCCTACCTGGAGTACTGCCTCCAGTTCTGGAGCCCCTATTACAGGAGGGATCTGGAGGTGCTGGAAGGTGTCCAGAGAAGGGCCACGAGGATGAGCAGAGGGCTGGAGCACCTCTCCTATGAGGACAGACTGAAGGAGTTGGGGCTGTTCAGTCTGGAGAAGAGAAGGCTCCCAGGTGACCTCATTGTGGCCTTCCAGTATCTGAAGGGTGCCTACAAGAAGGCTGGGGAGGGACTTCTCAGGATCTCAGGTAGTGCTAGGACTAGGGGGAATGGAATGAAGCTGGAGGTGGGGAGATTCAGGCTGGATGTGAGGAGGAAGTTCTTCCCCATGAGAGTGGTGAAGCCCTGGAATGGGTTGTCCAGGGAGGTGGTTGAGGCCCCGTCCCTGGAGGTGTTTAAGCCCAGGCTGGATGAGGCTGTGGCCAGCCTGATCTAGTGTGGGGTGTCCCTGCCCATGGCAGGGGGGTTGGAACTTGATGATCCTTGTGGTCCCTTCCAACCCTGACTGATGCTATGATACTATGACTTGTGAGACTCTCTGCATTTCTGGAATCTCGTTGCCACACGGCAACAGGGTTCTGCCTTCATTCATCACCCAATGGCCCCTGAATGTTGAAGAACAATGAAGCACAAAACAAATGAACAAACATGTGGAGAAGGAATGCCTTTGTAGTGGGGCCATGCAAACAAGCAAGAGAAAGAGAAAGGAAAAGAATTAAGTAAAGGACTGCACATACCTGAAGCAATAGAATTTAGAAAGTCAGCTCACCTGGCTCTCCTCTCCTGGCTGTGGAACCTTCTGGTTTCTTGAAATTGCCAAAATTTCAATTAGCTCCCTAAAAGGAGAAGTCTCTGTTTACACCATTTTCTGGAGCAGTACTTGTCAATCACATCAAGTCATTCCAAAATGGTCAGAAAACTGGTGTCACTACAAATCTATTCACAGACTTGGGTACTTTATAATTCCATAGTACAGTGCTCAGAGTAATTGTGTCAAGAGTTTCCATACTGCAGCAGGTTTTCTTCTTTCTTATCTGAGCATCAGAAGTGCTGATGTGCACTTGTGCTCACGCAATGCACGAAGTTTCTGCTGCACCACATAAGACAAAATCAGAAGCAGAAAGAAGAAACAGCACAATGAAATACCTTCAGACCCTACTCATTCTGACTTTGTTGCAAGAGGGCAGAGAGGGACCTGGGGGTACTGGTTGACGGTAGGCTGAACATGAGCCTGCATTGTGCCCAGGTGGCCAAGAAGGCCAATGGCATCCTGGCCTGCATCAGGAATAGTGTGGCCAGCAGGAGCAGGGAGGTCATTCTGCCCCTGTACACTGCACTGGTTGGGCCACCCCTTGAGTCCTGTGTCCAGTTCTGGGTTCCTCAGTTTAGGAAAGATGTTGAGATGCTGGAAGGTGTCCAGAGAAGGGCAACAAAGCTGGGGAGGGGTTTGGAGCACAGCCCTGTGAGGAGAGGCTGAGGGAGCTGGGGTTGCTTAGCCTGCAGAAGAGGAGGCTCAGGGGAGACCTTCTTGCTCTCCACAACTCCCTGAAGGGAGGTTGTAGCCAGGTGGGGGTTGGTCTCTTCTCCCAGGCAACCAGCACCAGAACAAGAGGACACAGTCTCCAGCTGTGCCAGGGGAGGTTTAGTCTGGATGTTAGGAAGAAGTTCTTCCCAGAAAGAGAGATTGGCCATTGGGATGTGCTGCCCAGGGAGGTGGTGGAGTCACCATCCCTGGAGGTGTTAAAGAAGAGACTGGAAGGGGTGCTTGGTGCCATGGTTTAGTTGATGAGATGGTGTTGGGTGACAGGTTGGACTTGGTGATCTTGAAGGTCTTTTCCAACTTGGTTAATTCTATTCTGTTCTCTGTAAATTCAGCAATTTTACTTGGCTTTAAAAGCTACGAACAGCAGTTCCATGTTATGCATGAATATCTACCTGAAGATACTGTCCTTGAAACAGCACTACTTGTCCAGGGGATGTACAACCAATACAGCAGTGGGACCAAAAACTTTCCAAACTGCCTGAAAAAGCTCCTCACCAGGAAAACCCTGGAGGTGTTCAAGAGGCGATTGGACATGGTACTCGGTGCCATGGTTTAGTCATGAGATCTGTGGTGACAGGTTGGACTTGATGATCTTTGAGGTCTCTTCCAACCTTGGTGATTCTGCTATTCATCTAGGTCACTTACTCACTCCTGAACACTGAAATGGTTTAAAACAATTAAAGAACACAGAAAGTTGTCATTGTCACTAAAGCTTTATTCTACCTGTCCAGCAGTGAGCAAGAAAGTCTATTTTAAGTAGGTCAACTACCACCATCAAGGCTGATGTCATGGAAGGCTGTCATTCTGTCCTGCATTAGCTGGATAATGCACAGATGCAGACTCAAAAACATACAAAGGCTGCAGATTAGATACATGGCTGAATTTCTGCCCCTACTGCCAAACCAACATCATGACTGTGAAAGGCCTAGCTTCACAGTACTGCCACACTTTGCTGATCAGCAAGAAGACTCATTAAATACTGCTGAGAGGGCAACAAAGCTGGGGAAGGGTTTGGAGCACAAGCCCTAGGAGGAGAGGCTGAGGGAGCTGGGGTTGCTTAGCCTGGAGAAGAGGAGGCTCAGGGGAGATCTTCTTGCTGTCTGCAACTACCTGAAGAGAGGTTGTAGCCAGGAGAGATTTGTTCTTTTCTCCCAGGCAAGCAGCACCAGAACAAGAGGACAGTCTCAAGCTGTGCCAGGGGAAGTTTAGGCTCTAGGTGAGGAGGAAGTTCTTCATAGAGAGAGTTCTTAGCCATTGGGATGCGCTGCCCGGGGAGGTGGTGGAGTCACCGTCCCTGGAGGTGTTGAAGAGGGGACTGGACGTGGCACTTGGTGTCATGGTCTAGTAGGCATGAGGTGTTGGGTGACAGGATGGACTGGATGATCTTTGAGGTCTTTTCCAACATTGTTGATTCTATGATTCTACGACTAGGCACCTGAGCATTTATTTATATCACTCCAAAGAGGAGTTCTGCAGCCTGCTTTGGCTGAGTTTAACAGTAACAGAGGCAAAGACCAGGCTGGCTCAAGCCACGAAACACCGCTACAGCATCGTTTTCAGTGACTGAAACCGGGGTGTGGAGTGCGCGTGGGTGCATTCATACGAAATGCAAGTGCAAGCAAGAAAGGCAAATGGAAGCATAAGGAAAGCTGTCCTTCTGCTCCGAAAACAGGAAATAATGCGCTGCCGATGCTTTCCCACCCGGGTCTCCCGCAGCAGCTGGCCTGGGGAGGGCAAGAGTGGAGGAAAAGGCATGCACACGGGTCGGGCCCTTCTACCGCCTCGCTGCGCACCTAGGGATCGGGTCAGGCCGCTCCCGTCCCAGTCCGACCCCAAGGGGCACTCGCCACTCTCGCCACCCCCGTCGCCGCCTCCGCGCACCTACAGCGCCGAGCACCCTCACCCCACCCCCGCGCCCGACGCGGCGCTCCCATCCGGGCACTGTGCGTGGCGGGTCAGAGTGCGGTACCTGGCCAAGAGCTCAAGATCCTCCAGCGCCGCCAGGAGCCGGTCCCGAGTGCTGCTCCGCTCTCCACCACCTGCGGCTGCCGCCGCTGCCGCTGCCGCCGCCATCACGATCTCAGGCGTGGGCCCCAACGAGAACCAGCCCCCCGGGACGACGGCGCCACGCGCACGCGCGCGCGGGCAGCAGCGCCCCCAGCGGCGGAGGTGCGAGCTGAGGCTGCCCAGTTGCGGCGGGCGCATGCGCAAGGCGGAGGAGCAGCCGCGAGGCGGTTCCTGTCCCTCCCGCCTCCACGGCGCGCGCGGGGGCGGGAGCGGGCTAGGACGGAGAGGAGCCGGGTGAGGCCGGGGCAGTAAGGGCGGAGTCGAAGGGTGCTCGTTGAATAGAGCTGCGGGCGGGAGGGAAAGGAGGTCACATCTGCCCCGGTGGGACTGGATGCGTGTCTGTCAGGGCCCTCTCGGGGAGCTGGGCTTTTACAGAACGATCGGCGCTTGTTGCTTATGGAGTCTGTTTCCATTCCCCAGAATAGAATAGAATAGAATTAGAATAAAACAGAATAGAATAGAATTACAATAGAATAGAATAGGGATCAGGTTGGAAAAGACCTTCGAGATCACCAAGTCCAACCTATCACCCAACACCATCTAATCAACTAAACCATGGCACCAAGCACCCCATCCAGGCTCTTCTTAAACACCTCCAGGGATGGTGACTCCACCACCTCCCTGGGCAGCACATTCCAATGGCCAATCTCTCTTGCTGGGAAGAACTTCTTCCTAACATCCAGCCTATACTTCTCCTGGTGCAGCTTGAGACTGTGTCCTCTTGTTCTGGTGCTGGGTGCCTGGGAGAAGAGACCAACCCCCACCTGGCTGCAACCTCCCTTCAGGGAGCTGTAGAGAGCAAGAAGGTCTCCCCTGAGCCTCCTCTTCTCCAGGCTAAGCAACCCCAGCTCCCTCAGCCTCTCCTCACAGGGCTGTGCTCCAGACCCCTCCCCAGCTTTGTTGCCCTTCTCTGGACACCTTCCAGCAACTCAACATCTTTCCTAACCTGAGGGGCCCAGAACTGGACACAGGACTCAAGGTGTGGCCTAACCCTCTAAATGAGATTCAGATGTATACTAAAGACCCAGGGGAAAGCAAAAAAAAAAAAAAAAAAGGAAAAAAGGCTCAGAAAAGGCTTATATAAGACTGAATTAGCGTCTTAAGATTTTTTTTAACTCAGGGGTTTTTTTTTATATTCATGTCCAAAAATCCACTTTATGCGTTTGAAATAGTGTTTTACTAATGGAAGAAGGCATTTTAAGTGTCTGATGCTGAAGATGTGGAACCTGAATTTAAATCAGACAGCGCTGAGTTCATTTTCCTTGGGAAGTCTGTTACATAAGTGACAGGAGCTGTTGGTGACCTGCCTGAGCTGTTGATGGTGCCTGTGTAGAGCTATTTTTCTGTGGAGGCTAAAGAATGGAATGGAATGGGATGGAATGGAATGGAATGGAATGGAATGGAATGGAATGGAATGGAATGGAATGGAATGGAATGGGATGGAATGGAATGGGATGGGATGGAATGGAATGGGATGGAATGGAATGGAATGGGATGGGATGGAATGGGATGGGAATGGGATGGAATGGGATGGGATGGGATGGGATGGGATGGGATGGGATGGAATGGAATGGAATAGAATAGAATAGAATAGAATAGAATAGAATAGAATAGAATAGACCAGACCAGACCAGACCAGGTTGGAAAAGACTTTCGAGATCACTGAGTCCAACCTATCACCCAACACCATCTCATCAACTAAACCATGGCACCAAGTGCCTCAGCCAGTCTCTTCCTAATCACCTCCAGTGATGGTGACTCCACCACCTCCCTGGGCAGCACATTCCAATGGCCAATCTCTCCTTCTGTGAACAACTTCCTCCTAAGTTCCAGCCTAAACCTCCCCTGGCACAGCTTTAGGCTGTGCCCTCTTTGCATCCATTACAGAGGTCTGTGCATGATGATCAGGGCAGGTAACATGCAAATCCTGCCCCTGAGCCTGCCAGCAGATGA
The DNA here is from genome assembly GCA_033816785.1 of Picus viridis. NCBI lineage: Eukaryota > Metazoa > Chordata > Aves > Piciformes > Picidae > Picus > Picus viridis. The sequence goes on along the minus strand of CM066566.1, from coordinate 89,429,426 downwards.
GTTATAATTAAAAAGTGCTGTGAGTTTTTTCAGACACTGCAGTCTATGGGCTGGTGCTGTAAACAGGCCTCCAGCCCTGGGTGGGGTCACAGTGAAGCCAGTGGAATTTTTATAGTCAGTAATGTGAAGAGACTGAGAAAGAAGCTGGGGTGGAGGGCAAATGAGGGAGCATGCAGTAAAAGCTAATCTGGGGCCAGGGTTGTAACCAGGGCAAGCACTTTCATGGAAGAGAAAGGAGTCATCAGACCTTATCATACAATCATAAATCACACAATCAGTAAGGTTGGAAAAGACCTCAGAGATCATCAAGTCCAACCTAGCACCCAACACCTCATGACTAACTAAACCATGGCTTGAAGTGCCATGTCTAATCCCCTCATAGTATCACAGTATCAGTCAGGGTTGGAAGGGACCACAAGGATCAGCTAGTTCCAACCCCCCTGCCATGGGTAGGGACACCTCACACTACATCAGGCTGGTCAGAGCCTCATCCAGCCTGGGCTTAAACACTTCCAGGAATGGGGCCTCAACCACCTCCCTGCACAACCCATTCCAGGGCTTCACCACTCTCATGGGGAAGAACTTCCTCCTCATGTCCAGCCTGAATCTCCCCACCTCCAGCTTCATTCCATTCCCCCTAGTCCTATCACTACCTGAAATCCTGAGAAGTCCCTCCCCAGCCTTCCTATAGGCCCCCTTCAGATACTGGAAGGCCACAATGAGGTCACCTGGGAGCCTTCTCTTCTCCAGACTGAACAGCCCCAACTCGTTCAGCCTGTCTTAAACACCTCCAGGGACAGTGACTCCACCACCTCCCTGGGCAGCACATGCCCATGGCCAGTTACTCTTTCTGTGAAGAACTTTCTCCTCACCTCGAGTCTAAACTTCCCCTGGCACAGCCTGAGACTGTGTCCTCTTGTTCTGGTGCTCATTGCCTGAGAGAAGAGCCTCACCCCCACCTGGCTACAACCTCCCTTCAGGTACTTGTGGAGTTATGATCTGCTGCTGCCAGCAGTCAGCTGCAAAAGCTGCCAGCAAACAGATTCTCTTCTCTCCCAATTAGAGAAAGCACTGGATGGGTGCTAACGTCCCTGATTCTTCTGGTATTCACTCTGATTATCTTTTTACCTCCTGCAATAAGTATGTCCCTGTGAAATTTACATTTATTAAAAGCAACAGCAACAAAAGGCAAAAAAAAAACCCTCATTAGTCAGTGATTCTGTGAATTGTGGTTTAAAGAAGACATTCAGCATTATGAGATTTGTGATCAAGCAATGCTGTTTGGCAGTCCTGAAGATAATTCTGCCAACAGGAGCTGTCTAAAACTTGTTTGCAGAATTCAACAACCCTCTGTGCTCTGATTGCAGATAGTTTGGGACTTCTGTTTGAATTACATAGCAGATAAAATCTCATCAGATGGTTCTGCTCTTTACATACATTTTGCTTGCTTCCCTCCCCCCCCTTTGTATCCCCCTGATTTTGTTCAAGGAGAGATGTAATCAGTGATGCTCCCTGGTTGTGCATCCAGTTCACTGATTTGTTAGTGTCTGTCTGGGTGCATAAATAGAAAGAAATAGTAACTTTGAAAACAAAGCAATTCTTCTGCTAAACAATTTTCTTCCTTGTATTCTTTTTGACATCTGGATTATTCAGACCCGAAATACTCCTATGTATTCCAAGGCCATAATAATAGTTTCACTAGAGCTAAAAGCTTGTGGCATTAAGAGGACACCCAAGCTGACAGGCCAAGGTGTGAGTATGAGTTGGATGTAGGCTGATCTTTCCCTCTCCTGGTGTCCAGGAGCCTGTTCCCTCTCTTCCTTTTGATGGCAGTACTTCTCCCACCCAACCAGGCCAAAACCATCAGTCTTTCACTGGTGCAGCTGCCCTTCTCTCCCCACATTTCATAGAATCATAGAATCACAGAATCAGTCAGGGTTGGAAGGGACCACAAGGATCATCCAGTTCCAACCCCCCTGGCATGGGCAGGGACACCCCACACTAGATCAGGCTGGCCACAGCCTCGTCCAGCCTGGGCTTAAACACCTCCAGGGACGGGGCCTCAACCCCCTCCTTGGACAACCCATTCCAGGGCTTCACCACTCTCATGGGGAAGAACTTCCTCCTCACCTCCAGCCTGAATCTCCCCACCTCCAGCTTCATTCTGTTCCCCCTAGTCCTATCACTACCTGAGATCCTGAGCAGTCCCTCCCCAGCCTTCTTGTAGGCCCCCTTCAGATACTGGAAGGCCACAATGAGGTCACCTGGGAGCCTTCTCTTCTCCAGACTGAACAGCCCCAACTCCTTCAGTCTGTCCTCATAGGAGAGGTGCTCCAGCCCTCTGCTCATCCTCGTGGCCCTTCTCTGGACACCTTCCAGCACCTCCAGATCCCTCCTGGAATAGGGGCTCCAGAACTGGAGGCAGTACTCCAGGTGGGGTCTCAGCAGAGCTGAGTAGAGGGGAAGAATCCCCTCCCTTGACCTGCTGGCCACACTTCTCCTGATGCAGCCCAGGATCTGATTGGCTTTCCGGGCTGCAAGTGCACGCTGAGAGCTCCTGTTGAGCTTCTCGTCCACCAGCACCCCCAAGTCTCTCTCCTCAGGGCTGCTCTCCAGCCAGTCACTGCCCAGCCTGGATTTGTGCCTGGCATTGCTTCCACCCAGATGCAGGACCCTGCACTTGGTCTTGTTGAAGCTCATGAGGTTGGCTTGTGCCCACCTCTCCAGCCTGTCCAGGTCCCTCTGGATGGATCCCTTCCCTCCAGCGTGTCCACTGCACCACACAGCTTGGTGTCATCAGCAACCTTGCTGAGGGTGCACTCGATGCCACTGTCCATGGCACCCACAAAGATGTTGACCAAGACTGGTCCCAGGACTGATCCCTGAGGGACTCCACTTGTCCCTGGCCTCCACTGGGACATGGACCATTAACAGCCACAAACTGTTCAGACTGTTCCCCCTCTTCCAGGCAACGTGGACACCTATCTGCTTTCTGCTGCCCAGCTGTTCCCTTCTCCTTGCTCCTGAGGGTGCAGCAGTGGCTGGGAAAGGCAGAACAGGCAGAGACTTAGTTTGTGCTCCTACCTCTACATGGGAGGACAGAGTGAGACCTGAGGCATAAGGGAATGCCTGCCTGTGCCAAGACATGGAAGGCCATTCAGACTGTATCAGAGGGGTCATCTACTTCAGGACAAAGGGAAAGGCTGCATGAAATGGGCTTGTGCCTCAAACTTGCCCCATGGGCCCACTGCTGTAAGACTGAGTGGATAATTTGCTGAATAGACTTCTGAAACACTTGCCCATAGAAAACAACAGAGCCTCTGTTTCCCCAGCTTTGGTTCCTCTGTTTCTTCAGTACTTATGGCCTTCTTTCCCCTGCGTAAAGTGTGCTGGTTTTGAGCCAGATCTGCTTCTTTAAAGCTCATGCCCCTCCTGAATAACTAAGCATTGTTGCTAATTTTTTTCTTCAGTACTCTGAGAACATTTTAGGTTGTGGAGCCATGAGTGTATCTTTCCATCCACAGTGAGACTGTCAGACATTTCAGAGCTCTTTCATTCCATACTGTCTTTTCAGTCACATCCTGCTAGCATGATTAAAAAGCTGTTACCACAAGCAAAAATAGCTTATTTCATCCTGTTCACTCAAGTTGTCTCTTCCAGAATGGGCTGTTGGGTGTTCCTATAGACAAGTCCATGAGGTGTATAGTTGATCTCATAGTTCAGCAACACCAAGAAGTAGATGTAAATTTGCAGTAAATTTGCAGATGACACCAAATTGGGAGCAGGTGTGGATCTGTTAGAGGGTAGAAGGGCTCTCCAGAGGGTCCTTGCCAGGCTGGGCAGATGGGCAGAGTCCAACAGGATGGCATTCAACAAGTCCAAGTGCCAGGTTCTACACACTGGCCACAATGACCCTACGCAGTGCCACAGGCTGGGGTCAGAGTGGCTGGAGAGCAGCCAGGCAGAGAGGGACTGGTTGATAGTAGGCTGAACATGAGCCAGCAGTGTGCCCAGGCAGCCAAGAAGGCCAATGGCATCCTGGCCTGCATCAGGAAGAGTGTGGCCAGCAGGAGCAGGGAAGCCATTGTGCCCCTGGACTCAGCACTGGTTAGGCCACACCTTGAGTCCTGTGTCCAGTTCTGTGTCCCTCAATTTACAAAGGACATTGAGACACTTGAACATGTCCAGAGAAGGGCAGTGAGGCTGGGGAGGGGTCTGGAGCACAGCCCTGTGAGGAGAGGCTGAGGGAGCTGGGGTTGTTTAGCCTGGAGAAGAGGAGGCTCAGGGCAGACCTTCTTGCTGTGTACAACTCCCTGAAGGGAGGTTGTAGCCAGGTGGGGGTTGGTCTCTTCTCCCAGGCAACCAGCACCAGAACAAGAGGACACAGTCTCAAGCTGTGCACCAGGGGAAGTTTAGACTGGAGGTGAGGAAAAAGTTCTTCACAGAGAGAGTTGTTAGCTGTTGGAATGTGCTGCCCAGGGAGGTGGTGGAGTCACCGTCCCTGGAAGTGTTCAAGAGGGGCTTGGACATGGCACTTGGTGCCATGGTTTAGTTAGTCATGAGGTGTTGGGTGACAGGTTGGACTTGCTGATCTTTGAGGTCTTTTCCAACCTTACTGATTCTATGATTCTATGTTGCTGACTCCCCATCTCCCAGCTGCAGATTGTCACCCTCCCTTAGCTCCTCCTTGGTGTTTGCCATATGCTTTCCTGAGCCACTTAAAACTCAATAATAAGAAAAAGCAATATTTAATTTGAGGGTGTGTTTGTGTTCATTTCCCTCTGGGTTTGTGAGTGAAGCCTGTGAGTGAAGCCTGTGAGTGAAGCCTGTGAGTGAAGCCTAATCTCATCAAATGCAACCACGTGTGGTTCATAAAACCAGAGTTACAACTAATTTGGCATGACCATGGGCTAATGCTGGAAATTGCAGTCTTCTCCACCTCTCTCCAGCCATGTATTGCATCTAGCTATCACTTATGTGAGGTGCAGCAGTGGTGAGTGCAGAATGAATCTGGTGAGCAAATTAGTTCAATGGAAAACCATCATCTTTTCTGGTGGATTTGCTTTCTGTCAGATGAGCTGGTTGGAGCAGTTGACTTCAGGGCTAGCCTTTGCTAGGCCACTCGACACAAGGGGCCATGTGGCCAGGGCAGGGAATGTTACATGCCATTATTATTCCTGTTTAAATTAAATGCAGGCCTAGGATTCCTCTGATGCAAAATCTTTTCTTCACACATACTGTTGTGATTTCTTAACTCCCAGTGTTCCAGGCAACCAGCACCAGAACAAGAGGACACAGTCTTAAGCTGCACCAGGGGCGGTTTAGGCTGGATGTTAGGAAGAAATTCTTCCCAGAAAGAGATTGGCCGTTGGGATGTGCTGCCCAGGGAGGTGGTGGAGTCACCATCCCTGGAGGTGTTTAGGAGGAGCCTGGATGGGGCACTTGGTGCCATGGTTTAGTTGATCAGATGGTGTTGGATGATAGATTGGACTTGATGATCTCAAAGCTCTCTTCCAGCCTGGTTAATTCTATTCTATTCTACCTTACTTTTCACAAACTAGACAATCACTTTGGAACTTGGAAGCTGAGCTGTAGAGAACTTCTTATAAGAAGGCCAAGGTAGACATCATGGTCTAGTAGTCCTGAGCTCTTGGGTGACAGGTTGGACTTGATGACCCTTGAGGTCTTTTCCAACCTGATTGATTCTATGATTCTATGTTTCAGTTTCACTCTATAGCTTTTCCCAGCTCCAGTGCTCTTCATCCACCTTCTTGTTTGTCCATTTCAGAAACTAAACATCAAGTGTTCAGTTGGTCAGTGTTTGGTACACCACACCTTAAAATAGTAGTGAAAAATACTGACTACAGAAGCTATGTAACATCCTGAAGGCTCTCAGGTGTCTGACTCCATGCTAATAAGATGCTGCAACCAGTACTAATAAAAAGGCAGGAGACTGAGCAAGGAGAGCAAGTAGGGAAAAAGACAGAGCTCAATTCCACTTCCCTAGATAAGGCAAAAATAACAATTCTCTCTGTCAAATACCAGCTAAAATAGAAATCTGTCATCTCGAGCACTGCTTGGAAGGATGCCACAGCTGTACTTTGGCCCCTGGAGATGGGAATCATCGTCCCTTATTTGTCAAACCGTCTTTCCATCATTCATGTTTTTAATGTCTCCGATAAATCATCCATTTCTCACTGCTATCTCAAAAGAAATCTTTATGTCCCTGCTCCCTTCTGTGGGACAGTGATTTTTGGACAGATGAGATGAGAAAGGAAAGCCAAAGTTATAGTTCTAAAACAGGTTACAGACAAGGTAAAAATAGATGAGACTACGAACCAAAGCTATTTCTTTGTGGGGGGGACTGTGAAGCACTTTGTGAAGCACTGGTACATACAGCCACACCCAAAGTTTTGTACACCATTCTGGATCTTTCCAGCACCAAATTAGCTCTGTTCTGAGCTACATTCAACCTGAGCTACACTGATTTCTGCTGGTGTAAATCTGGGCAGAGAGCCCTCAAGACAGGAAGCCACCCAGGCAGAAAGCAGTCGTGGCTTTCGGTCTGCTGGAGGGCTTGTTGGGACCTGTGCTGCCTATGAAGCAGGAGATGTTGAGTGGAAAACAGAATCAAAACTGGCCCAGGATAGTGAGGAAGAGAAGAAAATAATGATGTCCTTTGAAAATGGAAAGCTTGTTTGACAGCTTGGCCACTAGAGAGATTCAGAGTCCTGCCAAGTGTTCCCAGGAATAAAGGCAAATTTGGGGGCAATTAAATATGGTATCTTTTCCCTCACCGAGCTAAAAGTTAATGCTGACTACTTCATTACATAAAACATCCAATTAGGGATAATGAGACTCCTGAGGTAAACCCCCACCCCCCACACACACATTAATTTTGAGTCTTCATTTGGTTAAGCTTGTTTATTTGGGGAAAAAAAAATACTTCCCTTGTGGCTGCTGCTGTAAAGCTGTTTACCAAACACTGCTGGGACACCCACACAAGCTTCTACAGAAGCCAGGCTGAAGTTTAGAGTTGTTTACTTCCCCTCACACAAAAAAAACATTCCAAGGGCAGCAATGACAGCAGCAATCCCTGCTCTCCCACATGCTGAATTTCAGCAAGGCTGATAGCAGTTGTGATTTACTTAGGTTGAATCTCTTCCCATCCTTTTATCATGTCCCATCCCCTGATAAAGATAACACTGTCATCTCTTCCCATTTACACCAGGTCACCTCTCTTCTGGGTGAGTTCATCTTCTGATCCCAAGATGCTACTCAGATTTTCACTTGCTTCACAGTAGGGCAATTTCCAGACAGGTTTTCAGATGTCTGCAGCTGACATCAGTCTCTGCCCATGGTATTCAGAAAGAACAGAACACCAGCTAGAATCCTGGCATGTATCAGGAACAGTGTGGCCAGCAGGAGCAGGGAGGTCATTCTGCCCCTGGACTCAGCACTGGTTGGGCCACACTTGGAGTCCTGTGTCCAGTTCTGGGCTCCTCAGGTTAGGAAAGATGTTGAGTTGCTGGAAGGTGTCCAGAGAAGGGCAACAAAGCTGGGGAGGGGTTTGGAGCACAGCCCTGTGAGGAGAGGCTGAGGGAGCTGGGGTTGCTTAGCCTGCAGAAGAGGAGGCTCAGGGGAGACCTTCTTGCTGTCTGCAACTCCCTTAAGGGAGGTTGTAGCCAAGTGGGGGTTGGTCTCTTCTCCCAGGCAAGCAGCACCAGAACAAGAGGACACAGTCTCAAGCTGTGCCAGGGCAGGTTTAGGCTGGATGTTAGGAAGAAGTTCTTCCCAGCAAGAGAGATTGGCCATTGGAATGTGCTGCCCAGGGAGGTGGTGGAGTCACCATCCCTGGAGGTGTTTAAGAAGAGACTGGCTGAGGCACTTGGTGCCATGGTTTAGTTGATCAGATGGTGTTGGGTGCTAGGTTGGACTTGATGATCTCAAAGGTCTTTTCCAACCTGATCTGATCTATTATTCTCCTCTCCTCTCCTCTCCTCTCCTCTCTCTCCTCTCTCCTCTCCTCTCCTCTCCTCTCCTCTCCTCTCTCTCTCCTCTCCTCTCCTCTCCTCTCCTCTCCTCTCCTCTCCTCTCTCCTCTCCTCGAGTCTCTCTCCTCGAGTCTCCTCTCCCTCCGAGTCTCCTCTCCTCTCCAATTCTATTCTAAGTTAGCTGTGAAGATAGAGTTCTGGGGTGAAGACAATACAGAACATTTGTTTAGATAACTGCAAGAGCAAAAAAATGAAAATAAATAAATAGTTTCTCTCTTAGCAGTGGGAGGCTGGTAGAGGTAAAACTCCTTGTGAAGGATGAATCTGGAGAGAAGTGAGGCAAGCTTTTATTGGCAGCTGAGAAAACAGTATGATAAACTATTCCAAAAGCAATTACGGATTGACTTGTGCTCAGCAGCCAAGAAGGGTCCCATGGGAGATTCTGAAATCTAACAAACTGCTAACAATGCTGCTTCCATGTGAAATGAGGGGAGAGGTCATAGTTATTAATCCTGGGAACAACTATTCCAGTCAGTAGGAGTCTGTCCCGTGTGAAGCAGGCTGCACAGTTACATGCATGGATCTCTACTCCAGGCCTGTGCCATTTCTTTGGACATTAACATACCACACAGAAAGAAATGGCACTGGCAGATTTACTATCATAGTATCACAGTACCACCAAGGTTGGAAGAGACCTCAAAGATCAAGTCCAACCTGTCACCACAGACCTCGTGACTAAACCATGGCACCAAGTGCCACGTTCAATGCCCTCTTGAACCCCTCCAGGGATGGTGACTCCACCACCTCCCTGGGCAGCACATTCCAGTGACAAATGACTCTCTCAGTGAAGAACTTTCTATGTCTGTCTGTAGATGATTTTTTTTTCAGGGGTTAGTGTAGTAGGGCCACACTGCTTTCTTCCATACTTCTGACCACCCCCAAATAGAATAGAAATAGCATTAACCAGGTTGGAAGAGACCTTTGAGATCATCGAGTCCAATCTATCACCCAACACCATCTGATCAACTAAACCATGGCACCAAGTGCCTCATCCAGTCTCTTCCTAAACACCTCCAGGGATGGTGACTCCACCACCTCCCTGGGCAGCACATTCCAATGGCCAATTACTCTATGAAGAACTTCTTCCTAACATTCATCCTAAACCTCCCCTGGCACAGCTTGAGACTGTGTCCTCTTGCTCAGGTCCAAGCTGCTTGTCAGAACTTCCTGTCTTACATGGCAATGCTGGCACGGGGAAAATGCTTTGTTAAGAGCCACTTTGTGGCCATGAACTTTGCATACATGCAAAATGCACTCTTGAATTCAGAATCTGAAAAGCACCCAGCACAATCTGTCATGTTTTTACAGACCCTGAAAAGCGTCATGGCAGGAGAATGATTTCCATGTTGTTGTTTCTCTTAACTTCATAAAAGTCCTTTCATAATCCCTCACCTGCCCTTCCTCCACCCCAGTAAGAGATAGAATGATTACAGTAGGAGGGGAGGTGGCCAGGCTGGGACTGCAGGAGTGCATGTAATTCTTGTCCCCAGGTGCCTCATAAATTGCAGCAGATTATCTGGTAATCAAGTTGGTAATGAAAGGGATGCAATGGCAGTGAGCTATAGGCATTGCAGGTAGTGTGGCAAGGAGTTCACCCCAGGGAACCTTCTTACTCAGTCATCTGCTTCTTCCCCCACAGTATCCCTTGTGCTTCTACCTCTCCTGTGTCTCAGATTTTGTTCTGCTTACTCAAGAGCCTGAGTCATACACCTTGAAATAACAGACACCCTCATTTGCAAATTCAAGCCTCAAAGACACATGAGCAATTATGGTACTTCAAGAAATTAAGGTTTGGTTCTGCCAGGGGTTGACCTTGTGAAGTGCTGAGCATTTTTACCCTCAGTTCCAAGAGCCTGCCTCTCCCTGTGTTTAGCTTTAAGCTTTGGACTTGCTGCTTGCAATTAAACACATACTTGTTTGGTAGGTTGTGGCCTGAATATGCAGTACCTGGCAGATTCCAGTCTTGCAGGACAGAGTTCCTGGGGAGACATCTGTGCCGGGGCTATACAAGTGCATTTATTCTAGGTGCTGATAATGTTGCCAAGTGCTTCTATACACCCCTGCATTCCAAGCCTTGACATTTTGTGCTGCAAAAAACAGGAGAGTTCTGCTGTTCCTGGAGCATTTCCACAAACATGGAATTGCATCCAGCAGGGAGGCACGCAGGATGCTCACAGAGTTGTGGGCAGTTGTGTGGATTAACTGGATTGCTTCTGATATGACCACTCTGCTGTCACAGGAGAGGATCCTTCCAGATACGCCCAACAGCTCCCTACATGACCAGCAGAGATTAGATGTTAGTGAGGAGATGGCACTATACTGTCCTCTCCCTGCAAGCCTGACTATGCCATTCTGTTACATGTGGCTGAAAACAAAGAATCTCATGGGGTATGTCTAAACTCTAGAACCCAGAAGTGCCTTCACTGTAGTCCCAAGTCCAGACACATATCTCTGGTATGTGAGGGTGAGCCTTGGGTGTACACCAACCTATCCTTTTGCCTCACCCACTTCCTCACACCTTCATCTCATGGGAAATAAACCCAGGCCAAAAGACAACCATGACACATTCTTCTGGATCCCCAAGCAAGGAACATACTGTCAGGTATTCCAGACCCAGGTTCTGCTTGTAGTCACATGCCCTGGGTTGTTTCAGGGACTTAAGGCCCTCACTTTCTATCAACTCACAACACTTGCCTTGGAATACAGGTTTTACAATTTATTTTTCATGAAAAATAGGTATTTCATCAACAAACTGGCTTGTTGACTCTCTGAAAAGGCAAGCCTATCCCTATGGGATTTCTACATAGAATAGAATAGAATAGAATAGAATAGAATAGAATAGAATAGAATAGAATAGAATAGAATAGAATAGAATAGAATAGAATAGAATAGAATAGAATAGAATAGAATAGACCAGGTTGGAAAAGACTTTCGAGATCACTGAGTCCAACCTATCACCCAACACCATCTAATCAACTAAACCATGGCACCAAGTGCCTCAGCCAGGCTCTTCCTAAACACCTCCAGGGATGGTGACTCCACCACCTCCCTGGGCAGCACATTCCAATGGCCAATTACTCTTTCTATGAAGAATTTCTTCCTAACATCCAGCCTGAACGTCCCCTGGTGCAGCTTGAGACTATGTCCTCTTGTTCTGGTGCTGGCTGCCTGAGAGAAGAGACCAACCCCCACCTGGCTACAACCTCCCTTCAGGCAGTTGTAGAGAGCAAGAAGGTCTCCCCTGAGCCTCCTCTTCTCCAGGCTAAGCAACCCCAGCTCCCTCAGCCTCTCCTCACAGGGCTGTGCTCCAAACCCCTTCCCAGCTTTGTTGCCCTTCTCTGGACACCTTCCAGCAACTCAACATCTTTCCTGAGCTGAGGGGCCCAGAACTGGACACAGGAATCACAGAATCACAGAATCACCAAGGTTGGAAGAGACCTCAAATATCATCAAGTCCAACCTATCACCACAGACCTCATGACTAAACCATGGCACCAAGTGGCACCAAGGACTCAAGGCGTGGCCTAACCTACTTCTCTCAGGCTATCAGATGCCTTGCAAATGTGTCCTTTTAGGGACCCACATAAAACTCTTGCAGTGTGAATTCACATGTGCCTTTGGTTCTGTCACCTTCCTCGACAAACAGTTGCCTCCCTTTCACCAACATGCACAAGCCACGTACCAAGAGGTGGTCTTACAAGACAGGACCAGACTGAGCTCTGCAGAGAGAAAATTCTAAGCTCACGACCCTCCTTCTCGCCCAGCTCCTCTTCCTGGCCTCAGCACAAGTGCCAAGAGAACAAGAAGTGCAGACCTGGAAGGAGGGAATGCTGCTTCTCTAAATTTAGCCTAATGCTGCAATGTTTTGCAAACAGGAGGGGTCAACACAGGATTGCATTCATGCAAGGAAATAATACAGAAACTCTGTTCTGACATAAGCAGTTAGAAAAAAACATTTCACACTTTGATGAATGTTGCCCTTAAAAACCTTTAAAACCTTAAAATTTTTGCAGAGAGACTTCAGGGGGTTCGTGGGTTGGGTTTTTTGGTGGTTTGGGTTTGGGGAGGCAGAGGGGTGGCTTGTTTTTTTTCTCATGATTTCAGTGTCTGTTTGTTGCAGTCCCCATGCAAGTATTTGCTGTGAATCTCATGTGTCTGGTTACCTCAAGGCTTGCTTTTGTCAAAACAGAATGCTGTGGCTTGTTTCAACATCTGAACATCAGAGGTAGGGTAGCTGGAGAACCTGTACAGTGTCACAGTCTCACAGTCTCACAGTATCGCTAAGGTTGAAAGTGACCTCAAAGATCATCGAGTCCAACCTGTCACCACAGACCCCATGACTAGACCATGGCACCAAGTGCCACATCCAGTCCCCTCTTGAACACCTCCAGGGATGGTGACTCCACCACCTCCCTGGGCAGCACATTCCAATGGCTAACAACTCTCTCGGTGAAGAACTTTCTCCTCACCTCCAGCGTAAACTTCCCCTGGTGCAGCTTGAGACTGTGTCCTCTTGTTCTGGTGCTGGTTGCTAGGGAGAAGAGGCCAACCCCTTCCTGGCTACAACCACCCTTCAGGTAGTTGTAGAGAGCAATGAGGTCCCTAGTGTCAGACTGACCTTTGGCAATCCTCCTTCCTGGTGGAATAACAACATCATGTGTTCATGTCTACACACCTGACAGGCACTCATCTTGCAGAAGTGCACTCTGTGCTGGGTTAGGAACTGGCTGGAGGCTGAAGCCAGAGAGTGGTGGTGAATGGTGCCACATCCAGCTGGCAGCCAGGCACCAGTGGTGTGCCCCAGGGATCAGTGCTGGGCTCCATCCTGTTCAATATCTTTATTGATGATCCGGATGAGGGGATTGAGTCCATCATGAGTAAATTTGCAGATGACACCAAGCTGAGGGCAGGAGTTGATCTGTTAGAGGGTTGGAGAGCTCTGCAGAGGGACCTTGCCAGGCTGGACAGATGGGCAGAGTCCAAGGGCAGGAGATTGAACACATCTAAATGCCAGGTTCTACACACTGGCCACAACAACCCCATGCAGTGCTACAGGCTGGGGTCAGAGTGGCTGGAGAGCAGCCAGGCAGAGAGGGACCTGGGAGTACTGGATGATAGGAGGCTGAACATGAGGCAGCAGTGTGCCCAGGTGGCCAAGAAGGCCAATGGCATCCTGGCCAGGATCAGGAACAGTGTGGCCAGCAGGAGCAGGGAGGTCATTCTGCCCCCGGACTCAGCACTGGTTAGGCCACACCTTGGGTCCTGTGTCCAGTTCTGGGCCCCTCAGGTTAGGAAAGATGTTGAGTTGCTGGAAGGTGTCCAGAGAAGGGCAACAAAGCTGGGGAGGGGTTTGGAGCACAGCCCTGTGAGGAGAGGCTGAGGGAGCTGGGGTTGCTTAGCCTGGAGAAGACGAGGCTCAGGGAGACCTTCTTGCTGTGTACAACTCCCTGAAGGGAGGTTGTAGCCAGGTGGGGGTTGGTCTCTTCTCCAAGGCAACCAGCACCAGAACAAGAGGACACAGTGTCAATCTGTGACAGGGGAGGTTTAGGCTGGATGTTAGGAAGAAATTCTTCCCAGAAAGAGAGATTGGCCATTGGAATGTGCTGCCCAGGGAGGTGGAGGAGTCACCATCCCCGGAGGTGTTTAGGAAGAGCCTGGCTGAGGCACTTGGTGCCATGGTTTAGTTGATTAGATGGTGTTGGGTGATGGGTTGTACTTGATGATCTTGAAGGTCTTTTCCAACCTGGTTAATTCTATTCTAGTCTAGTCTAGTCTAGTCTAGTCTAGTCTAGTCTAGTCTAGTCCATTCCATTGCATTCAGAATAAGAAGGACATTGAGACACTTGAACGTGTCCAGAGAAGGGCAACAAGGCTGGGGAGAGGCCTTGAGCACAGCCCTGTGAGGAGAGGCTGAGGGAGCTGGGGTTGCTTAGCCTGGAAAAGAGGAGGCTCAGGGGCGACCTCATTGCTCTCTACAACTACCTGAAGGGTAGTTGTAGCCAGGAAGGGGTTGGCCTCTTCTCCCTAGCAACCAGCACCAGAACAAGGGGACACAGTCTCAAGCTGCACCAGGGGAAGTTTAGGCTCGAGGTGAGGAGAAAGTTCTTCACCAAGAGAGTGATTCGTCATTGGAATGTGCTGCCCAGGGAGGTGGTTGAGTCTCCATCCCTGGAGGCGTTCAAGAGGGGACTGGATGTGGCACTTGGTGCCATGGTCTAGTTGTGAGGTTGTGGTTACAGGTTGGACTCGATGATCTTCAAGGTCTCTTCCAACCTTGGTAATTCTATTCTATTCTATTCATTCCATTCCATTCCATTCCATTCCATTCCATTCCATTCCATTCCATTCCATTCCATTCCATTCCATTCCATTCCACTCTAAGTAGCAGTATGGAGGCATGGAATCTAACTCTCAGTCACACCTCATTGCCTCTGTCTTTTGGAGAGATGAGAAACTTCTATTAACTGAAGGAGAACTGAAACAGGTCCTTTCCCATTTAAAGTTTTGCACTCTTACAGGAATATGCCTAACAAAGTTTGCTGAAAATAAAAGGGAAGGTGATGTGGAAGTAACTTCAGGTGCTGTATTCAAAGCCAGACTGGGAATGGATTTCTTGAAGTACCAAATTTTAGCTGTAGAAAAAAAAAACAACCCTCTCAGAATGCATCACATGTGAATGCAGAAAGTTATTACAGGCTGCTGGGAGATGACTATCTGAGATGAGAAAACCAACCCAACTGGCATGTACAGAAATGCTTGCAGCCTGCTTTGTTATGACTACAGTGAAAATACACATCTCTTTGCCTACAATAACAAAGCAGTCATTCTCTCCTGCTCGAAGCTGTCAGGTATTTGCAGCATGTTATTAGCAGCTCTACAAATGGCTTGTGTTTTGAAAAATCAAAGGAATTAGTGAGTAAGGAGAATTAATCCCTCCCCTATGGCCCTGCCCTGGGATTTGCTGATCTGGTTTGCTTTAAGAAGTCACTGGATAGGAAAAATGTAATCCATGCTGGAATCAAGGACTGTCACCCAAGAACCTCTGTCTCTCAGGGGAGCACCCCTATAATTAAGGTGCTCAGCTGGGTTGCTTATTATTGCTTGTACTGTTCCTGACTTTGTGACTCCTCAGTGGATTTTTTTGCCCAGGGGTTTCTAATGAGGGAGGGAAGGCTTAGCCTCCTACCTCTGGATTAAGGAGAATCATAGAATCAATAAGGTTGGAAAAGACCTCAGAGATCATCAAGTCCAACCTGTCTCCAGCACCTCATGACTAACTAAACCATGGCTTCAAGTGCCACATCCAATCCCTTGGTCTCCCCTGAGCCTCCTCTTCTCCAGCCTAAGCAACCCCAGCTCCCTCAGCCTCTCCTCACAGGGCTGTGCTCCAGACCCCTCCCCAGCCTCGTTGCCCTTCTCTGGAGACGTTCAAGAGTCTCGATGTCCTTCCTAAACTGAGGGGCCCAGAACGGGACACAGGACTCAAGGTGTGGCCTAACCAGTGCTGAGCACAGGGCACAATGACTTCCCTGCTCCTGCTGCCCACACTATTCCTGATGCAGGCCAGGATGCCATTGACCTTCTTGGCCATCTGGGCACACTGCTGGCTCGTGTTCAGCCTACTATCAACCAGTCCCCCCAGGTCCCTCTCTGCCTGGCTGCTCTCCAGCCACTCTGACCCCAGCCTGTAGCACTGCATGGGGTTGTTGTGGCCAAAGTGCAGCACCTGGCACTTGGACTTGTTGAATGCCATCCTGTTGGACTCTGCCCATCTGTCCAGCCTGCCAAGGTCCCTCTGCAGAGTTCTTCTGCCCTCTAACAGATCAACTCCTGCCCTCAGCTTGGTGTTATCTGCAAATTTACTCATGATGGACTCAATCCCCTCATCCAGATCATCAATAAAGACGATGAACAGGAATGGGCCCAGCACTGATCCCTTGGCGACACCACTAGTGACTGGAGCTCTTCTTTGAGGAGAAGGGAGCTGCAGGTTTGCACACAGTCCATCTGAGGAGTTCCTAGGTAAAACCTTGATATCTTTTGCCCTTGGGTGGATATTTAAACCATTAAGCATTTCTCCCTTGAGGCCATGTTTCATCAAGACATGCATTTGTTCCCCAGGGCAAGATCTAGTTTCCTAAATCTAGAAGCAAGTGAAAAGAAGAAAGGTTCAAAATATGTTCCAGTCTCATATGTGCAGAAGTCTAAATCTGGGAAGAGGAAGAATCTCAGCTCCCCTCTTAGCCTTGTCATTTCCCACTGGCTGGTTTCAACAGATGCTGCTCTCCCTTACTCAGAGGTTTTGTTGCTAGGAAAGGATGCACTCCTTTCCTAAGTCTCTTTGTTCCTGGAATGGGAGAGAGAGCTCATGATACCAGCCTAGAGATAAAATACTCAGCCTGAGTCTCATGTGAATCTTCCTTTTTTTTTATTCCTAGCCCCAAAGCATGAAAACATGCCTGCTCTGCATATTAAAGTTCACTCTGTTCAATGGTTGTTAAAAAGGAAAGATATCTTCCTCTCCTTTGTTAATGCCATGAGCTAAATGCTTTGCACCCCATCCCTTGCATGACATGGACTTGATCAGTTGTCTGAGTCAGAAAAGAGATTCCTGAGGAAATAAACCACTTTCTGACAGGTTAGATTCTAGCTAAATCAGCTCAGGTCATCTTCTGATTCCACTGGCACCAATGCTATGCATGACATGAGGACAAAACATGCAGGAAACGAGGAAATGTGTGAGAAGGGAGGGGAATCAGGCAAGAGTAGCACAAACTTAGAGCTGCTTATGCTGCATTGCAATCATATTCCAAGGTACAGTTTGGACTGTTTTCTGCCCAGTGGGTTGCCATCACCCATAGCTCCTGTACCATAAACCTGTTTGCACTGCACACTGAGTCCCAAAACAGATTAGATATCACCCATTGTAAGGTTTCATGATTAAACCAAACCAAACCAAACCAAAACAAAACAAAACCAAACAAAACTTGTCAATGAACAAGGCCCAAGGGTGAGGTTTCATGTGATGCTGAAAGAAACTGAACAGCTTGATGTTGCTGAAACAGGACTGCATTTTTCTCCTGCATCTTCTTCCCTGTAGACACATGCCACGAATCATGGAATCATAGAATCATAGAATCAATAAGGTTGGAAAAGACCTCAGAGATCATCAAGTCCAACCTGTCATCCAGCACCTCATGACTACTAAATGATGGCTTCAAGTTCCACATCTAATCCCCTCTTGAACACCTCCAGGGATGGTGACTCACACATTCCAATGGCCAGTAACTCTTTCTGGGAAGAACTTTCTCCTCACCTCCAGCCTAAACCTCCCCTGGCACAGCTTGAGACTGTGTCCTCTTGTTCTGCTGCTGGTTGCCTTGGAGAAGAGACCAACCCCCTCCTGGCTATAACCTCCCTTCAGGGAGTTGTAGAGAGCAAGAAGGTCTCCCCTGAGCCTCGTCTTCTCCAGGCTAAGCAACCCCAGCTCCCTCAGCCTCTCCTCACAGGGCTGTGCTCCAAACCCCTCCCCAGCTTTGTTGCCCTTCTCTGGACACCTTCCAGCAACTCAACATCTTTCCTAACCTGAGGGGCCCAGAACTGGACACAGGACTCAAGGTGTGGCCTAACCAGTGCTGAGTCCAGGGGCACAATGACTTCCCTGCTCCTGCTGGCCATGCATGCCTTGCAGCAATTACAGCATTCAGCTGCACTTAGTTTTTGAGTGGTTCAGTCTGTCTTGCTAATCATGTCAGGAAACAAAGCCCCTAAAAAGTGAGTGGTCTGCCATGCTTAGGAGCCTGAGTCAGCTTTCTTGGTCACCTGGCTTGGTCAAATGAGCTCTACACCAGTTGGAGGAAAGGGGCAAGATCATAGCCTGTTGGCAAGGTGAAGCTGCTAGGCTGGCTCAGTTTCCTGCCAAATTTTAGCCCAACTCTCCTTGGACTGTGCTATCCAACACCTATTATTAAAAGCATGCAACTCCTGCATCAGAGCCCTGCCAAACTTCTACTGCTACACATTATAAGCCAAATGAATTTGCAAATCTTTGTAGATTCAAGAACCATCTTTGATCTTGGCTCTTGCTGGCATCTTGGCCAGGTTGTGGAACAGTGATGCAGTGTGCTTCCCCTTCAGAAAATTCTGCTTGCTAAGGGAGCAATCCAATTATGTGCTCGAAGCTTATGGAGAATCTGTACCACAGGCTCCCTGGAGGGAAGCTGCAGTAACCCAGATGCTAGGCAACAATAGCAGGAAATGCTGTGATGAAGCCTGCATTCAGTAGGGAAGAATGTCTCTTAAATGACAAAATACCTACTTGAGAACTTCCCCCTCCTTGAGCAGCAGTCTAGTGGTTCCTTTGTTAAAATGAGTTCACATTTGTTCACTGTCAGGTCAGTTTTTACAGTCAGCTGTCATAATGGGCCCAGCTTCTGAGAGAGACACAGATCTGTTTCATAGGTCACAGCTCTGGCCCTTCCCTGTTGCCCAAACAAAAGTGGTTTCAGGTGGCCAACAGTCAAGCAGAAAGGAGAGCTTTCACCCCCAAGGAACAGCACAGACAGTTTGAGCAATTACAATCTACAGTGTCAGCCACATCCCTTGGACACGAAAATAATTAATTCTATCTCAGTTCAGTCTGGAGAAGAGAAGGCTCCCAGGTGACCTCGTTGTGGCCTTCCAGTATCTGAAGGGGGCTGCAAGAAGGCTGGGGAGGGACTTTTAGGGTGTCAGGTAGTGATAGGACTAGGGGGAATGGAATGAAGCTGGAGGTGGGGAGATTCAGGCTGGATGTGAGGAGGAAGTTCTTCCCCATGAGAGTGGTGAAGCCCTGGAATGGGTTGTCCAGGGAGGTGGTTGAGGCCCCGTCCCTGGAGGTGTTTAAGCCCAGGCTGGATGAGGCTGTGGCCAGCCTGATCTAGTGTGGGGTGTCCCTGCCCATGGCAGGGGGTTGGAACTAGGTGATCCTTGTGGTCCCTTCCAACCCTGACTGATACTATGATACTATGATGATCTCTGAGCCCCAGACACCCAGGCAACAGGATCCACTCAGAGAAGCTGAGACACACTGTAACTTTTTAAAGGCTGTGGTGGACAGGTTTCTTCCCCTCCTATACAGGAGTAACATGAGTTTTCCAACATCCTTCCTACTGAAGTTGAATTTTCTCATCAAAATTGTCTCTACAGGGTATACACTGGGTAGGCCACACCTTGAGTCCTGTGACCAGTTCTGGGCCACTCAATTTAAGAAGGACATTGAGACACTTGAACGTGTCCAGAGAAGGGCAACAAAGCTGGGGAGCGGTTTGGAGCACAGCCCTGTGAGGAGAGGCTGAGGGAGCTGGGGTTGCTGAGCCTGGAGAAGAGGAAGCTCAGGGAAGACCTTCTTGCTGTCTACAATTCCCTGAAGGGAGGTTATAGCCAGGTGGGGGTTGGTCTCTTTTCCCAAGCAACCAGCACCAGAACAAGAGGAGGTGAGGAGAAAGTTCTTCACAGAGTGATTGGCCATTGGAATGTGCTGCCCAGGGAGGTGGTGGAGTCACCATCCCTGGAGGTGTTCAAGAGAGGATTGGATGTGGCACTTGGTGCCATGGTTTAGTTGATTAGATGGTGTTGGGTGCTAGGTTGGACTGGATGATCTCTGAGGTCTTTTCCAACCTTATTGATTCTATATACACCGAGTTAAGATCAACAGCATCTGTTGCTGAGCTGTTTTTAATGTAAGGAGCTGTAGGAACCCTGGACTCCAGATTTTTCCTCAAGGAATCATTCAATTCCCATTCAGGGCAAAGTCTGGAAAGAGAATGTGTGCCCTTTCTGACAGAAAGGAAGTGCACATGTTTTAGTGCTGAGGCCAGAGGAGATATCCTGAGCTTCTTGGCAAGGGTGAAAAAAGCAGGTCTGAGTCACCACTGGAGCAACAGACCTTCCATATTTCCATTCTGGATGGTGGTTGCATTTTCTGCCTTTTCACACTTATCACAGAATCATAGAATCAATAAGGTTGGAAAAGACCTCAAAGATCATCAAGTCCAACCTGTCACCCAACACCTCATGACTAACTAAAGCATGGCTTCAAGTGCCACATCTAGTCCCCTCTTGAACACTTCCAGGGAGGGTGACTCCACCACCTCCCTGAGCAGCACATCCCAATGGCCAATCTCTTTCTGGGAAGAACTTTCTCCTCACCTCCAGCATGAACTTCCCCTGGCACAGCTTGAGACTCTGTCCTCTTGTTCTGGTGCTGCTTGCCTGGAAGAAGAGATCAACCCCCACCTGGCTACAACCTCCCTTTAGGGAGTTATAGACAGGAAGAAGGTCTCCCTGAGCCTCCTCTTCTCCAGGCTAAGCAACCCCAGCTCCCTCAGCCTCTCCTCCTAGGGCTTGTGCTCATAGGGCTTATGCCACAGTGTGTATGGTCTTTGCACCTCATGTTAGGATCTAGTTGTGAGAAAGAAGCTGATTAGCTGTGGCTCTGTTCAGTTGCTGGTGTGCAGCATGTTTCCTGAGAACTCGCTTGCCTCAGGCCTGCAGCATGACTCTTCAGATATGCTTAGCATCAAAATGTGGTTAACCAGGTTCCAGCTCAGCTGAACGTTTGCAATCAAGGCAGACACTGTGCAGTGAAATCAGACTTTGCTGTTTGTTTATTTCTTTTTAGCTTCTATGGAAATTAGAATGATGCAGTCACGCTCTGAGCATATGTGTGCTCTTGTGTGTCTGTCTGTCCTCCTTTTGCAAATAACTAGTGGCCATTTTCATCCCAGTTTCACTTAAAGCTAAAGGTTTCAAACATAGAAACATAGAATTGTTAGGGTTGGAAGGGACCTCAAGGATCCTCAAGTTCCACCCCCTGCCGCAGGAAGAGGAGGCTCAGGGAAGACCTTCTTGCTCTCTACAACTCCCTGAAGGGAGGTTGCAGCCAGGTGGGGGTTGGTCTCTTCTCCCAGGCAACCAGCACCAGAACAAGAGGACACAGTCTCAAGCTGCACCAGGGGAGGCTTAGGCTGGATGTTAGGAAGCAATTCTTCCCAGCAAGAGAGATTGGCCATTGGGATGTGCTGCCCAGGGAGGTGGTGGACTCACCATCCCTGGAAGTGTTTAAGAAGAGACTGGATGAGGCACTTGGTGCCCTGGTTTAGTTGATTAGATGGTGTTGGGTGATAGCTTGGACTTGATGATCTTGAAGGTCTTTTCCAGTCTGGTTAATTCTATTCTATTCTATTCTATTCTATTCTATTCTATTCTATTCTATTCTATTCTATTCTATTCTATTCTATTCTATTCCATTACTAGCACAGACATAGCCTTAGTGTCTTGCAATTGCTAATGTGGATACAGCTAATGTGAATTTGTGAGTTCTATGATCCCCTTTAAAGGCTGGATAATTATTAAAGGCTGGCTAATTATTTGCTACTCTTGCATATCCATTTTGTTCTTTTAAAGATGGTTTTGACATCAATTTCTCCTTTACATTTGAGGCCCAACCATCTGCATTTCTTATTTCCACAGCTCACCCTTACACTAAGGTAGAGTCCTTATGCTCCTCTAAAGCAGCAGTGATGTCAGCAAGTATCACAGAAGCAGTGCAGAGCCTGAAAAAAGGCTTGAGAGCCATCCTTGGCAGATTTAAAAGCCTTTCATCCCTCAGTGCAAAACTGAGCCTGTGTGAGAGAGGATTAGCTCAGAATGCATTTTACATTGAAGTTCAAACACTCTCATTGGAGAAAAATGCTTTTCTTCTGCTTTTTCTTTTTAAGGAAAACATTCCAATGCATACTTTCATCATTGTTTCTTCTGCTTCTGATAAAAGTCTGTGCAGGAAGAGTCAAAGTAGTAAAATACTATTTAAACAGGGCAAAGCTTGAGTAACTGCAAGTCACTATCTGCTTTTTTTATTAGCCATAGATTTATACTATGAGCTATCAGCCCATGGCTTGGACAGGATCAGACTGCGTTGGGTTAGGAACTGGCTGGAGGGCCGAGCCCAGAGAGTGGTGGTGAATGGTGCCACAGCCAGCTGGCAGCCAGGCACCAGTGGTGTGCCCCAAGGATCAGTGCTGGGCCCCATGCTCTTTAACATCTTTATTGATGATCTGGATGAGGGCATTGAGTCCATCACCAGTAAGTTTGAGGATGACACCAAGCTGGGGGCAGGAGTTGATCTGCTGGAGGGCAGAGAGGCTTTGCAGAGGGACCTCGACAGGCTGGACAGATGGGCAGAGTCCAAGGGCAGGAGATTGAACACATCCAAGTGCTGGGTTCTGCACATTGGCCACAGCAACCCCAGGCAGCGCCACAGGCTGGGGTCAGAGTGGCTGGAGAGTGGCCAGGCAGAGAGGGACCTGGGGGTACTGGTTGATAGGAGGCTGAACATGAGCCTGCAGTGTGCCCAGGCAGCCAAGAAGGCCAATGGCATCCTGTTCTGGATCAGGAACAGTGTGGCCAGCAGGAGCAGGGAGGTCATTCTGCCCCTGGACACTGCACTGGTTAGGCCACACCTGGAGTCCTGTGTCCAGTTCTGGGCCCCTCAGTTTAGGAAAGATGTTGAGTTGCTGGAAGGTGTCCAGAGAAGGGCAACAAGGTTGGTGAGGGGTTTGGAACACAAGCCCTATGAGGAAAGGCTGAGGGAGCTGGGGTTGCTTAGCCTGGAGAAGAGGAGACTGAGGGGTGACCTTCTTGCTCTCTACAACTCCCTGAAGGGAGATTGTAGCCAGGCAGAGGTTGGTCTCTTCTCCCAGGCAGCCAGTACCAGAACAAGAGGACACAGTCTCAGGCTGCACCAGGGCAGGTTTAGGCTGGATGTTAGGAAGAAGTTCTATACAGAGGAGAGTGATTGGCCATTGGAATCGGCTACCCATGGAGGTGGTGGAGTCACCTTCATTGGAGGTGTTCAGGAGGAGGCTTGATGGGGTGCTTGGTGCCATGGGTTAGTTGTTTAGGTGGGTTGGATTGGTTGATGGGTTGGACTCGATGATCTTGAAGGTCTCTTTCAACCTGGTGTATTGTATTGTATTGTATTGTATACTAGTCAGCATATTCAATATGTTAAAACCTGCTATTTGCTCCTCAGTTACCTTTCATTTTCTTTCCTTATTGCTATTTATATTAGTCAACATATTCAATATGTTAAAAACCTGCTATTCACTCCTCAATTACTTTTCATTTTCTCTCCTTATTGCTATTTTATGGTAATCTCAAGGCATCTGGAGGCCCAGTCCTCCCTGAGGAATGTGATCCTCAGTTTGCCCACACAAAGAATTTACACTGGATGGGTTTATCTTTCTTTCAAAATGTTTGCCTACCTTCTTGCAGTCTACAACTCCCTGAAGGGAGGCTGTAGCCAGGTGGGGGTTGGTCTCTTCTCCCAAGCAAGCAGCACCAGAACAAGAGGACACAATCTCAAGCTGTGCCAGGGGAGGTTTAGGCTCAAGGTAAGGAGAAAGTTCTTCACAGAAAGAGAGATTGGCCATTGGGATGTGCTGCCCAGGGAGGTGGTGGAGTCACTATCACGAGGTCTTTAAGAAGAGACTGGCTGAGGAACTTGGTGTCCTGGTTTAGTTGATCAGATGGTGTTGGGTGATAGGTTGGACTCGATGATCTCTAAGGTCTTTTCCAACCTGGTTAATTCTCTATTCTATTCTATTCTATTCTATTCTATTCTATTCTATTCTATTCTATTCTATTCTATGGTTATTACTCAAATGATGCAATGCTATGAATGTATCCTCTTGATTAACATGGACAGATGGTCTTGAATCAATTCACTGGATTTTGTTGGTTTAATAAATTGCATGATTTAACAAGCAGAGATAATTATTCTCCCTGTGCACTCATCTGGTTATGAAAAGAGCTGATGTTCTCAGCACTCCTTGCTTTGCTGTAAAGTATTGTTTCTGTTTTACAGAGGAGGGCAGTAAGAAACAGTTTCATCTCATTTTTGAAAGCTGTTATGAGGGAACTCGATGATCTCGAAGATCTTTCCCCATCTTGTTAATTCTATTCTATTCTATTCTATTCTATTCTATTCTATTCTATTCTATTCTATTCTATTCTATTCTATTCTATTCCATTCCATTCCATTCTATTCCATTCTATTCCACTCCATTTTTCTCCATTCCATTCCATTCCATTCCATTCCATTCCATTCCATTCCATTCCATTCCATTCCATTCCATTCCATTGTATTATATATTCATATTATGGTTGCATAATAATACTCTGTGCAACATAAATTCTCATTTGAGAAAGCAACTTATGATATAAAAACTGAGAAACTGACACATTTCCTTCCAATGACCAGCTTAGCCTGGAGAAGAGGAGACTCAGGGAGACCTTATTGCTCTCCACAGCTACCTGAAGGAGGTTGTAGCCAGGTGGGGGTTGGTCTCTTCTCCCAGGCAACCAGCACCAGAACAAGAGGACACAGTCTCAAGCTGCACCAGGGGAGGTTTAGGCTGGATGTTAGAATGGAATGGAATGGAATGGACTAGGCTGGAAGAGACCTTCAAGATCATTGCATCCAACCTATTATCCAACCCACCTAATCAACTAAACTGTGCAACCAAGCACCCTATCAAGAAGTTCATCACAGAGAGATTGGCCATTGGAATGTGCTGCCCAGGGAGGTGGTGGAGTCACCATCCCTGGAGGTGCTTAGGAAGAGTCTGGATGAGGCACTCGGTGCCATGGTTGAGTTGATTAGACAGTGTTGGATGATAGGTTGGACTTGATGATCTTGAAGGTCTCTTCCAACCTAGTTAATTCTATTTTATTCTATTTTTTCTCTATAAGTTCTCTCTACAGCTACCTATAGATAGGTTTGAGTTTTGGTGTGGGTTGTGGGGGTTTTTTTGATTTGTTGTTTATTTGTGTGTTTGGTTTCATTTGGTTTGGTTTGGTTTGGTTTGGTTTGGTTGGTTTGTGTTGTTTTGGTGGGGTTTCTTTGATTGGTTGTTTGGTTTGGGTTGGGTTGGGTTTTTCTCGATTGCATTTCTGTTGTTACTGTAAATCTATGACAAGTGTTTCAGTTTCCCTGCACCAAACTGGCATTTTCTTTTTTCTGGGATACTTCAAGGGGAGCTAATTTACACCAGGAAATTGCTTCAAGGTGATCTATCTGGGACAGTCAAAAAGTTTGCATGCTCTGCATGAGCTCTGCAGGCATACTTTGTTGCTTTTGTGCCTCACACACAATGTCTCACAGCCCAGAAAGCCAATCAGGTCCTGGGCTGCATCAGGAGAAGTGTGGCCAGCAGGTCAAGGGAGGGGATTCTCCCCCTCTACTCAGCCCTGGTGAGACCCCAACTGGAGTACTGCCTCCAGTTCTGGAGCCCCTATCCCAAGAGGGATCTGGAGGGGCTGGAAGGTGTCCAGAGAAGGGCCAGGAGGATGAGCAGAGGGCTGGAGCACCTCTCCTATGAGGACAGACTGAAGGAGTTGGGGCTGTTCAGTCTGGAGAAGAGAAGGCTCCCAGGTGACCTCATTGTGGCCTTCCAGTATCTGAAGGGGGCCTACAGGAAGGCTGGGGAGGGACTTCTCAGGATATCGGGTAGTGATAGGACTAGGGGGAACGGAATGAAGCTGGAGGTGGGGAGGTTCAGGCTGGAGGTGAGGAGGAAGTTCTTCCCCATGAGAGTGGTGAAGCCCTGGAATGGGTTGTCCAGGGAGGTGGTTGAGGCCCCGTCCCTGGAGGTGTTTAAGCCCAGGCTGGATGAGGCTGTGGCCAGCCTGATCTAGTGTGGGGTGTCCCTGCCCATGGCAGGGGGTTGGAACTAGCTGATCCTTGTGGTCCCTTCCAACCCTGACTGATAGTACTATGATACTATGATCTCTCACCATATCTCTCCTTCATGACCAGTCTTTGCCCTTTTCATAGTAAGTGGGCAATAAACATGATATCCCAAAAAATCTGTGAGTGCAGCCAAGTGCAATCAAGTTGGAGACTAAAAGGAGCTCCCATGGGTCAAAACTGGCTTCCAGCTCTGAGGGGAGAAATATTAAGAGACAAAACAGGGTCCTTTCTTAGCCTGGAAATATTGCAAAAGGACTGCTCAGAATGTCCTTCCTTCCTGAGCAAGGTTATTTTTGTGGGTATTTTTCTGAGTGGAAAACCCATTTATTTTCTGCCATGTCCCACATTTGCAATTTTAAATGCTTCATTTACCACTGAGCCACTCAGCATCAAGTCAATGGGTACCATGCAAGCACTTGAACAGGACTGAATAAAAGCAATTCCAGGGGGAAATTTACTGACACATCCTACTCTGCTGACTGCTTGGCAGGAGGGTTGGACTCAATGATCTCCAGAGGTCCCTTCCAACCCCTGCCGTTCTATGATTCCATCACTGGCACTCTCCAGACGCAGAGCTACATATGTGGCTGTTCACAATACAGGCAAAACACTGCATTTCTGCAAGGGTCCATTTCCCTTTCTCCATCCAGGGCTGATCTCAGCCAGAGAGGAAAAAAAATGGGATTGCTGCAAAGTGGGGAGTAGCATGTGCTTGCAGTATGCTGCTGTGGCATATTAAGGCATGGACCCCTGTGGTGTCTAGGAAGGAGACACTCAACAACACTGTAGATAGTTCTTTGTCAGAATCATAGAATCAGTAAGGTTGGAAAAGACCTCAGAGATCATCAAGTCCAACCTAGCACCCAACACCTCATGACTAACTAAACCATTGCTTCAAGTGCTACATCCAAGCCCTTTTTTAACACCTCCAGCAATGGTGACTCCACCACCTCCCTGGGCAGCACATCCCAATGGTCAATCTCTCTTGCTGGGAAGAACGTTCTCCTGACTTCCAGCTTAAACTTCCCCTGGTGCAGCTTGAGACTGTGTCCTCTTGTTGTGGTGCTGGTTGCCTGAGGGAAGAGACCAACCCCCACCTGGCTACAGCCTCCCTTCAGCATGTTGTGTTGCAGACTCAAAAGTGATTAGCTCGTTATCTTCAATCCCCACATGCTGCCACATTTCCAACCAGCCCATGGTGTTACACTGCAGATGTGGCTTTTCTTATTTCTCTTGGAGTCCTTGAAAGAGGCTACACAGCCATATCAAACATATGCATGGAATCTGCTAATGCTATGGCTTAGTTAGATGAAGAACTCCATCCTTTCTGCTTCCCACATCTTTCTCCTGGCAAGACTTTCTTCAGTAAGCTTGCCATCTTCCACTGGCCCTCCAGTATTTCATTACACTTCTCAAAACTGTTCTTTTTTAAGAAGAGCTGACAACAGTATGTAAACTGTCATGCAGGTCTATCATGATGCCTGAGTTGTCCTGTCTGGTTTGTCTATTCTGTTGTCTCCAGTTTTAAGCTTAAGTGGTCAGTCCTGAGAAGTAGAGTCCTTCTGTCTTGTGTCTGTGGTGTGCTGTGTCCATCCTTTCAGGTTTCTGAAAGTGCCTGCAATCTGACTGAGCCTAATTGCACTTCTCCATTTCTAATGTTTCATCATATTTTGGGTAACTCTACACCCCCTGTCAGCACCAGAACAAGAGGACACAGTCTCAAGCTGCGCCAGGGGAGGTTTAGGCTGGATGTTAGGAAGAAGTTCTTCACAGAACGAGTGAAAAACTCTTTGGAGTTCTTTGGCCATTGGAATGTGCTGCCCAGGGAGGTGGTGGAGTCACCATCCCTGGAGGTGTTTAGGAAGAGACTGGATGAGGCACTTGGTGCCATGGTTTAGTTGATTGGATGGTGTTGGGTGATAGGTTGGACATGATCATCTCAAAGGTCTTTTCCAACCTGGTTAATTCAATTCAATTCAATTCAATTCAATTCAATTCAATTCAATTCAATTCAATTCAATTCAATTCAATTCAATTCAATTCAATTCAGTTCAATTCAATTTCTTTTCTATTCTAAACCCAAAGATGAGAGACCACAGGCATACAGAGAAAAGCACAATATGCAAAAACACATCTACCCCTTTTAAAAATAAAATATTGGCCAGTTTCTTCTTAATTTGGATTTAAAACTAGCATGAAAATTGTCTTTGTTTTCATGCTCCTGGTCTCGCTAAAATATCTGTTTCTCTTGCTGTTTCCCTTCAGTTATTTATTTTTGAGTCCTTCTGCATGGCTCCTGGTTCCTATTTATTTGTGTTTGCTCTTGTTTTTCAAATATGGGACCTGATTCTATTGTCTTTACTCAGGCAGCTCTTCATTGAAAGCAAATGGTAGGCTTACTGGAGAAAAGGCAACGGAAATGATCCATGCTCTCTGCATTAGGATCTTGCTTCTGGGGCAAGCTGTGTGCTAGTGGAGCTATGCACAAATATACAAGTAGAATCATAGAATCATAGAATCAGTCAGGGTTGGAAGGGACCACAAGGATCATCCAGTTCCAACCCCTGCCATGGGCAGGGACACCCCACACTAGATCAGGCTGGCCACAGCCTCATCCAGCCTGGCCTTAAACACCTCCAGGGATGGGGCCTCAACCACCTCCGTGGACAACCCATTCCAGGGCTTCACCACTCTCATGGTGAAGAACTTCTTCCTCACATCTAGCCTGAATCTCCCCACCTCCAGCTTCATTCTGTTCCCCCTAGTCCTATCACTACGTGAGATCCTGAGCCTCCCCAGCCTTCTTGTAGTCCCCTTCAGATACTGGAAGGCCACAATGAGGTCACCTCGGAGCTTTCTCTTCTCAGACTTGATGGCAGATGACCAGTTAAACACCCTGTTTCCACTGACAATCTATGTAAAGAATTTGTTGTTTGTAAACTTTTCTATGATTAAAATGTTTTCCACTCAGAAAGGGCAGTATTATTTAGAAATCTAACTGCTATGCTATGAATTATTCATAGATTAATAGAACAGCAGGTTGGAAGGGACCTCAAGGATCATCAAGTCCAACCTTTCAGGGTAAGAATATAGTTTAGAATAGCATAGAATAGCATAGAATAGCATAGAATAGCATAGAATAGCATAGCATAGCATAGCATAGCATAGCATAGCATAGCATAGAATAGAATAGAATAGAATAGAATAGAATAGAATAGAATAGAATAGAATAGGTTGGAAAAGACCTTTGAGATCATTGAGTCCAACCTAGCACCCAACACCATCTCATCAACTAAACCATGGCACCAAGCACCCCATCAAGTCTCCTCCTAATCACCTCCAGTGATGGTGACTCCACCACCTCCCTGGGCAGCACATTCCAATGGACAGTCTCCCTTTCTGGGATGAATTTCTTCCCAACATCCATCCTAAACCTCCCTGGTGCAGCTTGGACTGTGTCCTCTTGTTCTGGTGCTGCTTGCCTGGGAGAAGAGACCAACCCCCACCCGGCTATAAACTCCCTTCAGGGAGTTGTAGACAGCAGGATGGTCTCCCCTGAGCCTCCTCTTCTCCAGGCTAAGCAACCCCAGCTCCCTCAGCCTCTCCTCACAGGGCTGTGCTCCAGACCCCTCCCCAGCTTTGTTGTCCTTCTCTGGACACCTCCCAGCAACTCAACATCTTTCCTAACCTGAGGGGCCCAGAACTGGTCACAGGACTCCAGGTGTGGCCTAATCAGTGCTGAGTCCAGGGGCAGAATATGAAGACATGACTGTCACAGAAAAAACTTCCCCTTGTCTCCTCCCTGCCCCCTAAAATGAGAATGATATACACAGCTAGATATAGATAGATATATATAGACATAGAACTGGGAAGAGTGGTTGAGGGAAAACTAAGACATACCATATCAAAATGTCATTCAGTAAATGAGAAACGAGGAGTAGAAGAAACAATTAAAAAATACTGTGACACCATATGGAACTTTCCATGCTCAGCTGCATTTCAAAGCTTTGCAAAAGCAGCTTTTAAAACAACTACATTCTCCTCCCCTCACAATAGTGTCCTTTGCTGGAAGACAAATTGTTATTTAAAACTCCTGTGGGTTTAGGTGTTTGAGGTTTTAGGTGTTCGACCTTGCCAGGCTGGACAGATGGGATCAGGAGTCCTACAGGATGGCATTCTACGAGTCCACCTGAAGGGCTGGCTGCTGCACTTTGGTCACAACAACCCCATGCAGAGCTACAGGCTGGGGTCAGAGTGGCTGAGAGCAGCCAAGCAGAAAGGGACCTGGGGGTACTGATTGACAGCTGGCTGAACATGAGTCAGCAGTGTACCCAGGTGGCCAAGAAGGCCAAAGCACCACATCCAGCATCCTGCAGATGCAGCTGGGGGCAGCAGTTGATTTGCTGGAGGGCAGAAGAGGGGCCTGCTACATGGCTGAGGGACCACTGGTTGATTGAGCATGCAGTACTGTGTCCAGTTCTGGCCTTGTGCGGCCAACAGAAGCAGGGAAGTCAGGTTGGCCTCTTTGTCCAGCACCAGAACAAGAGGCCCCTGGGCAGGTTTAGGCTGGATGTTAGGAAGAAGCACTGGTTAGGCCACAGCTTGACTCCTGTGTCCAGTTCTGGGCCCCTCAATTTAAGAAGGATATTGGGACACTTGAATGTGTGCAGAGAAGGGCAATGAGGCTGGGGAGAGGCCTCAAGCAGATGTGTAGATATAGATATAGATATAGATATAGATATAGATATAGATATAGATATAGATATAGATATAGATATAGATATAGATATGTGTATGTATGTATTTTCTTCTGTCTGTTCCTCCCCACTTGTATCTTCCCACCTGTTCTTGGCCTTGCAGGCTCACTGTGTATGGTGGGGCTGGTCCTGAACTGACATAACGCTTAAGCCCTCTGAAATGCCGTAACACACCAACCCAGCAGAAAAAGAACCCAGGAAAATTAGGTCAGCACAGGTCATACATGTAGCCCAGACACTGGATGGATTGCTGGTGGAAGAGTGGAGTATGAAAAGTGCTGTGAAAGGGAAGATGGACAAGAGGAGGAAAAGATGTGGCACAGACACTGGGTGGATTTCTGGTGGTAGGAGTGGAGTATGAAAAGTGATGCGAGAGGGAAGATGAAGGACAAGAGGAGGAAAAGATGTGGCACAGACACTGGGTGGATTGCTGGTGGAAGGAGTCGAGTATGAAAAGTGCTGTGAGAGGGAAGATGAAGGACAAGAGGAGGACAAGATTTCCTTTTGGCGGAATGGATCCATGCGATTGCCTCAGCTGCCTTCAAAACCACAGCTTGGAACCAAGCACACAGAAACTGAGATGTTCTCCTGAAGCTTTATTCTTACTCTGCTCTCTAATAGAAAGGACCCCAAATTTCCTCAAGTTTTGCTCATAGCAAGGTCAGAAGTGACAGCACTGTAAGGACACTGCTCTAATCCAGCTGTGGTACGCCACTGTGATTTTGCAAACATGATTTAAGAAGCAGAGAGAGTATATTTGATCTGGAAAGATAAGAGTGTATGCTGCCCCAGGGAAAGAGAGACACTTTGACACAGATAACAAAATGCCATGCCTTAGCCTTGCCTGTCTTTTGCATGCCCATCTTTCTGTGAGAAGTATCTGAATTAAGGAGCAAGTCAGGGAGAACAGAGCAAAGTGAAACTGAACTGCAGGCGGCCTTTGCAGGCGAAATACTGACCTGAACACACAAAGGGCTTGCACAGATTGCCACTGGAATGGGAGCAGAAGTGTCTCCCGGTGCTTTTCTCCACCTGAGAGTGGGACAACAAAGTCCCAGGTATGAAAACAAATAAATTTTAAAAACTCCATAGTGCTAGCCTGTGAACAGAACATTCACCACATCTGTGAATGGAATAGAACAGAATTAACCAGGCTGTGAAGATGTAGCCTAGGATAGTTTTATTAAAGTAATTCCTCCTATTAATGTGGAACACTCAAATACTTTTTCATGAAAGTTCTACTACAGAAAAAAAAAAGCTCCAGGATCATACCAAACATGGTCAGAAAGTGCCTGAAGAAATCTCTGTATTCTGTCTTCCCTGGCACCCATGACATCTTATCCTTTAGTGGAATATCTGCAAAGGATTCAGTGAGCCTCTGCTGAATTTTAAGGTAGGTAGACTGAACTCTTGGGGGGCAATTTGCAGTCTCGGGTGCAAGCTGTACAGGTTGGACTCGATGATCTTCAAGGTCTCTTCCAACCTTGGAAATGCAATTCAATTCAATTCAATTCTATTAAATTCAATTTCTATTCTATTCTATTCTATTCTATTCTATTCTATTCTATTCTATTCTATTCTATTCTATCAGTTGTTTTGTTTTGAGATCACATAAAATGAGAAGCTCAACAGGAGCTCTCAGTGTGCACTTGCAGCCCGGAAAGCCAATCAGATCCTGGGCTGCATCAGGAGAAGTGTGGCCAGCAGGGCAAGGAGGGGATTCTCCCCCTCTACTCAGCTCTGGTGAGACCCCACCTGGAGTACTGCCTCCAGTTCTGGAGCCCCTATTACAGGACGGATGTGGACGTGCTGGAGCGTGTCCAGAGAAGGGCCACGAGGATGAGCAGAGGGCTGGAGCACCTCTCCTGTGAGGACAGACTGAAGGAGTTGGGGCTGTTCAGTCTGGAGAAGAGAAGGCTCCCAGGTGACCTCATTGTGGCCTTCCAGTATCTGAAGGGGGCCTACAGGAAGGCTGGGGAGGGACTTCTCAGGATCTCAGGTAGTGATAGGACTAGGGGGAATAGAATGAAGCTGGAAATAGGGAGATTCAGGCTAGATGAGTGAGAGTGGTGAAGCCCTGGAATGGGTTGTCCACGGAGGAGGTTGAGGCCCCATCCCTGGAGGTGTTTAAGCCCAGGCTGGATGAGGCTCTGGCCAGCCTGATCTAGTGTGGGGTGTCCCTGCCCATGGCAGGGGGATTGGAACTGGATGGTCCTTGTGGTCCCTTCCAACCCTGACTGATTCTATGAGTCTATGATTGTGGTTTGCCTGCTGGATTTTTATATCTTTATGAGAAAGAAAATAAAAAATAAATCTTTAAACTGTGCACAGATCTTTAGGTGAAAATACTTTAGAATGAGAGCATGAACAAAGGTAAGTTAGCTTTTCTGTCAGCCATTTTAGGGCAACAACACTAAAGGACACAAGATGACCAAGCACATAATGTAAGGACAATTCAGTTGCAGTACCATCTAATGCCCCAGGGAGAAAGGGCACATTTGACCAAAGTCAGCAGCAGAGCACCCTCTGAGCTCAAGGACTGCATTTTGCTTGCTAGGTATCTTACCAGGAGAAACATTACTCTGCCGAGCTCTTGCCAGGAAATCTGGCCAGACTCTAGCCAGGTGAGTCACCAAAATGAAATCCTTCTCAGAGCAAACTGTAACTCTATCAAGGAATAGTGTGGCCAGCAGGAGCAGGGAAGTCATTCTACCCCTGGACTCAGCACTGGTTAGGCCACACCTTGAGTCCTGTGTCCACTTCTGGCCTCCTCAGTTTAGGAAAGATGTTGAGTTGCTGGAAGGTGTCCAGAGAAGGGCAACAAAGCTGGGGAGGGGTTTGGAGCACAGCCCTGTGAGGAGAGGCTGAGGGAGCTGGGGTTGCTTAGCCTGGAGAAGAGGATGCTCAAGGGAGACCTTCTTGCTGTCTGCAACTACCTGAAGGGAGGTTGTAGCCAGGTGGGGGTTGGTCTCTTCTCCCAGACAACCAGCACTAGAAGAAGAGGACACTGTCTCAAGCTGTGCCAGGGGAAGTTTAGGCTTGAGGTGAGGAGAAAGTTCTTCATAGAAAAGAGATTGGCCATTGGAATGTACTACCCAGGGAGGTGGTGGAGTCACTATCACTGGAAGTATTTAGGAGTAGACTGGATGTGGCACGTGGTGCCACGGATTAGTTTATTAGATGGTGTTGGGTGATAGGTTGGGCTTGATGATCTTGAAGGTCTTTTCCAACCTGGTTAATTCTATGCTATGCTATGTTATGCTATTCTAAACCATATCCACAACATAACTGCATGCATCACATAGTTTTACTGAAGAGCACACTGCTTGGGAAAGCATGTTTGGTTCCTTTGACTTTTTACACTCACCATATTGGAAAGGAAGTGGGGGATGGTCAAGTCTCCACTTTCCTGGTACTCCTCGTATCATTGCAGAGGGTATTAACACTGGTGGACTTCACTTTCATGCTGCCTATATAGCATTTGGGGAAATTTATTCCCTCCCACAACACTTACAAATTTTAATTGAAAAATTATTAAGTTGGCTCCCTGAGAAATCCAGACCCTGCACCAGGTGAACCAGCCAGCTAGTGCTGCTCGTGGTCCCTCTTGGAATGTAGCAACCCCTGTGAGGATGGAATAGAATAGAATAGAATAGAATAGAATAGAATAGAATAGAATAGAATAGACCAGGTTGGAAAAGACCTTCAAGTCCAACCTATCACCCAACACCATCTAATCAACTAAACCATGGCACCAAGTGCCTCAGCCAGGCTCTTCCTAAACACCTCCAGGGATGGTGACTCCACCACCTCCCTGGGCAGCACATTCCAATGGCCAATCTCTTGCTGGGAAGAACTTCTTCCTAACATCCAGCCTAAACCTCCCCTGGCACAGCTTGAGACTGTGTCCTCTTGTTCTGGTGCTGGCTGCCTGGGAGAAGAGACCAACTCCCACCTGCCTACAACCTCCCTTCAGGTAGCTGTAGACAGCAAGGTTTCCCCTGAGCCTCCTCTTCTCCAGGCTAAGCAACCCCAGCTCCCTCAGCCTCTCCTCACAGGGCTGTGCTCCAAACCCCTCACCAGGTTCGTTGCCCAACAGCAGGTACAGCAGCGTTCCAGAGCCCGCCAGGTCACCACCGAGCCTGAGGCGATGCGCAGGCCGGGCCCAAAGGCCTTGCAGAAGAGCCAGACCCGGGGCTGGGAGAGGCGAGGCGACTCGGCTCCCCACCGGAGCCAGAGCGGAGGCACCAGGCCGCTGCAGGCAACGCTGCCCGAGGGCACAGCCTGGCATCGGCACAAAGGGGAGCCCCAGGGGCAGCTGGCCCACAGCCGGTAGAAGGGGAGGTGCTGGGCGTATCAACCCAACCCCACCGCCCCCACGCAGCAGCGGGCTGAGCTGGGCGGGCGCAGGGCCAGGCCCTGCCGCCCCCTCCTCCTGCTTCCCGCCCGCCCTGCCAGGCACCGCCTTCTCTTCTCTCCGCCTCGCCGCAGGCCGCCGCCCGTTTCTCCTCCTCTCCTCCTCCTCGGCTGCCTGATTAGGGGACGGGGGCGGTAGCCGCGGTGAGGCGGTAGCAGGGGGGGCGATAAGGCAGGAGGTAGATCTCAGAGCTCTGCGGGTTCAGGCTTCTTCTCGTCCTCCTCCTGCGTGTGGGTGTTGAGGCGCGGCCATGGTGAAGGTGTCGTTTAACTCCGCGTTGGCGCAGAAGGAGGCGGCGAAGAAGGAGGAGGAGAACAGCCAGGTGCTGATCCTGCCGCCGGACGCCAAGGTGAGGGCGGCGGGGGACGGACCCGCCGAGGCTGGCCCGGCTGCTCAGCGGCCGCTCCGCTCCGCTCGGCGGCTCGGTGCTGCCGGAGGGAGGGAAACGCACCGGGGACGATTTTATTCTTCATATGCTCTTGGCCTCCCGGCGATAAAACCGCGGGCGGGCCAGCACAGGGCGATGTGCGCAGCGGTTTGCCCCGCCGCCCCTCTCCGCTCACGCTTCTAAAATGGCTGACAGGAGAAGGAGGTTTAAAGCTCTGCTTCTCTCCACTTTAGGGATTTTTGCGGCGGTTTGGCTTTTATTTTTGTTTCGGTCCGACAGCGCTTGGACCGCGTCCAACTCGGCTTTTAAAGGTTCTTTCGACTCCTTCGCGGTGTCCCGTCCGGAGCCGCGAGTCGCGGCAAGCTGAGGAGCCGCCCGGCGAGGGGCTGCTCTGGCCGGCGTGCGGCGGTTCGCCGGCGGCGCCTTGCCCGGCAGCCCCGAGCCCGGCAGCCCACCCGGCTCCACGGCCGGTTGCCTGCGGCGAGGAGGTCGGGGCGCCCCTTGGCTGTGTTTGGGTCGGTCGCGGAAGTTGGTTCTCGTGTCGAAGGCTCGATCGCATCTGGTCTTTACGCCGCGTTTAATCCCGCGGATAAATCCGGCGAGGTGGTAGGGAGCTCGCGAGCCTGAAATGCTTCAGGGCAGGGAGTATTTGGCGAGGGTGATGCTGGAGGTTCGGCCGGGCTTGCGCCGCAGCGCGTTTGCGGAGCCTGGCGATTTGTGTGTTACGGCGAACTTCGCCTTGAAACTCGGGCTGGTTTAAATAAAGGAACA
Organism: Picus viridis; assembly: GCA_033816785.1. Lineage (NCBI taxonomy): Eukaryota > Metazoa > Chordata > Aves > Piciformes > Picidae > Picus > Picus viridis. The sequence goes on along the minus strand of CM066566.1, from coordinate 89,393,246 downwards.
AAGAGCTGCCTCCCCGCTCCCCAAAACACCACCCGGGCTCCAGTCTCTGTCGTCTATCCCTTAGCGTCTTCAAACAGCGGCAAAGAGGAAAACAGCAGCGGCCTTTAAAGTTTATGAAGTGCCGAGCTGCCCAGAATATAAAGGGGTTTGCTCGCAGTTGCTGTGCTGCTGTAATGCAAACCAGTTTTTAATTAGGAGCAGCGTAATTTGCTCTGAGCTCTTCAAAAGAGAGTGCAAACTTGAAAACTGGCCAGCTGCCTATAAAAAGCATGCCTCGCTGTTTTGCGAAGGAAATGAATCTTTTGTGCATCAGGCCTCTGAATTACCGGATTGGATCCGCAAAGAGAGATACTGTTGATTGATTTAGCAAATCATTGTGATGAACTTCTGTCCGGGAAGACCGTTATCTGTTGAATTTTTGAAGGTTTTTGTAGGTCTTGCTGTGATTTCGATGGGGCCGTGTTCTTAACCTGCACAATCCCTGGTCATTTCAAAGCCGAGGGGATGACTGCAAGACGTTTTCTAGTGACATCTTGCTGCTACAGCAGTTCGTTAAATCTCACGCTTCTTTGGAACGCACTGCGCTTTACAAGCCTCCAACCAAGGTACCGAGGCCCTTAGAATAGTGTTCCACAACAGATGAGACGGTATCATTGCTCAAATTGCCTGCAATTACGGGAAATCCGTTAGGTGAGCTGTGTGCCTGGTTGTTCCTAATGCGGGAGTGCTGTTCTCTAGAAGGCAATGGATTTCCCAAGGCCCGCTTGAGCTGTGGAGTTCCTTCCTGACCCCAGGTTTGGTGATCGGTGTGGTATCACGTAACCAAGACACAAACTGCCAAGTTCCAGAAAATGGGGATTTCGTACTGCCTTGGAATCCAGATCTGCCCTGGATGATCCTTGTTTCACAGAGCCTACCAGTTTGGCTTGTCGTTCTAAACAAACAAATACGTCTGGCAAATAGTACATTGGGGATCAAATTCTCCCGACCCTGTCCAGATACTGACAGAAGTCTGTTATTTGACTGTGATTTCATTAACAGCTGTAAGTTCTTGCAGCTGAGGATGAGATACATCGTAAGGATCTACCTTAACTTTGCCCATGCTGTAGTGCTGTGTTGCTCGCCTGGAAATGAGACTTGCAGGCATTTATTAACCAGGTCAAAAGGTGGTCTGGTCTCACAGTAGTAGCTTCTTTGAAGTTCTTGCACTGTTATCAGAGGTTGATCATGGCTGAACAAGGCTTGAAACAATCCTAAAACAGCATGCAAGGAGTGGATGCTCTGTACAGATGAAAATTCCAAAAGCAAAAGAGCACTTCTAAGGAATATTGAGCCTTTGGCGTTCTCCTCGACACATCTCCATCCTTTCTCTGCAGAACTGCAGACCTATTGTAGGGTGACCTAGTGTAGGGTGTCCCTGCCCATGGCAGGGGTTGGAACTAGATGATCCTTGTGGTCCCTTCCAACCCTGACTGATTCTATGATTCTATGATTCTATACCCACTAGTGTGCAGAATTCCCTTGAACAAGCTTTATTTGAGCTTGCCTGTGTTAGAGCATAACCAAAACCAGATCTCACAGTAGTGTAATCAGAGGTCTTAGTAGAAAAGGCTATGCAACTCGTCCAGGATTAACAGTATCGCAACAAATTATGTCATATATCTGTGGAGCTTATTTGGATCTTTAAGGCTGGGGGGGTTATTCTCAGATTTCAGACAAAACAGAAGGAACTGAGGGCCATTGTAAAACTTGATTCCTTTGGGGTTGAGTGCAAGATGCAGTCTTTGAACTTTGCCTTTTCTAATAAAAATGCATTAGAAATGAATCTTTTCACCCCCTCCACAAAGAACTCCCAACTACCTATGCAGTTCTTTGGATGGCAGGGGGAAAATAAAACACATCTGACAAATGTATTATTCATACCACTAAATTGCTTGAAGACCCTTAGCTTGAAGTGAGGTTTGAAGAAGGTATGAGAATGTATGTCGAGGAATGAATTTTGGTTGATGGAGAAAAGGTCACCTCTCCAAACAAGCATATAAGAGATGTTTGGTTTTTTTCCTCTCTGGTATCTTTACAGACCTTGTTTCTGTAGGTCATTAAACAGATCTGGACACAAGTGTGAATGTGAAAAGTATTACACAACATTTTATGAAGCTTTCATTTATGAAGCCCTGGGAGATGTTCTGGCTTTGAAGTAAGTGGAAGCAGCTTAAGAATGGGAGAGGATCAGCAGAGTTGCACATCCAGAATTTTTATTATCAAGAACTTCCAAAGGCTTGAGCAAGAGATGTTAGTGAATCAAGCCAAATACTCTGAAAGTACAAGAAAGTAGAGCTTTGTGGAATAGGCCTTTTGGACAGTTCTTTGACGGCCTTGTTCTGCTGCTTGTCCCAGCATGGTGTCATAAAGATTACTGCTCTGCTGTTGCAGGATTACTCTCAAGTCTATATTTGCTTTGGGGTTTGCTGAAGAGCCAAAGTATGCTGGGTTTGTGGCAATAGAAATACTCTGATCTCGCCAAAATTTGACCAGTAAACTCTGATGCAGACACCAACAGGCAGTGACTGAGGAAGGGAGGAGGGGAAGATGCAAGAAGAGTAGGAACACCAGCCTGAAAAAGCTTTTGCAGAAGGCAGTGGTCTTATGCATTGCAATATGCTACTTTAAAAGGAGTTTAAAAATCAAGATAGCTAATCCTGCCTCTGCATAAATCACCTGTCAGTATTACTGCATGTTGTGAAAGGGGCTCTATGCTTACTGTAGGCAACCATGAAAGCTGCTGCTCCTATAGGCATAATCCTTGCATGCCATAATTCTTGGCCCAAATACAGAACATACTTAGTAAAGATTCTCAGACTGCATTTACTTTTCTGCTTTGTTCAGTGTCTGTACAGTAAGGTATTCTGTGACCCACTTTCCCAACAAGCAAACATTGTGTGGTATTTAAACACTTCTCCCTACAATGGATCTTTGGAGAGCCAAAGATGATTCACAGTATCACAGTATAACCAAGGTTGGAAGAGACCCCAAGGATCATCAAGTCCAACCTGTCCCAACAGACCTCACAACTAGACCATGGCCCCAAGTGCCACGTCCAATCTCCCCTTGAACACCTCCAGGGACGGCGACTCCACCACCTCCCCGGGCAGCCCATTCCAATGACGAATGACTCGCTCAGTGAAGAACTTCTTCCTCACCTCGAGTCTAAACCTCCCCTGGTGCAGCTTGAGACTGTGTCCCCTTGTTCTGGTGCTGGTTGCCTGGGAGAAGAGACCAACCCCCTCCTGTCTACAACCACCTTTCAGGTAGTTGTAGAGGGAGATGAAGTCGCCCCTGATCCTTCTCTTCTCCAGGCTAAACAACCCCAGCTCCCTCAGCCTCTCCTCATAGGGCTTGTGCTCAAGGCCTCTCCCCAGCCTTGTTGCCCTTCTCTGGACACATTCTGAGCATAGTTGAAGTCTTGAGAGATTTTGCAGAGCCTGTTCAATATATCAGGTCTTCCCCTAAGCTGTTGGGGCCCTCAGTAACTCTCAGGCAGTTGCTCCCTTTTGCCAGGTTAGGTGGCAGCCTTTTCTGTTCTATTTTCTTGGGGTGCTTGAGTCAGCACATCTCTTAGCAGATGCAACTCTGTGAGTGGATGGTGGAGTGGATTCACACCTATGTATCATAGCTGTCCTTTGGCCAGCTGTGTCTGCAGACAGTCCAATGTGATAGTGTAAATGTTAAGGATGTTTTTATAGTAGCTTTCCTACATTTATTCCTTATTACATTTTCCATCAATTACTGCATGTATTTATTTTTTTTAGCTTAATCTTTCCTAAAGCAGAGTGAAATGGGCACTTTTTAACACAGAACAAGAAGGTCCACCTGGGAAACACTGTTGAGCAACTAAGGGGTGCTGTTTGGCCGTGTAGAAATACTCTTGGATTTTGTGTAATTGGTGTTACATGTTTCTGAAATAAAGGTGCTGGCTTTACAGTTGCCATACTCTGTGTGTGTGTGTGTGTATAAATACTAGATAACATATATGTACTATGATCTTTATTGATGATCTGGATGAGGGCATTGAGTCCATTATCAGTAAATTTGCAGATGACACCAAGCTGGGGGCAGGAGTTGATCTGCTGGAGGGCAGAGAGGCTTTGCAGAGGGACCTCGACAGGCTGGACAGATGGGCAGAGTCCAAGGGCAGGAGATTGAACACATCCAAGTGCCAGGCTCTGCACATTGGCCACAGCAACCCCAGGCAGTGCTACAGGCTGGGGTCAGAGTGGCTGGAGAACAGCCAGGCAGAGAGGGATGTGGGGGTACTGGTTGATGGTAGGCTGAACCATGAGCCAGCAGTGTGCCCAGGGGGCCAAGGGGGCCAATGGCATCCTGGCCTGCATCAGGAACAGTATGGCCATCAGGAGCAGGGAGGTCATTGTGCCCCTGGACTCAGCACTGCTTAGGCCACACCTTGAGTCCTGTGTCCAGTTCTGGGCCTCTCAGTTTAAGAAAGATGCTGAGTTGCTGGAAGGTGTCCAGAGAAGGGCAAAAAAGCTGGGGAGGGGTTTGAAGCACAGCCCTGTGAGGAGAGGCTGAGGGAGCTGGGGTTGCTTAGCCTGGAGAAGAGGAGGCTCAGGGGAGACCTTGCTCTCTACAACTACGTGAACGGCGGTTTTAGCTAGTTGGGGGTTGGTCTCTATTCCCAGGCAACCAGCACCAGAACAAGAGGACACAGTCTCGAGCTGTGCCAGGGGAGGTTCAGGCTGGCGGATAGGAAGAAGTTCTACACAGAGAGAGTGATTGCCCATTGGAATGGGCTGCCTGGGGATGGTGGTGGACTCACCATCATTAGAGGTGTTCAGGAGGAGACTTGATAGGGTGCTTGGTTGCATGGTTTAGGTGATTAGGTGGTGTTGGATGATAGGTTGGACACGATGATCTTGAAGGTCTCTTCCAACCTGCTCTATTCTACTATATAAGTTAGTATGCACACTACTAAATAGTAATTTGCTTATTGTTTTGCTGTAAAAAGGCAGATTTTTCTTACTTTATGGGACGTGTCTGTAGAGGGTTGTTTTGTTTGTTTTCTTTTTTCTTGGAGGAGATTCCTTACTCCCTCTATAGCCTTCATCCAGCACATTTTCTATAGGCCTTTCACCAGTGACTTGCTGGTGAAAGAGCAGTCTTTGTATTTTCCATGGTGCAACTAGGTCATTAATCCAACCAGCTTCTGCTGTATGCCAAAGCATTCTTTATTAAGGCATGATTATTTAAAAGTAAAAAAATCCTAACAAAATGAATTCCCTCTCCCTTATCCTCCCTAACTTTGCTATTAGCTTAATGAAAAGCCACCAAACCTCAGCTGAAAACTCTCAAGCACAAAGGATATCCAGGATTCTGTTAGATATTTGGTTTTATGGGTACCTGCAAGCAGACCGTCAGGGAAATTGAGTTTATGTAAACAGAATCTGTGACAGGTAATTCTCTCACTCCTTTGAAGTGAGTTTAAGGATTTGGAGTTACACATTAGAAAGTTCACAAGTTACTTCAGAAAGTGACGTGGAAGAGGCTGTGTCAGTCCCATCCCCCAGCACTGGAAATGAACCTGTGGGACAGAGTTCTCTCAGTGGTCTGTATCTCACTTTTCTGTTTCTCATCGCTTCCTGACTCGAGTAACTAATGCAAAGCTTTGGTTGGGAAACACAATCATTTCCCAGAAGAATGATATTTAATATTTCAGACAGGATGTATTCTGCCAGACCTTTGTGATAACTGCTTTGTCAGTTGTTTGTATCATTTACATTCTGACTGTCTGAGCAAGAGCTGATGCCCATACATATCATTACAGCTTGCATGAATTCAGTGCAGGGATGAGCATGGAGGCAATACAGATACTTCACTCAATAATTTATCTTTTTTTGTATTAACAAATTTATACTTGGCTGAGGCCTCTGGCCCAAAAAATATATTTAGGTTTTAAAATATAATATTTTTTTCTTCTTAATATTGTCATGTGGCAAAGTCCATAATTAGATGAAGCTCTGTACAGTGCAGTATCTGGGGAAAATATCCTGTGCTGTAGTGTATTGTTACACTTAATTCATTCTGCCCCTGTACTCAGCACTGGTTAGGCCATACCTTGGGTCCTGTGTCCAGTGCTGGGCTCTTCAATATAAGAAGGACATTGAGACACTTGAATGTGTCCAGAGAAGGGCAGTGAGGCTGGGGAGAGGTCTGGAGGACAGCCCTGTGAGGAGAGGCTGAGGGAGCTGGGGTTGCTTAGCCTGGAGAAGAGGAGGCTCAGGGGAGACCTTCTTGCTGTGTACAACTCCCTGAAGGGAGGTTGTAGCCAGGGGGTAGTTGGTCTCTTCTCCCAGGCAACCAGCACCAGAACAAGAGGACACAGTCTCAAGCTGTGCCAGGGGAAGTTTAGGCTCAAGATGAGGAGAAAGTTCTTCCCAGAGAGAGTTGTTAGCCATTGGAATGTGCTGCCCAGGGAGGTGGTTGAGTCACTGTCCCTGGAGGTATTCAAGAGGGGAGTGGATGTGGCACTTGAAGCCATGGTTTAGTTAGTCCTGAGGTGTTGGGTGACAGGTTGGACTTGATGATCCTTGAGGTCTTTTCCAACCTTATTGATTCTATGGTTCTATGTCCACTCCTGTGATAGAATAATCTTTTCTTCCTGATAAGGTTCAAGAACTAGTTTGGATATTAACATCCCAAAATGGTATGAAATTACCACTTAAATGGAGGTTGTTGGAAGCAAAAGTTCTTTAAGGTGGGAAAAGCTACAGTGCTTTATTTCTGAAGGTGTGGATCAAAGTGAAAAGCTGAACTTGCCTGGATAAACAAAACATCTGAAAGAAAATGTGCTGGGAATCAACAACAATTTGAAGGGAAATGGTTTAGACTCCTTCCATCATAATGAATATTTAATCCAAGAGATGAATGTTGATTCCACAAAGGGTTTGATTTCAGAATACAGTGTGTATGTGGGGTTCTTTCCTGGGTAAGTATTTCTGTGGAGTGCTTGCAGTTGAAAATGTAATCCTAACAGATGGGTTTTGACAGACTCAAATAAATTAATTTTCTCTGTTATTTGTGTGGCATTTTCATTTTTTTTCCCCCCTATCAGAAATTTCATATTTTGATGCTAATGGTTATTTGAGAGGGTGCTTATAACAATGGTAATGACAGTGAACTCCAGTCATGTTTTCTGCAGTTGCAGTTTTGGAATGTTTATCATTGCTTTATGTATTCTCTGTCCAGTAGCCACTAGCTACAGGCACCAAATAGCTTACATGTAAAGACAACAGTTCTCCTGACCTCAGGAAATAGCTTCAAAAGCAAATACTGCATTTTTAGGTCTTGGTTATTTTAAATGTGCTTACAGTTTTTGTTCTGTGCTTCCAAAATACTGTGATGTATTTCAGACCTAAGAATTATGAACAGGAGCCAACAGTGTGCCCAGGTGGCCAAGAAGGCCAATGGCATCCTGGCCTGCATCAGGAAGAGTGTGGCCAGCAGGAGCAGGGAGGTCATTGTGCCCTGGACTCAGCACTGGTTAGGCCACCCCTTGAGTCCTGTGTCCAGTTCTGGGCCCCTCAGGTTAGGAAAGATGTTGAGTTGCTGGAAGGTGTCCAGAGAAGGGCAACAAAGCTGGGGAGGGGTCTGGAGCACAGCCCTGTGAGGAGAGGCTGAGGGAGCTGGGGTTGCTTAGCCTGGAGAAGAGGAGGCTCAGGGAGACCTTGCTGTCTACAACTCCCTGAAGGGAGGTTGTAGGCAGGTGGGGGTTGGTCTCTTCTCCCAGGCACCCACCACCAGAACAAGAGGACACAGTCTCAAGCTGCACCAGGGGGGTTTAGGATGGATGTTAGGAAGAAGTTCTTCCCAGCAAGAGAGATTGGCCATTGGAATGTGCTGCCGCCATCACTAGAGGTGTTCAGGAAGAGACTGGATAGGGTGCTTGGTGCCATGGTTTGGTTGATAAGAGTGTGTTGGGTGATAGGTTGGACTCAATGATCTCAAAGGTCTCTTCCAACCTGGTTAATTGTATTCTATTCTATTTTACTTGTTTCAGTTGAAAAAGACCTCTAAAATTGAGTCAAACCATGGACCTAGCACCACCATGATCTTTAAAGCATGGCCTGAAGTGCCATGTCTACACATTGCCTTCAGGGATGGTGACTCCACCGCTTCCCTGGGCAGCCTATTCCAAAGCCTGGACCACTCTTTCAAGAAAGAAATTTTTCCTACTATCCAACTTAAACCTCCCCTGGTGCAATTTGAGGCCATTTCCTGTCCTTCTGTCACCTGATACTAGGGAGGAAAGACCAACACCTGCCTAACTACAGCCTCTCCTGTAGATAGCCATAAGGTCTCCACTCAGCTTCCTTTTCTCCAGAATAAACAATGCCAGCTCTCTCAGCTGCTCCTCATAAGCCTTGTTCTCTAGAGCCTTCAGCAGCTTCGCTGCCCTTTTCTGGACAGACTCCAGCAACTCAATATCCTTCTTGTAGTGAGGGGCCCAAAACTGGACACTATTATTTGAGATGCTTTTTCATCAGTGGCAGAGTACTGAGGCTGTACACACACACTGTTTGGAAAGGACAAAGAAAGTATCAATTTATGTCTTCCACAGCATCTATACTAACCCCCAGGACAGTATTACTTTGCCATTCTTTTCATGCTAAATCTTGTAAGGCACAAAGGACCTATACTTTGTAGATGCTGCATGGGTCACTCAAAGAGGAGGTAGAGTCTCTCTCTGTACATTCACTGAGGTCCAAACCCTAGGCCATGTGATGTCTGCTGCAAACCCATTTCTAACTTCACTGCACAGCTCAGTCTTATTAATTATCTCATTCCTTTGGTTTACCACCTCTGTAAAATTAGGACAGATATCTGAGTTTTAGAAATTGGCCTGCTTTTCATCTGTAGATTCAAAGTAATTTCCACTGAGGATAGAAAGCACTACATAAATAGTAAGAAAATGAATGTTGTATTATTTATATGCAGCAGGAGAGTAAAATCAGATAATGCTAACCTCTGTCCATCATGGCTCAGATGGGAGGGAGGGGAGGAATAAAAAAAGAATGTACCTATGCACTAGCTAATAGAACACACTATTACTTACCCCAGATGTAGTTAGAATAGAATTAACCAGGTTGGAAAAGACCTTCAAGATCATCAAGTCCAACCTATCACCCAACACCATCTAATCAACTAAAGCATGGCACCAAGTGCCTCATCCAGACTCTTCTCAAACACCTCCAAGGATGATGACTCCACCACCTCCCTGGGGGGAGCTGTAAACAGCAAGAAGGTCTCCCCTGAGCCTCCTCTTCTCCAGGCTAAGCAACCCCAGCTCCCTCAGCCTCTCCTCACAGGGCTGTGCTCCAGACCCCTCCCCAGCTTTGTTGCCCTTCTCTGGACACCTTCCAGCAACTCCACATCTTTCCAAAACTGAGAGGTCCAGAACTAGACGCAGGACTCAAGGTGTGGCCTAAGCAGTGCTGAGTCCGGGGGCAGAATGACCTCCCTGCTCCTGCTGGCCACATGATTTTATAAAATAAAACAACCAACCCAAAACCAACCCCAAACAAGCAATAAAAGAAGTATGCACACAAAAATGAGACCCACAGGCATTGTAATAGTAGAGGCCCTTGAATGCAAATAATTAGTTATTTTGCAATTGCCTTCATCCTAGGCTTCAGCAAAATCCTGCTTCTGATTGGGGTTCTCCCCTGTTCTGAAAATAGAATGAGATGGTGGCATGGCTGTAAAAAGTATACACTGGGGAGATCACAACTGGGAGGGAGCACTGATCTTTGGGGTGGATCTTACATGGCTGCTGAAACACAAAGGTCTAGTTATAACCTTCTGGAAAGATACAGGCTCCACAGAAAACCTGTGCATTCACATGCTTGAAAATGCAGTGCCTCTGCAGGGTGAGAGGCTGAAACTGACTTTTCAAGGCCATTGCACAGTGTGGTGAGTTGTCTTGCCTAAGCTTTGCAGTATGGGGAAGGTCTTTTCCCTGCTGAGGCATCTGAACACTGGCCAGCCTCTGCATCTGCAGGGTGTGATGAAGCCAGGTGCTGGAGTGTGCTCCACTAAAGGCTTTGCAAAGTTGCCCAGGGAGGTGATGGAGTCACTGTCTCTGGAGGTGTTCAAGAAATGTGGACCTGGCACTTTGGGACATGGCTTAATGGTGTTGGTGGTGTGAGGTCCATGGTTGGACTCAATGATCTTACAGGATTTTTTTCCAACCAAACCAGTTCTGTGATTCTATTGGAGTGAAGTCCACCAGGATGTTACAACAGTTTCTTCTAGAAAGGGCATAAGCCTTTCAAGCTCAGCTCTTCTGTGCTGACCCTCTTAAGTGCTACCAATTCAATGCTATTCTGCATTTGCACGTAGAATGGCTTCCACTCTGAGAGCTCTGCTTGCTGTACAAGTACTTTGCATCTTAATTCACTAGCACATGTATTAGCTGGGTATGTGTTACCAAGGACAGGACTGTCCTTCAGAGGGGCCCTGCCAGGCTGTAGTAATGGTCTGAACAAAACTTTATGAGTTCCAGAAATAACATGCAAAAATACACTGCAGTCCTGTACCTGGAACCTTTTCCATTAAGGACATGCGGGGGACCACCTTGCAGGGAAGCCAGTCTGCTTGAGGAAGAGGCAGGGCTCCTGATGGACAGCTGGGCATGAGTCCCTTGCATCACTGAAGGCTGAGAGCTTTCCTATCCAAAAAAAACTGGTGCAGGTGCAGAAGTTCTTCCCAGAAAGAGTGACTGGCCATTGGAATGTGCTGCCCAGGGAGGTGGTGGAGTCAACCATCACTGGAGGTGTTTAGGAACAGGCTGGATGAGGCACTTGGTGCCATGGATTAGTTGATTAGATGGTGTTGGGTGATAGGTTGGACTTGATGATCTCAAAGGCCTTTTCCAACCTGGTCTGGTCCGGTCCTGTTCTGTTCTGTTCCCTACCCTACCCTACCCTACCCTACCCTACCCTACCCTACCCTACCCTACCCTACCCTACCCTACCCCTACCCTACCCTACCCTACTCTACTCACATGCTCAATGAGGAGTGTCCAATGGAGGCTTGTTCAGCCTGTAGATGAGGTGGCTGTAGGGAGATTTCACAGTATCCTCCTGCCACTGGTGAGTTGACTGAAAAGACTGTGGCCATAACTTGAAAAATGAGAGCTTCTAACTGGGTATAAGCAAGGATAACTGAAAACTGAGGGGTTACCCAGAGAAGCTTTGAAGTGTCAGTTGCTGGAACGTGTCCAGAGAAGGGCAACAAAACTGGTGAGAGGTCTTGGAGCACAAACCCTATGAGGAGAGGCTGAGGGAGCTGGGGTTGCTTAGCCTGGAGAAGAGGAGGCTCAGGGGCCACCTTCTTGCTCTCTACACCTACCTGAAAGGAGGTTGTATCGAGGTGAGGGTTGGTCTCTTCTCCCAGGCAACCAGCACCAGAACAAGAGGACACAGTCTCAAGCTGCACCAGGGGAGGTTTAGGCTGGATATTAGGAAGAATTTCTTCCCAGCAAGAGAGATTGGCCATTGGAATGTGCTGCCCAGGGAGGTGGTGGAGTCACCACCACTGGAAGTGTTTAAGAGCTGGATGGGGCACTTGGTGCCATGGTTTAGTTGATTAGATGGTGTTGGGTGATGGGTTGGACTCGATGGTCTTGAAGGTCTTTTCTAACCTGGTCTGCTCTATTCCTATTCTAGTCTATTCCAGTCTATTCCTATTCTAGTCTATTCTATTCCTATTCCTATTTCTATTCTATTTCTATTCTAATTCTATATTCTATTCTATTCTATTCTATTCTATTCTATTCTATTCTATTCTATTCTATTCTATTCTATTCCTTGAAGGTTTTGAAAACTTGACTGGAAGAGAGTCCTGAGCAACCTGAACAGGCTTTAGAGTCTGCCCTCTCTTTGAGCAAGAGGCTGGACTAGAAGCCTTCTGCGTCGCTTCTGTGGCTCTGCTTCTGAGAGAAAGTCGGACGCGGGTCTGTTACCGTGCCTGAGATGCCATACCATCTGTGGCTGGGCTGGGAATAGAGTTATTAAATTCTGAGGCTCAGTGGTGCATATGTGCATGCTAATGAGATCTCTTGGGTGAAAGAGCCATCACCGCTTGGGAAAATAGCCTTGAGAGAAATCTAGGTTAAGTCCACCCAGCGTTCCATCCCGCTGATGGCTGAGGTTCAGGCAGGCATAGGAAAAAACCGTTTCAGACAGAAGAAGTGAGCAGGATAAGGAATAGACAGGAACTGGAACAGTCAAGGTCAAAAAGATAATTTAGTATTGATCCATTTTAAGTGGAATAGGAACCTTCTGAGTTCCTTCTTCAAAGATTGATCCAATTCAGGATCAAGTGGAGAGAAGTACTGCATTTAAAGCTATAGATTGGTTTAGTGCAGGTTTTCTTATAAGTATGGTAAGAGCACAAGTCAATATTAAAGAATGCAGTGCAGGTGGGGACAAGGGTTTGTTTTGGCCATGTGTGAAAATGAAGCATTATTCAAAATTGGAGAGTATAACGAAATGCTGTGTTGGACTTGCTGTAGCCATGGAGCGTGTGGGGATTCAGCAAGACCAAGTGCTGGGTGCTGCACTTGGGTCACAACTACCCCATGCAGTGCTGCAGCCTGGGGACAGAGTGGTTGGAGAGCGGCCAGGCAGGAAGGGACCTGGGGGTACTGGTTGACAGCTGGCTGAACGTGAGCCTGCAGTGTGCCCAGGTGGCCAAGAGGGCCAATGGCATCCTGGCCTGCATCAGGAACAGTGTGGCCAGCAGGAGCAGGGAATTCATTCTCCTCCCATACTCAGCACTGGTTAGCCCACACCTTGAGTCCTGTGTCCAGTTCTGGGCCCCTCAATTTGAGAAGGATATTGAGATACTTGAACGTCTCCAGAGAAAGACAATGAGGCTGGGGAGAAGCCTCAAGCACAGCCCTGTGAGGAGAGGCTGAGGGAGCTGGGGTTGCTTAGCCTGGAGAAGAGGAGGCTCAGGGCAGACCTTCTTGCTGTCTACAACTACCTGAAGGGAGGTTGCAGCCAGGTGGGGGTTGGTTGGTCTCCTCTCTCAGGCACCCAGCACCAGAACAAGAGGACACAGTCTCAAGCTGCACCAGGGAAAGTTTAGGCTGGAGGTGAGGAGAAAGTTCTTCACAGAGAGAGTGATTTGCCATTGGAATGTGCTGCCCAGGGAGGTGGTGGAGTCACCATCCCTGGAGGTGTTCAAGAGGGGACTGGATGTGGCACTTGGTGCCATGGTTTAGTTAGTCCTGAGGTGTTGGGTGCTACTTTGGACTTGGTGATCTCTGAGGTATTTTATTGATTCTGTGATTCTGGGATTTTGTTTTCTGAAAGCAAAGTGTATTCTGAAAAATGTCCCATAGAACATCTTGGGGGCTCTTGTTTGAAACAAACAAGCAAAAACCCCAAACCCCTCAGGCACCTCTTGCTGGGTGTCTGTGCAAGCTCTCATCTGTATGTTGATTCTATGATTGTAAGTGTCAAGAGGGAGGGGACAGGCTCTGTTCAGTTGTGCCCTGTGATAGGACAAGGGGCAATGGATATAAACTACAGCACAGAAAGTTCCACCTCAACATGAAGAGGAATTTACTGTGAGGGTCACAGAGCACTGGAACAGGTTCCCTAGAAAAGTTGTGGAGTCTCCTTCTCTGGAGACTTTCAGGACTCCTCTGGATGCATTCCTGTGCAACCTGCACTAGATTCTGTGGTCCTGCTCTGGCCGGAGGTTGGACTTGATGATCTCCAGAAGTCCCTTCCAACCCCTAACATCCTGTGATCCTGTTTCAGTCTGTGACTTGCAAACTGTTGCAGTTAGAACATTTTTCTTAAACTACTTGAGAAACATAGGTGTGGGATACAGAAAAACCCCCACATCATTCTGACTTATAAAATCAGATACCATTGGGAATTAGAATATACTTTATACCTGAAGCTGTAAAGCATTTCTCTGGCTCCTCTTCCCAGGAATGTGGCACACTGGAGACTGGATGGGGTGTTTGCTGCCATGGTTTAGTTGATTAGATGGTGTTGGGTGATAGGTTGGACTCGATGATCTCAAAGGTCTCTTCCAACCTGGTTAATCCTATCCTATCCTATCCTATCCTATCTATCCTATCCTATCCTATCCTATCCTATCCTATCTATCCTATCTATCCTATCCTATCCTATCCTATCCTACCCTATCCTATCCTATCCTACCCTATCCTATCCTATCCTACCCTATCCTATCCTATCCTATCCTATCCTACCCTATCCTACCCTATCCTACCCTATCCTACCCTATCCTACCCTACCCTACCCTACCCTACCCTACCCTACCCTACCCTACCCTACCCTACCCTACCCTACCCTATCCTACCCTATTCACTGATGTGGTGAATGGTTTATCTCCTAGCACTAATAAAGGGAGGAAAATGGAAATGAATTGTGCCCAGCACTTCACTGATCTTTAGGATGGTGAGAGATGTTTGGGGCATAGACAGTGAATAAGAAGGAAATTATAGCAGAGCTTGGAACTATTGGTCCTGATGGTGAGAGAAGCACTTTGGGTGATTTGGGAAATGGACAGAGGAAAGAGGAACAATTTGGGCAACACCACTTGAAGAAATAAAAGAGTATTGTGTGGTTAGTTGTACAACTGCTGTAGATAGCTTGTATGCTCATATAGCCAAAAGGTGATGTAAATGTGAATCACCTGAAAAAAGCCATTGCCTGCTTTATGAAGACAGACCTTTCAGGTTGTTTAAATATCTGTGGCTGTGGTTTTGTTTCTGCTGGGTTGTTTTTCTTTTTTTTTTTTTTTTTTTCCCAATTTCATAGAATCAACAAGATTGGAAAAGCCCTCAAAGATCATCAAGTCCAACCTGTCACCCAACACCTCATGCCTAGTAGACCATGGCACCAAGTGCCACATCCAGTCCCCTCTTGAACACCTCGAGGGATGGGGACTCCACCACCTCCCTGAGCAGCACATTCCAATGGCTAATGACTCTCTTGCTGTGAAGAACTTTCTCCTCACCTCCAGCTTAAACCTCCCCTGGCACAGCTTGAGACTGTGTCCTCTTGTTCTGGTGCTGGTTGCCCAGGACAAGAGACCAACCCCCACCTGGCTACAACCTCCCTTCAGGGAGTTGTACACAGCAAGAAGGTCTGCCCTGAGCCTCCTCTTCTCCAAGCTGAGCAACCCCAGCTCCCTCAGCCTCTCCTCACAGGGCTGTGCTCCAGACCTCTCCCCAGCCTCGTTGCCCTTCTCTGGACACGTTCAAGAGTCTCAATGTCCTTCTTAAATTGAGTGGCCAAGAACTGGACACAGGACTCAAGGTGTGGCCTAAGCAATGCAGAGTATAGGGGCAGAATGACTTCCCTGCTCCCACTGGCCACACTATTCCTGATGCAGGCCAGGATGCCATTGGCCTTCTTGGCTGCCTGGGCACACTGCTGGCTCATGTTCAGCCGGCTGTCAATCAGCAGCCCCAGGTCCCTTTCTGCCTGGCTGCTCTCCAGCCACTCTGATCCCAGCTAGTCTGTATAGGACCAAAGCTGTTATTAAAAATAGCTACTCTTAAGAGTACTGCTTCCAAATTTAATCAAATCAGCAGACCAAATAATTACAGGTTTCTTCCTCTTTGCCCATCCTCTGTAATTGCTGGATGCTATCAAGTGCAGTAATAACTTATCTCAGAAGTTGAAGGCAGTGTTCAGGTAAATCAGGATTACTCATCAGTTAAGAGCTGCAGGATTGCTCTTCCAAGGCAACTTCTTTTATTGTCCCTCTATCATGTAGCTCTAGGTAAACTGCTGATTCATATCCTTTACATTCAGTACAGCTGTAATTTTCCTTGGCTTCCTGCAGAGGAGTTGAACTGTGCATGTTTCACCGTGTTTCTCTCTAGTTTTATTTCCTGCTCCCCTTTTCTTGCCTGTTTGCTGATGTGTTCTTGTTCTTCCTTCGCCTCCATCTTTCCCATTATCTCCAGTTTTCTTCCTATCTGCCAGCACTGATTCCCTTTTAAAAATGATCTTGAACTGGCTGTTTGTATTATTGCTGATATTCAATTATGATTATAATGTTTGAAGTATGAAATTAATAATCTGTCAGACACTTCTTTATTTAATGAACACCATTATTTGGTGGAGGGTAGCATGTGACCAGTACAAAAGTGACCTTGGACTTTCAACTTTGGAAATCTCTTGGAATGTATTCACTTCTTGTGCTACATTTCCTAGAGCTGTACATCAGACTTTGTGTTTACAGTAGTGGTTTATGCAGAGAGGGACCTGGGGGTACTGGTTGATAGGAGGCTGAACATGAACCAGCAGTGTGCCCAGGTGGCCAAGAAGGCCAAGGGCATCCTGGCCTGGATCAGGAATAGTGTGGCCAGCAGGAGCAGGAAATTCATTCTGCCCTGTACTCACAGTATCACAGTATAACCAAGGTTGGAAGAGACCCCAAGGATCATCAAGTCCAACCTGTCCCAACAGACCTCACAACTAGACCATGGTGCCAAGTGCCACGTCCAATCTCCCCTTGAACACCTCCAGGGACGGCGACTCCACCACCTCCCCGGGCAGCCCATTCCAATGACGAATGACTCGCTCTGTGAAGAACTTCCTCCTCACCTCCAGCTTAAACCTCCCCTGGCACAGCTTGAGACTGTGTCCTCTTGTTCTGGTGCTGCTTGCCTGGGAGAAGAGACCAACCCCCACCTGGCTACAACCACCCTTCAGGTAGTTGTAGAGAGCAATGAGGTCTTCTCTGAGCCTCCACTTCTCCAGGCTAAGCAACCCCAGCTCCCTCAGCCTCTCCTCACAGGGCTGTGCTCCAGAGCTCTCCCCAGCCTCGTTGCCCTTCTCTGGACACGTTCAAGAGTCTCAATGTCCTTCTTAAACTGAGGGGCCCAGAACTGGACACAGGACTCAAGGTGTGGCCTAACCAAAGCAGAGTGCAGGGGCAGAATGACCTCCCTGCTCCTGCTGGCCACACTATTCCTAATACAGGCCAGGATGCCATTGGCCTTCTTGGCCACCTGGACACACTGCCGGCTCATGTTTAGGCAGGTGTCAATCAGCACCCCCAGGTCCCTCTCTGTTTGGCTGCTCTCCAGCCACTCTGACCCCAGCCTGTAGCTCTCAGCACTGGTTAGGCCACACCTTGAGTCCTGTGTCCAGTTCTGGGCCCCTCAGGTTAGGAAAGATGTTGAGCTGCTGGAAGGTGTCCAGAGAAGGGCAACAAAGCTGGGGAGGGGTTTGGAGCACAGCCCTGTGAGGAGAGGCTGAGGGAGCTGGGGTTGCTTAGCCTGGAGAAGAGGAGGCTCAGGGGAGACCTTCTTGCTCTCTACAACTCCCTGCAGGGAGGTTGTAGGCAGGTGGGTGTTGGTCTCTTCTCCCAGGCACCCACCACCAGAACAAGAGGACACAGTCTCAAGCTGCACCAGGGGAGGTTTAGGCTGGATGTTAGGAAGAAATTCTTCACAGAAAAGAGAGATTGGCCATTGGAATGTGCTGCCCAAGGAGGTGGTGGAGTCACCATCCCTGGAGATGTTTAGGAAGAGCCTGGATGGGGCACTTGGTGTCATGGTTTAGTTGATTAGATGGTGTTGGGTGATAGCTTGGACTTGATGATCTTGAAGGTCTTTCCCAGCCTGGTTAATTCTATTCTATTCTAATTATGCAGATACTAGAATGCAGGAAGGGGCTTACAGTGCCAACTACCTAATCACAGAACTGTTAGGGTGGGAAGGGACCTCAAGGATCATGCAGTTCCAACCCCCTGGCCATGGGCAGGGACACCTCACACTAGATCAGGTTACTCACAGCCACATCCAGACTGCGTGGTTATCCATGCTACGTGACTGCAGCAAGCAACACCAGAACTAAGGTCTGACTTTTGTGTTACTCTTCAGGCAGAGAGCTTTTGGTCAGATGGGCAAGTGCCTGCCTGTCTTGAGGGAAGAGAGGAACTGGCAGTGCTGCCACAGAAGGGTTGCAGTGTTCAGATATCAACTGTGCATAAACAACCATAGCTTGTTTTCAGGCTTCATCATCTGAGTAGGAAAAGCACGTCACTCCTTGTGATAAGCAGGAGACCTCTGAGGCATCTATTGTATCTGGAGTCTGTTTTTCCAACTAGCAAGTTAAAAGACCATTGTGCTTAAAATTTAGATTTAATTTTATTAGGAAGCATAAAATTGCTGCTTGAGAATCAGATCAGTATTGATGGCCTTCCAGATCCCTAGCATCTGCCAAGTTCAAAGTATTGCAGAAAGCCTGCCTTAATTTCCCATCTGCAACAAGTAATAAATAGAATCCCAGGCTTATAGCAGTCTTCAGGCAGGAATGCCATGGGGGGAATGCAGACCTCTTTCTAAATTAAGTGCATTTTAAATTGGCTGTCTTTTAGAAGGATTTTCTACAGATGTCAGATTTACAAGTCAGAGCAGGCAAGCCTAACCCACAGAATTCAGTTGACACAGCCATTGGGCAGTATTTTCTTTAAAGACTTTTTACCTTCCCTCATTAAAAGCACTTCCAGGGTGCCATCAATGTCCATTCTCCCCATTCCACTAATTAAAGCTGCACTTGGTCAATATTTACCTTCAGGAACCTCAGTTTGCCCCTCTGCATTCTGTCCATCCATGTGAGCTAACTGGCACACAAAGGACCTGTGAAGAGTAGAGTAGAATTAAACAGCTTGGAAAAGACCTCAGAGATCATCAAGTCCAACCTACCACCCAACACCATCTAATCAACTAAACCATGGCAACAAGAAAACTATTTTGAACAGCTTCCAGCTAGTTCTGTCCACATGAACTGTAAGCCTTTATGTGTGTGTGTGTATTAGTTGTTACAGAAAGGGACCTGGGGGTACTGATTGACAGCTGCCTAAACATGAGCCAGCAGTGTGCCCAGAGGGCCAAGAAGGCCAATGGCATCCTGGCCTGCATCCGGAATAGTGTGGCCAGCAGGAGCAGGGAGGTCATTCTGCCCCTGTCCCCTGCTCTGGTTAGGCCACACCTTGAGTCCTGTGTCCAGTTCTGGGCCCTCAGTTCAACAAGGACATTGAGACACTTGAACATGTCCAGAGAAGGGCAACGAGGCTGGTGAGAGGCCTCGAGCACAATCCCTATGAGGAGAGGCTGAGGGAGCTGGGGTTGCTTAGCCTGGAGAAGAGGAGGCTCAGGGGGAGACCTCATTGCTCTCTACAACTACCTGAAGGGTGGTTGTAGCCAGGAGGAAGTTGGTCTCTTCTCTCCAGCAACCAGCAGCAGAACAAGAGGACACAGTCTCAAGCTGTGCCAGGGGAGGTTTAGGCTGGAGGTGAGGAGAAAGTTCTTCCCAGAAAGTGAGATTGGCCATTGGAATGTGCTGCCCAGGGAGGTGGTGGAGTCACCATCCCTGGAGGTGTTTAGGAAGAGACTGGATGAGGCACTTGGTGCCATGGTTTAGTCGATCAGATGGTGTTGGGTGCTAGGTTGGACTTGATGATCTCGGAGGTCTTTTCCAACCTGGATAATTCTATTCTGTTCTGTTCTATTCTTACTGATATATAGGATTTTTTTTTTTTTTTTTAAAGTCATGTAGTTGATGTACTCTTAATTTCTGCAAAGAAAGGAGGTCTGATATTCTCACCCAGTTTAGTTTGAACTAGACATATGCATTGTAACTTTTTAGACTGCTTTATTCTTATAGTATTAAAGCAGTTAAATGCTACTATGTACAAAAAGCCTCAAGGGGAAAATCTAAATAATTATCAAGTCTAATGATACACATTTGTGGCACAGTACTGGAGCTTCTTAAAAGAGCTGTTTAAGAAGAGACTGGATGAGGCACTTGGTGCCATGGTTTAGTTGATTGGATGGTGTTGGGTGATAGGTTGGACTCGATGATCTCGAAGGTCTTTTCCAATCTGGTCCTATTCTATTCTGTTGTACAAGTAGTAGAGAGATGCTTCTGTGTCATGTCTCACAGTATCACAGTATCGCTAAGGTTGGAAGAGACCTCGAAGATCATCAAGTCCAACCTCTCACCACAGACCTCACGACTAGACCATGGCACCAAGTGCCACGTCCAGTCCCCTCTTGAACACCTCCAGGGACGGTGACTCCACCACCTCCCTGGGCAGCCCATTCCAATGGTGAATCACTCTCTCGGTGAAGAACTTTCTCTTCGCCTCGAGCCTAAACTTCCCCTGGTGCAGCTTGAGACTGTGTCCTCTTGTTCTGGTGCTGGTTGCTAGGGAGAAGAGGCCAACCCCTTCCTGGCTACAACCACCTTTCAGGTAGTTGTAGAGAGCAATGAGGTCGCCCCTGAGCCTCCTCTTCTCCAGGCTAAACAACCCCAGCTCCCTCAGCCTCTCCTCACAGGACTGTGCTCAAGGCCTCCCCCCAGCCTCGTTGCCCTTCTCTGGACATGTTCAAGTGTCTCGATGTCCTTCTTAAACTGAGGGGCCCAGAACTGGACACAGGACTCAAGGTGTCTAGGCTTTGGGAAATTGGCTTATCAAATGTTTTCCAATTACAACAGTCATCTCATCAAGGGAAGCAGTGAGATTGCATCCAGTTCCTCCAAAGGCATTTTGAGAAGGTTAGTTCTGTGGCATCATCTAAGGTTGAGGATTCACCAGGGGTGCAGAAGTACGTGGGGCAGGGATGAAGCAGAAGAGAGGAAAGAAAAGGACCAGAACAGCAGTGGTTACTGCTCACAAAAGTATAGGGGCATATTTTTAGAGGTCAGTCTTCAAGTACATGATGTTTTCTTTGCTCAGACACCTCTCTCAGTAGAAAGCTGACCTTGAGAAAAATGAGTGAGTGAGACTGCAATTTCATGTTGTGCTCCTGCTTCAGAAGCTGACAACTGCTATCTGGGAGCAAAGGGCAGTTGTAGCAGTGGGGAGAGGTGCTAATTCAGCACTGTCCCTCTTAGTGGGGATCCACTTTCACTTAATGTTTTTTCTCTCAGAAAATTATTTACCTGGAAGGAGGGTGAGCATCCTTCTCTTGCAGTGCAGAGGGTCAGATTTATACAGGGAGGGATGAGTTACTTTTGGTCAGCTCAGCCCAAACTAAGCTGTCATGGCAGCAGTACAAAAGTTGACTCAGCTTAACCACAGAACAGCTGAGCATAGTTTGCCTTCAATAGGTTATTCAGAATATTTTAATTCAAGGTGTTTTTTAAACTGCTTGGCAATGTTCCTGGTGCTCAAATTAAAAAGAGGAAACCAACCTGGTCTGGTCTATTCTATTCTATTCTATTCTATTCTATTCTATTCTATTCTATTCTATTCTATTCTATTCTATTCTATTCTATTCTATTCTATTCCTATTCTATTCTATTCCTATTCTATTCTATTCCTATTCTATTCTATTCTATTCTATTCTAATTCTGTGTTCTCCCTCAACAGCATAAAATGTGTTCAGTATTACCTAATGCTTATGGCTCCTCTTCACTGCAGTACTTCTGTGAACTCTGCTAAGCAAGAAGCTAACTCTTGCTCTATATTTGGTGTGCTGCTTTCAGTAAACTGTGGACAAATCAATGCAAGAGGCAGCTACAAATGCAAAATAGCACCTCGAGTGATGTGTCCAGTTCTGGGCCCCTCAGTTTAGGAAAGATGTTGACTTGCTGGCGTGTGTTCAGAGAAGGGTAACAAAGCTGGGGAGGGGTTTGGAACACAAGCCCTATGAGGAGAGGCTGAGGGAGCTGGGGTTGCTTAGCCTGGAGAGGAGGAGGCTCAGGGGAGACCTTATTGCTCTCTACAACTACCTTAAGGGAGGTTGCAGTCAGGCAGAGGTTGGCCTCTTCTCCCAGGCAACCAGCACCAGAACAGGAGGATACAGTCTCAAGCTGCACTAGGGGAGGTTTAGGCTGGAGGTTAGGAAGAAGTTCTTCCCAGCAAGAGAGATTGGCCATTGGAATGTGCTGCCCAGGGAGGTGGTGGAGTCACCATCACTGGAGGTGTTCAGGAGGAGACTTGATAGGGTGCTTGGTTGCATGGTTTAGTTGATTAGGTGGTGTTGGATGATAGGTTGGACTCAATGATATTGAAGGTCTCTTCCAACCTGGTTTATTCTATTCTAATGTGCCACCAACAGAATCATAGAATCAATGAGGTTGGAAAAGACCTGAGAGATCATCAAGTCCAATCTGTCACCCACACTTCTCATGACTAACTAAACCATGGCTTCGAGTGCTATGTCCAGTCCGCTCTTGAACACCTGCAGGGATGGTGACTCCACCACCTCCCTGGGCAGCACATTCCAATGGCCAATCACTCTTCTGGGAAGAATTTCATCCTAACATCCAGCGTAAACCTGCCCTGGTGCAGCTTGAGACTGTGTCCTCTTGTTCTGGTGCTGGTTGCCTGGGAGAAGAGACCAACCCCCACCTGGCTACAACCTCCCTTCAGGGAGTTGTAGAGAGCAAGAAGGTCTCCCCTGAGCCTCCTCTTCTGCAGGCTAAGCAACCCCAGCTCCCTCAGCCTCTCCTCACAGGGCTGTGCTCCAGACCCCTCCCCAGGTTTGTTGCCCTTCTCTGGACACCTTCCAGCCACTCAGCACCTTTCCTGAGCTGAGGGGGTATTCTTCACTAGGGAATATTTTGGCATTTGAACATCAGAGGCAGTTTGCTCTCCGTCTGACATCAACTTAAAACAGCTTAAATGACAGCTATTTAAAAAAGTTTCAGTTGAGTGTCCTTTTCTCTTTGAAATACCATGGGAAATAGTTACCTAATGATGTGGGGCAACATAAAAATAAAAATCCTTGTTTTACCTGGTTTAGATTTATAATTGAGATGATCTCTAGAAGAATCCACAGTGTATCTTAGCCTGACCTGAAAGTTAGATTACCATGGGTATTATGTCCTTTGAAAACAGGTTAAAAACCATGCAGCTAGTAACTTGGCAATTCTTTACACTGGATTCCTGAAGTAATTAGTAATGTTAAAACTTAGTTGTTCCATGTCTTTGTCTTCTGGTTTTTAGAATAGAATAGAATAGAATAGAATAGAATAGAATAGAATAGAATAGAATAGAATAGAATAGAATAGAATTAACCAGGTTGGAAAAGACCTTTGAGATGATCAAGTCCAACCTATCACCCAACACCATCTAATCAACTAAACCATGGCACCAAGTGCCTCATCCACTCTCTTCCTAAACACCTCCAGGCATGGTGACTCCACCACCTCCCTGGGCAGCACATTCCAATGGCCAATCTCTCTTTCTGGGAAGAACTTCTTCCTAACCTCCAGCATAAACCTCCCCTGGTGCAGCTTGAGACTGTGCCCTCTTGTATCACAGTATCACTAAGGTTGGAAGAGACCTCAAAGATCATCAAGTCCAACCTGTCACCACAGACCTCATGACTAGACCATGGCACCAAGTGCCACATAGAGTCCACTCTTGAACACCTCCAGGTGTGGTGACTCCATCACCTCCCTGGGCAGCACATTCCAATGGCGAATGACTCTCTCCGTGAAAGACTTCCACCTCACCTCCAGCCTAAGCCTCCCCTGGCACAGCTTGAGACTGTGTCCTCTTGTTCTGGTTGTCTGGGAGAAGAGACCAACCCCCACCTGGCTACAACTTCCCTTCAGAGAGTTGTAGAGAGCAAGAAGGTCTCCCCTGAGCCTCCTCTTCTCCAGGCTAAGCAATCCCAGCTCCCTCAGCCTCTCCTCACAGGGCTGTGCTCCAGACCCCTCCCCAGCTTTGTTGCCCTTCTCTGGACACCTTCCAGCAACTCAACATCTTTCCTAACCTGAGGGGCCCAGAACTGGACACAGGACTCAAGGTGTGGCCTAACCAGTGCTGAGGACAGGGGGACAATGACTTCCCTGCTCCTGCTGGCCACACTATTCCTGATGCAGACCAGGATGCCATTGGCCTTCTTGGCCACCTGGGCACACTGCTGGCTCATGTTCAGGCGGCTGTCAACCAGCACCTCCAGGTCCCTCTCTCTGTTTGGCAGCTCTCAGCCACTCCGACCCCAGCCTGTAGCTCTGCATGGGGTTGCTGTGGCCAAAGTGCAGCACCTGGCACTTGGACTTGTTGAATGCCATCCCATTGGACTTCACCCATCTGTCCAGCCTGGCAAGGTCCCTAGGTTCTGGTGCTGGTTGCCTGGCAGAAGAGACCAATCCCCACCTGGCTACAACCTCCCTTCAGGGAGTTGTAGAGAGCAAGAAGGTCTCCCCTGAGCCTCCTCTTCTCCAGGCTAAGCAACCCCAGCTCCCTCAGCCTCTCCTCACAGGGCTGTGCTCCAGACCCCTCCCCAGCTTTGTTGCCCTTCTCTGGACACCTTCCAGCAACTCAACATCTTTTCAGTCCATAACAACTATTTTCTATTCCCTCTCAATTTGTCTTGCAATGTATCCCAGAAATGTTGACTGGCGGGGGGGGGGGGGGGGGTTGGCTCTGGAAATCATCTGGTCCAAACTCCATTTCGAAACAGGATTGTTATCAAAGCAGTGTCAGCCATGGCTTTGTCTAGTTGAGTCTTGAAAACCTCCAAAGGTGGAGATCTCACCATCTGTTTTACTGCAGTAACTTGCAAGGTGACACAAAACAGAGTCTGTGCAGTATCTTCAGTTTGACTCTTTATTCTGAATCCGGTTTTGGCAGCTGTTGCCTGGCAAGCAAGCTGCATTGCTGCTTCTGTATGGAATCATGGAGTCAGTAGATAATTGCAGTGTAACAGAAAGTTTGGCTTCACACCACCTAATTCTAGCTATGTGTGAATCCGTTATCTCGTTTCTTAACCAGGAAATCTCCCTCTATAATCCGTGAAAAGAAGTGAGTCCCTCTGAAACACGGCTGCTCGCTCTCGGGGATGGTTGGGATGAGTCTTTTGCTCTCTACAACTCCCTGAAGGGAGGTTGTAGCCAGGTGGGGGTTGATCTCTTGTCCCAGGCAACCAGGACCAGAACAAGAGGACACAGTCTCAAGCTGTGCCAAGGGAAGTTTAGGCTCAAGATGAGGAGAAAGTTCTTCACAGAGAGAGTTGTTAGCCATTGGAATGTGCTGCCCAGGGAGGTGGTTGTGTCACTGTCCCTGGAGGTATTCAAGAGGGGAATGGATGTGGCATTTGAAGCCATGGTTTAGTTAGTCCTGAGGTGTTGGGTGACAGGTTGGACTTGGTGATCCTTGAGGTCTTTTCCAACCTTATTGATTCTATGGTTCTATTGCCAGGAGGGACCTTTCTCCCCTCTTTTTGCAGGGAGGGTTCCTTTTCCCCGTGGCATCAGACTGGCTTACACGGCTTTGGCCAGATGCGAGGAATTCCTTCTTAACCGGGCCAAAGCATTGTGAGGGATTTACACCAACAGCCTTGTTCGAGTGGGATATCATCCCAATCAGCAAATACTGGAAAAACCCCCTGCAGGCAGAACCAGAGCTAGCAATGCCCTCTCAAGTGCTTCTCTCACTCTTTCCCTCCCTTTTCTTACTACTTCAGTTTGTTTGGCCGGGATGGTTTTGCCCTGGTCATCGTTCTGTTTTCTTTTTTCTCCCCCTCCCGCTGTGTTTTCTGGTTTTCTGCTTTGTATTTGCGCGAATTCTAAGTTTTTTTTCCCAGGATCGTCGGGGCTCGGGAGAGGGTGACTCAAAGATGGGGGTGGGGCGGTGGGGTGTTGGTTGTTTGTGGTGGGTTTTTTTCTGCTTTCCTTCTTTTTGTGTTTGGTTTTTCTTTTGGACGTGAGTTATGCAAACACTTGGGGGAATAAAAGAGCATTGTGATGTCCCTGATGGGGGAAACGTTTTGCAAACAGCAGTTATTGCTTAGGATGCCTGTGGGGGCTGCTTGGTTATGCAAACTAGTGCCCCAAAGGGGAAACATCCTGTAATTCCTTTAGCATAACACAGGCAGCAGGAGCAGCATGGCTGAAGCTGTCTTAGAGCAGAAAGCTTCCTTAACAACAGCTTAAAAAGCATCTTTTTTCTTCATTCCCACTGTTATTGCCCTGCCTGCAAGGAGGTGGTAAAGTCTCTTTCATCCTGATGAAACACCACAGGAAAGGATACATCTTCCTCTGTTGTTACTGCCTTTGATCTTTTGTTGGTTCTTCAGGTTCACTTAAATTGCATATACTATGATAAAAAATAATCTGACCTTTCTGAATCGACTTCCTGGCTCTGCTGTTGTTGCAGGGAGGTTGCCTGGGAATGGGTACTTGGGTGGTAGTTTTGTCTGCAGCCTGTAAAGCGGCTCACTGTGTTTTAATAGATACCTTGGGAGTTTGGGGCACCTCAGTGGAGTGGAGTGGAATGGAATGGAATGGAATGGAATGGAATGGAATGGAATGGAATGGAATGGAATGGAATGGAATGGAATGGAATACAATGGAATGGAATGGAATGGGAATACAATGGAATGGAATGGAATGGAATGGAATGGAATGGAATGGAATGGAATGGAATGGAATGGAATGGAATGGAATAGAATAGAACAGGTTGGAAGAGACCTTCAAGATCATCATGTCCAACCTATCATCCAACACCATCTCATCAAGTAAACCATGCAACCAAGCACCCTATCAAGTCTCCTCCTGAACACCTCCAGTGATGGTGACTCTACCACCTCCTCAAGCAGTCCATTCCAATGGGCAATCACTCTCTCTGTGTAGAACTTCTTCCTAACCTCCATCCTAAACCTCCCCAGTGCAGCTTGAGATTGTGTCCTCTTGTTCTGGTGCTGGTTGCCTGGGAGAAGAGACCAACCTCCACCTGGCTCCAGCCTCCCTTCAGGTAGTTGTAGAGAGCAAATCATTGAGTCAGTAGAGATGTGGAGGTGCTGGAGCAAGTGCAGAGGAGGGCAATGAAGCTGGGGAAAGGCCTGGAGAATAAATCTGATGCAGAGAGACTGAAGGAGCTGGGGCTGTTTAGTTTGGAAAAGAGGGGGCTTTGGGGAAGATCTCACTGCTGTCTACAACTATCTGAAAGGAGGTTGTGGAGAGGTTGGTGCTGGTCGCTCCTCACAGGTAATTAGTGATAGAACAAGAGGGAATGACCTCAAGCTGCAACTGGGTAGGTTTAGACTGGACATGAGAAAAAAATTTCATGGAAAGAGTGGTCAGGCATTGGGATGTGCTGCCCAGGAAGGTTCCTTAGTGACCAACTCTGGGTGTGTTTAAAGGTTGTTTGGAAGTGCTGCTTGGGGATATGGTTTAGGGGTGAACCTTGTCTCCTGGGGTTATCTGTTGGACTTGGTGATCCTGAGGGTCTTTTCCAACCTGAATGTTTCTGTGATTGCCCATTGGAATGGGCTGCCCAAGGAGGTGGTGGAGTCACCATCACTGGAGGTGTTTAGGAGGGACTTTATAGGGTGCTTGGTTGCATGGTTTAGTTGATTAGATGGTGTTGGGTGATAGGTTGGACGTGATGATCTTGAAGGTCTCTTCCAACCTGGTCTGGTCTATTCTATTCTATTCTATTCTATTCTATTCTATTCTATTCTATTCTATTCTATTCTATTCTGTTCTATGTGATTCTGTGAGATTTTTGTTGTGTTTTTCTCTTCCTTAAGACATTGATTGAGTCAGTGACAAAGGCTTTAAAAGTGACTTGGTACAATTGTCATGAACCTCAACTTAAACAGATCTGGTTTCAACTTTGCCAAATGAAATATGTTTCCAAACAACTATGATTCAATCTGTTATTGTTACATGACATCATTTTTTAATATATACATATAAATAACCAGCCATGGCTTTGGGTTTTAGGAATATTTGTCACATGTTTGATTTTAGAATAGAGTAGAATTAATCAGGTTGGAAAAGACCTTGAGATCATCAAGTCCAACCTATCATCCAACACCATCTAATCAACTAAACCATGGCACCAAGTGCCTCAGCCAGTCTCTTCCTAAACACCTCCAGGGATGGTGACTCCACCACCTCCCTGGGCAGCACATCCAATGGCCAATCTCTCTTACTGTGAAGAATTTCTTCCTAACATCCAGCCTAAACCTCCCCTGGTGCAGCTTGAGACTGGGTCCTCTTGTTCTGGTGCTGGTTGCCTGGCAGAAGAGACCAACCCCCACCTGGCCACAACCTCCCTTCAGGGAGTTGCAGACAGCAAGAAGGTCTCCCCTGAGCCTCCTCTTCTCCAGGCTAAGCAACCCCAGCTCCCTCAGCCTCTCCTCACAGGGCTGTGCTCCAAACCCCTCCCCAGCTTTGTTGCCCTTCTCTGGACACCTTCCAGCAACTCAACATCTTTCCTAAACTGAGGGGCCCAGAACTGGACACAGGACTCAAGGTGTGGCCTAACCAGTGCTGAGTCCAGGGGCAGAATGACCTCCCTGCTCCTGTAGCCTTTTCTGATGGATGCAGTATTTGTACTTGCTGGGCCTGAAGTATCTGCTGTCATACACATCTTGTGTTGAAGTTCTCTCTCTGATGCCTTGCAGGACCCTGAGGATGCTGCTGTGCCTGTTGGACAGAGGAGGGCCTGGTGCTGGTGCATGTGCTTTGGCTTGGCCTTTATGCTGGCTGGTGTGATCCTGGGTGGTGCCTATCTGTACAAATATTTTGCATTTCAGGTAAGCCAAATACATTTTCTTCTGGGAGGGATATGTTTTTCTCTGTTAGGCCTTACATTTAGAAGACAGAAGAGGAGCAACAGACTAAACCCAGCAGCCTTGCTAGTCCCATTCTTATCTTTCTAAAACTTCAGCTTTTCTAAAGGCAAGTTGTCTTGCTTCCTCTGAACATAGCAGAGGAGAGCAGGAACAAAGCTGGCAAACAAAAGAACAACACTTCTGAAAAGCTTGCTTTGCAGGGAAAGGATTCTGTCTAAATAGGACTCAGGTTTAGGAACCCCAGTGGTGTCCCAGATTTTCACCTCTTCTCTCTCCTGGTTCAAAGTGCCAAGTGCTGGAGGCAGATTAACCTCTTGAAAGCCTCCTTGTTTGACCCCACGTTTCCTGGGCACTAGGGTGCTGCTGTTGCACATGAAAGGGACTGCTTATCAAAGCAGCACAGTGGCTCTCCTCCTTCCTAGGCTTCACCTTCTTTGCCTCCAGAGGCACAAGAAATACAGGCCCTGCAGGGCATCTGGGAGAAGCCCAGTCAGTGTGGTCATGCTCTGTCAGGTTGAATCCACACTGACAAGATGAGAACTCTGACAAAATGGGTTTTCAGTTTTCAAGGCCTGTCACTGCTGCAAGAGAACCCTGTGAAGGAAGGGAAGTGGAGCTTTTACCTGAAACATGGAAGATCCGAGTTAAATATTGTCTTCCTTGGGCAAGAGCCCAGTGCATCCAATTTCCCCCAAGTGGTGTGAGCACACCCTCCCTCCTTCACAAACTGCTGAGCTTGCAAGGTTCACAAGGTCAGAAAAAGAGAGTATAAGCACAATGTGAATCCCTCTAGCCCACTGGTTAGTGCACAGAGTTGCGAGGTAGAAATGCTGTGTTCTTATCCTCGCTGTCAGGATTTCCTTGCCCCCACACCCTCCTCCTTTTAGTGGCTGCTAATGTGGAAGGCAGAGTGATTCAAATTAGCAATTCTAGCTGAACTTGCAGTTTATAGTCTCTTTGGCCACTACATTAGCCTGATTTACAGGGGAGCAGTAGGGTTGCAAATGATGCTTAAGCAGCATAGCATATCTTGGTGGATTAACGAATTCAGAGCAGCTGAGTGCCTGCTGCATTGCTCCTGTGTTTCATCCGTGCTTAGCACCACGGTGCTCCACCTTTCATATGCCAGCTAGCTGAAACTGAAAGTGCTGTTTGTCAGATCTGGCTTGAAGGAAGCATTCAGGAATTGAGCTAACACTGCACTGAAGACATGTCAGGCTTCAAGTTGATGATACGTATATGCATACATTGTATGTTTGTAGACCTTTCTGTCCTACAAATTTGCTATCTGAGGCCTTCGTTTTGCTCTCCATTTACTCTTCATTTAGCTCATCTGTGACAGAAGGACACAATTTGGTTAATTTATTTTTAATACCTTTTTTTTTTTTTTGTCTTTTAAAACTGTTTAAATGAAGTGTTTTAGGAATGGACTTCCAGAGCTTTTGAAGCCTTCTAAAAACTAAGCAGTATTCACAGACTAATTGAGGTTGGGTGGAAACTGTTGAAGTCATCTAGGCCAACTACTGCAAGCCAAATTCAGAGTTAGACTTGGGTTTGGTTATTTTTAAGGGTGATTTGGATGACCCATTTCAGTGTTTTTAAATTGCAGTTACTGACTGCAGTTAAATAATCATTGACTAATAGTATGCATGCATATAGAAGTAGGAACTTGGTTGTCTTACTGGAAACAAGAGGCAGTGGCCCCCAGAAAAAGCAAAAGCAAAACTGGAAGCAAAATTTGAGAGGTGGATTTTCAGAAGCTGCTGTTGGACTCCTGTTTGCCTTGGGTTCAAGGTACCCAACTCTGGGTTCAGTACCATCCAGATCTTACCCATGGGTCTGTTGTAGGTAGCACCTGGCTTCTGCTTTGGTGCATGAATCAAACTAAAAGGAACACATTTCACCTAGTCTGACAATTTCTTCTTCTCCCCAGTGCTTTGAGAATATTAGTCCTAAGCTTCTACCAAGGCCACTGATGTTTTTGTTGCTGTCTTACTGAAAATAAGATGCAGTGGCCCACAGGAAAAGCAAAAGCAAAACTGGAAGCAAAATGGAGAGGTGGATTTTCGGAAGCTGCTGTTGGACTCCTGTTTGCCTTGGGTTCAAGGTACCAAACTCTGGCTTCAGTACCATCCAGATCTTACCCATGGGTCTGTTATAGGTAGCACCTGGCTTCTGCTTCGGTGTGTGAATCAAACTAAAAGGAACACATTTCACCTGGTCTGACAATTTCTTCTCCCCAGTGCTTTGGAACATTAGTTCTAAGCTGCTACCACGGCCACTGATGTTTCTGTTGCTGGGTTGTTTGCTGTTTTTAGCAGGGTGGCGTCTATTTCTGTGGAATAAAGTACATTGAAGACGGCTTGAGTTTACCTGAGGCTGGGGCAGAGGCTCAGAGTGCTCATTACCACACAATTGAGCAAAACATTCAAATCCTGGAGGAGGAAGATGTTGAATTTATCAGTGTGCCAGTCCCTGAGTTTGCTGATAGTGATCCTGCCGATATCGTCCACGACTTCCACCGGGTAAGAGAGATTTCTGGAAGCCTTGAAAACTGCTCCCCTCAGCCATCCTGATAAATGTGCTCTCCAGTTGTTGTCGTGGGGGAAAAGTGGAGGCTGGAGGAGGCAGCAGAAATATTTTGATCAGCAGCAGGCTGCAAGCAGTTATTAACTGGGCATACAAAGTACAGCGTCATACAATCAGCAGGAGGTAGTTTGCAACCCACCACTGGCAAAGAGCGGTTCTGGTTTTAGAAAGGGAAAAAAACTTGGAGTTACTTCCTTTTCTTAGTATGAGGAAGCAAAGAAAATATAGTTCTTGGTGTCCACCAGGTTAGGATTTGACAAACTGCTGTGGTGCCAAGGGACATTCAAGAAAAGGGCTGTCATAGCTTTGACCTCAGCTTGCAGGAGCTGATGGCATCTGGCGTCACCAGATGTGTTTAAGCATCCTCTGAGGAGAGGCTGAGGGAGCTGGGGTTGCTTAGCCTGGAGAAGAGGAGGCTCAGGGCAGATCTTATTGCTCTCTACATCTACCTGAAAGGAGGTTGTAGCCACGTGGGGGTTGGTCTCTTTGCCTGGGCAGAACAAGAGGACACAGTCTCAAGCTGTGCCAGGGAAGGTTTAGGCTGCAGGTTAGGAAGAAGTTCTTCCCAGCAAGAGAGATTGGCCATTGGAATGTGCTGCCCAGGGAGGTGGTGGAGTCACCATCACTGAAGGTGTTTAGGAAGAGACTGGATGGGGCACTTGGTGCCATGGTTTAGTTGATTAGATGGTGTTGGGTGATAGGTTAGACTTGATCACAGAATGGCCAAGGTTGGAAGAGACCTCAAAGATCATCGAGTCAAACCTGTCACCACAGACCTCATGACTAGACCATGGCACCAAGTGCCATGTCCAGTGATCTTGAAGGTCTTTTCCAACCTGGTCTGGTCCATCCCATCCCATCCCATCCCATCCCATCCCATCCCATCCCATCCCATCCCATCCCATCCCATCCCATCCCATCCCATCCCATCCCATTCCCCAGAGATGTTCTCCTAGCATGGCTCAAAAAGCCCAGAGCAGCAGCAGAAAGGGAAGGCAGCATGGGAGAGAGCTCACTTTCCAGATTCTGTAGGAAGCCTAGCAGAAGCTAAATCTTCCTTGTGCATCACAGACTACCATGTCTCCTACAGGCACTGTTGTGCTGGGACATTGAAGCATTTTCAGCCATTTCTTCCTTTTTATTGTTTTAGGAGCAACTTTGGTTCATAGGAATCATAGCAATAGATTTTTGCTAAGGCAGCTGACAGGCCACCAACTCTTGCTATTAATGACAGCTGTAAACCAATTAGAAGCCCTTCTTTTCTGTCTCAGCCTGATGGAGGCTGTCTGATGGTGATGAAATGTTCTACAGCTGGTATTCAGGAAGCAACATTGTGGTGAATGTTTGAAGACTTTGCTGAACAGCTTTCTTAGAGAAGGCTGAAAAAGAATAAGGAAAGGTCCTAATTTTTGTGCAAACTTTAGAGTTGAAAGTTTTCCAGGCAAAGGGAGTGCTGTCTATCAAATATTCATCACCAGATTTGGAGGAAAATATTAGAATCATAGAATCATAGTATCAGTCAGGGTTGGAAGGGACCACAAGGATCAGCTAGTTCCAACCCCCCTGCCATGGGCAGGGACACCCCACACTAGATCAGGCTGGCCAGAGCCTCATCCAGCCTGGGCTTAAACACCTCCAGGGACGGGGCCTCAACCACCTCCCTGGACAACCCATTCCAGGGCTTCACCACTCTCATGGGGAAGAACTTCTTCCTCACCTCCAGCATGAATCTCCCCATTTCCAGCTTCATTCCATTCCCCCTAGTCCTATCACTACCTGAGAGCCTGACAAGTCCCTCCCCAGCCTTCCTGTAGCCCTCTTCAGATACTGGAAGGCCACAATGAGGTCACCTGGGAGCCTTCTCTTCTCCAGCCTGAACAGCCCCAACTCCTTCAGTCTGTCCTCACAGGAGAGGTGCTCCAGCCCTCTGATCATCCTCGTGGCCCTTCTCTGGACACGCTCCAGCACGTCCACATCCCTCCTGTAATAGGGGCTCCAGAACTGGAGGCAGTACTCCAGGTGGGGTCTCACCAGAGCTGAATAGAGGGGAAGAATCCCCTCCCTTGCCCTGCTGGCCACACTTCTCCTGATGCAGCCCAGGATCTGATTGGCTTTCCGGGCTGCAAGTGCACATTGAGAGCTCCTGTTGAGCTTCTCCTCCCCCAGCACCCCCAAGTCTCTCTCCTCAGGGCTGCTCTCCAGCCAGTCCCTGCCCAGCCTGGATTTGTGCCTGGGATTGCCTCGACCCAGCTGCAGGCCCCTGCCCTTGGTCTTGTTGAAGCTCATGAGGTTGGCTTGTGCCCACCTCTCCAGCCTGTCCAGGTCCCTCTGGATGGCATCCCTTCCCTCCAGGGTGTCCACTGCACCACACAGCTTGGTGTCATCAGCAACCTTGCTGAGGCTGCACTCGATGCCACTGTCCATGTCACCCACAAAGATGCTGAACAAGACAGGTCCCAGGACTGATCCCTGAGGGACTCTGCTTGTCCCTGGCCTCCACTGGGACATGGACCATTGACAGCCACATATTGCATGTTTAAGCTACGTAATTTAAAAATATTCATGAATATATTTAGGGAGCTTCTCTTAGGAGTTAGAGCAAAGCCTCTAAAGAAGGGGAAAAAAGGAAAAAGGCAAGCAGTGCTGGAGGCTGGGGTCAGAGTGGCTGGAGAGCAGCCAGGCAGAGAGGGACCTGGGGGTGCTGCTTGACAGTAGGCTGAACATGAGCCAGCAGTGTGCCCAGGTGGCCAAGAAGGCCAAGGGCATCCTGGCCTGCATCAGGAACAGTGTGGCCAGCAGGAGCAGGGAAGTCATTCTGCCCCTGGACTCAGCACTGGTTAGGCCACACCTTGAGTCCTGTGTCCAGTTCTGGGCCCCTCAGTTTAGGAAAGATGTTGAGTTGCTGGAAGGTGTCCAGAGAAGGGCAACAAAGCTGGGGAGGGGTTTGGAGCACAGCCCTGTGAGGAGAGGCTGAGGGAGCTGGGGTTGCTTAGCCTGGAGAAGAGGAGGCTCAGGGGAGACCTTCTTGCTGTCTGCAACTACCTGAAGGGAGGTTGTAGCCAGGTGGGGGTTGGTCTCTTCTCCCAGGCAGCCAGCACCAGAACAATTGGACACAGTTTCAAGCTGTGCCAGGGGAGGTTTAGGCTGGATGTTAGGAATAAGTTCTTCCCAGCAAGAGAGATTGACCATTGGAATGTGCTGCCTAGGGAGGTGGTGGAGTCACCATCCCTGGAGGTGTTCAAAGGGGATTGGATGTGGCACTTGGTGCCATGGTTTAGTAGTCCTGAGGTGCTGGGTGCTAGGTTGGGCTTGATGATCTTTGAGGTCTTTTCCAACCTTATTGATTCTATGATTCTATGAAACTGCAGGGTTTTGGACAGGCACTGTAGTGAACAAAACAATACTTTGAGGACCAGTATGAGGCAATAGCAGATTAGCAAAATCTAACTGTGAATTCATTTCCTCACCAGAGACTCACTGCTTATCTTGACCTTAGCCTGGATAAGTGCTATGTGATTCCTCTGAACACTTCAGTTGTGATGCCACCAAAAAATTTCCTGGAGCTGCTCATCAACATCAAGGTATGTTAAATCCTAACTAATTTGTTCTTACAACAGGGAAAGAAGAGAAATGTTCCCCTTTCTGGGTTTTTTGTTTCTTCCTCAGGACTCTGGCAGCCACACAAGGCATGGGTTAGAGATGTAACTGACTGCTACAGGTCTGTGCAGAGAGGAAAAAGCCTAAGGAGTTCTTAATTACAATCATGAACAAAAGAGCAATCCAGAGGAAGGCTAACTTGATTTCACTCTTCAATGCTACAAATTTGATTGACAAAATTGGGTACATGTGGGAAACCTAAACTCTTTGATAGTGATCTGTGTGGCTTTGAATCTGTGCTCCGTTGTGACTGAAGCTGTCATAAAGCATGGATGTGCTGGGCCCAGGCTGGTTAGCTGAGAGGATTAAAGTAGATACCCTGGGAAATCCCTTTAGCATGGGCATTGTTTAAAGTATAAGCCCCTTGGATCAGCCCCTGCTTTGAACTGATCCTGTGTCTTGAGGATGATGTACAGGAGGTGTGCTGGATCTGTGCAGTGCTACAGGCTGGGGTCAGGGTGGCTGGAGAGCAGCCAGGCAGAAAGGGACCTGGGGGGACTGGTTGACAGTAGGCTGAACATGAGCCAGCAGTGTGCCCAGGTGGCATCCTGGCCTGCATCAGGAATAGTGTGGCCAGCAGGAGCAGGGAAGTCATTGTGCCCCTGGACTCAGCACTGGTTAGGCCACACCTTGAGTCCTGTGTCCAGTTCTGGGCCCCTCAATTTAAGAAGGATTTTGAGACACTTGAACGTGTCCAGAGAAGGGCAACGAGGCTGGGGAGGGGTCTGGAGCACAGCCCTGTGAGGAGAGGCTGAGGGAGCTGGGGTTGCTTAGCCTGGAGAAGAGGAGGCTCAGGGGAGACCTTATTGCTCTCTACAGCATCCTGAAGGGAGGTTGTAGCCACGTGGGGGTTGGTCTCTTCTCCCAGGCAGCCAGCACCAGAACAAGAGGACACAGTCTCAAGCTGTGCCAGGGGAGGTTCAGGCTGGATGTTAGGAAGAAGTTCTTCCCAGCAAGAGAGATTGGCCATTAGAATGTGCTGCCCAGGGAGGTGGTGGAGTCACCATCACTGAGGTGTTTAGGAAGAGACTGGCTGAGGCACTTGGTGCCATGGTTTAGTTGATTAGATGGTGTTGGGTGATAGGTTAATCATAGAATCATAGAATCATAGAATCAGTCAGGGTTGGAAGGGACCACAAGGATCATCTAGTTCCAACCCCTGCCATGGGCAGGGACACCCCACACTAGATCACGCTGGCCAGAGCCTCGTCCAGCCTGGTCTTAAACACCTCCAGGGACTGGGCCTCAACCACCTCCCTGGACAACCCATTCCAGGGCTTCACCACTCTCATGGGGAAGAACTTCTTCCTCACATCTAGCCTGAATCTCCCCATTTCCAGCTTCATTCCATTCCCCCTAGTCCTATCACTACCTGAGATCCTGAGAAGATTGGAAGGTTGGACTCAATGAAGAAGGTTGGACTCAATGATCTCAAAAGTCTTTTCCAACCTGGTCTGTTCTATTCTATTCTATTCTATTCTATTCTATTCTATTCTATTCTATTCTATTCTATTCTATTCTATTCTATTCTATGTCTTGAGGATGATGTGCATGAGGTGTGCTGGATCTACTCTGTGCTGAAGGAATTAGATGTGGCAGTAGATGTGATAGATATAACTGGATGCGAATTCATGAGGCTTGCAGCAGCCTTAAGAGAGATCTTGTTTCCAGGGAGGTTTTGTAGGGTGAGGGTTTGGACTGTGTGATTAGCAAAGCCCATTTAAAAGGCAAGAGGGGTTTTAGTGTAGCCAGATTCCTAGTTCTTTAAGCCTCAATGTGCTTAAAAACAAAGGACCCTGGAAAGACTACAGTCACTGAACAACCAAACATGAGTTTTCAGTGTAATGTTGTGGCAACTCTGAATCACTTCCCAGCAGGATTTGATAATTGAACACTGCTGCTTAGCCTGTGGTGCTGGTGCTGGCTGGTTTGCTTGTCACTACCAACAGGACATGCTGTTCTGTTAGTAGTAGCAACTGAGTGAAATGTAATGGCCTGTGAAATTGAGGAGGCCAAAACAGATCATCTAATGGGGTCTCTTGCTGATTTAATATTAATCATCTTTATCTTTTTAACTCTTAATAGGTGTGTAGTTTTAATGCAGAGTCAAATAGTATTTACCTTGGTTTTTTTTAACCTTCTGGTTTCTGTGCAGAACAGCAAAACCCTCTGGGTGGGGAAAGGAGCTGATTCACTTCTGCATAACACCTGGGGACAGAGTTTTATTTCACTGGGTGTTTTGCAGCTTTAGAATTGTTAGTATAATGTTTCCAACCAGGCTTTGGAATTAGGAGGCCAGGAACCATTGTAGCCATTCCTGAGTGGTTTGTGTATAGAAA
This sequence comes from Picus viridis, assembly GCA_033816785.1. Taxonomy (NCBI): domain Eukaryota; kingdom Metazoa; phylum Chordata; class Aves; order Piciformes; family Picidae; genus Picus; species Picus viridis. The sequence continues at coordinate 89,356,031 of CM066566.1, read as the reverse complement.
TGAAACCCATGGGAAAAATGACTTCACAAGTAGCTCCTCTGCTGCTTTTTTCCCCTGCATATTTAGAGACAGGCTATTTATCTGCACTTTCATTTCCTGTACATAAAGATGAGTTGTTATCTGTAAAGCTCAGCAGCCCCTTCTTTTTGGGGGGTGGGGTTTTTTGTTTGTTTTTATGTATGTTGTTTAGGTGACTGCCTGGTGGGTGTGGGGCAGGCTGTGGATGTAGTCTGCCTGGACTTCAGCAAGGCCTTTGACACCATCCCCCGCAGCAAACTGCTGGCCAAGCTGTCAGCCCCTGGCTTGGACAGCAGCACTCTGAGCTGGGTTAGGAACTGGCTGGAGGCTGAGCCCAGAGAGTGGTGGTGAATGGTGCCACAGCCAGCTGGCAGCCAGGCACCAGTGGTGTCCCCCAGGGATCAGTTCTGGGCCCCATCCTGTTCAATATCTTTATTGATGATCTGGATGAGGGCATTGAGTCCATCATCAGTATATTTGCAGATTACACCAAGCTGGGGGCAGGAGTTGATCTGTTAGAGGGTAGGAGAGCACTGCAGAGGGACCTTGCCAGGCTGGGCAGATGGGCAGAGTCCAACAGGATGGCATTCATCAAATTCAAGTGCTGGGTGCTGCACTTTGGTCACAGCAACCCCATGCAGTGCTACAGGGGCCAGGGTGGTTGGAGAGCAGCCAGGCAGAAAGGGACCTGGGGGTGCTGGTTGGTGGTAGGCTGAACATGAGTCTGCAGTGTGCCCAGGCAGCCAAGAGGACCAAGGGCATCCTGGCCTGCATCAGGAAGAGTGTGGCCAGCAGGAGCAGGGAAGTCATTCTGCCCCTGGACTCAGTACTGGTGAGTCCTGTGTCCAGTTCTGGGCCCTCAGTTGAAGAAGGATTTTGAGACACTTGAACATGTGCAGAGAAGGGCAACAAGGCTGGTGAGGGGTTTGGAGCACAGCCCTGTGAGGAGAGGCTGAGGGAGCTGGGGTTGCTTAGCCTGGAAAAGAGGAGGCTCAGGGAAGACCTTCTTGCTCTCTACAACTCCCTGAAGGGAGGTTGTAGCCAGGTGGGGGTTGGTCTCTTCTCCCAGGCAACCAGCACCAGAACAAGAGGACACAGTCTCAAGCTGTGCCAGGGGAGGTTTAGGCTTGAGACGAGGAGAAAGTTCTTCCCAGCAAGAGAGATCGGCCATTGGAATGTGCTGCCCAGGGAGGTGGTGGAGTCACCATCCCTGGAGGTGTTCAAGAGGGGATTGGATGTGTCCCTTGAAGCCATGGTTTAGTTAGTCATGAGGTGTTGGGTGCTAGGTTGGACTTGATGATCTGTGAGGTCTTTTCCAACCTTACTGATTCTGTGATTGGTTTGTTTCAGTGTTTAGTTCACAGAAACTCCCACTACTGAAATCTGTTAATTTCCTAGTGTGTCATTAGACTGAATCAAATCTGCTTGGTTTACAACTAAGAGGATAAGCAGGCATTGTGCATTGAGCTGAAAATCTGTGCAAAAGCAAACTGTTTTGATCATTGTCTCCAACAGCCAGTGCCCTAATTTTATGAGACATCTGTTTAATTCTTATTGCATTAACAAAAATCTGTGAGCAACTGAAGTCTAGAGACAATCAGGCTAAATGTGTAGGGAAACTATTCTGCACAGACATAAAGTGAGTGCAGTTGCACTGGTAGCTCAAGGAGACAAATGTGTGAAATGAAAAGTGCTCATTAAAATGAGCTCTGGGGACCTTTAGAAGACACTTCATAGAAGTGGAGGTGCTCTGGGCTGCTTTGTTTTGTTTTTTAAGAAAAGGCATAATTATAACCTAAAGAACCACATTTCTGTAGATCAATACAGTTTGCTTGGATATGCAGATTGTGAAAGGCCTCCTTTCCCTGGGAAACAGGGCTGAAACCCAGGTACATTGCTGTAGTCACCTGGAGTACTGTGTCCAGTTCTGGGGCCCTCAGTTTAAGAAGGATATTGAGACATGAGCCAGCAGTGTGGCCAAGAAGGCCAATGTCATCCTGGCCTGCATCAGGAATAGTGTGGCCAGCAGGAGCAGGGAACTCATTCTGCCCCTGGGCTCAGCACTGGTTAGGCCACCTTGAGTCCTGTGTCCAGTTCTGGGACACTCGGTTTAGGAAAGATGTTGAGTTGCTGGAAGGTGTCCAGAGAAGGGCAACAAAGCTGGGGAGGGGTGTGGAGCACAGCCCTGTGAGGAGAGGCTGAGGGAGCTGGGGTTGCTTAGCCTGGAGAAGAGGAGGCTCAGGGGAGACCTTCTTGCTCTCTCCAACTCCCTGAAGGGAGGTTGTAGCCAGGTGGGGGTTGGTCTCTTCTCCCAGGCACCCAGCACCAGAACAAGAGGACACAGTCTCAAGCTGCACCAGGGGAGGTTTAGGCTGGATGTTAGGAAGAAATTCTTCCCAGGAAGAGAGATTGGCCATTGGAATGTGCTGCCCAGGGAGGTGGTGGAGTCACCATCCCTGGAGGTGTTCAAGAGAGCATTGGATGTGGCACTTGGAGCCATGGTTTAGTTAGTCCTGAGGTGTTGGGTGCTAGGTTGGACTTGATGATCTCTGAGGTCTTTTCCACCCTTACTGATTCTATGGTTCTATGTGTGACAGCCATGTTAAAGAAACATGCTGCAAAGTGTTTATTGTGTGCTTAGACCACAGAGAGATGTCTTTTGACAGAGCTGTTGTACTTGTGTTCGACAGGCTGGAACATACTTGCCTCAGTCCTATTTGATTCATGAGCAGATGATTGTGACTGACCGCATTGAGAACGTGGATCAGCTGGGCTTCTTTATTTACCGCCTCTGCCGCGGCAAGGAAACCTACAAACTGCAGCGCAGAGAAGCCATGAAAGGTAAATGTTCCTCCAGTGATTCCAGTGCCTCTTGTGTTCAATAAATAGGCTTGATGTGTTGAAAGGAAGTACTCTAGTTTATTAAAGCATGGGTTGCTTACTGCAGTAACTGGCTCTGTGGGCTTTTGCATCAGGAATAGTGTGGCCAGCAGGAGCAGGGAGGTCATTCCGCCCCTGGGCTCAGCACTGGTTAGGCCACACCTTGAGTCCTGTGTCCAGTTCTGGGCCCCTCAGTTTAAGAAGGATATTGAGACACTTAAACGTGTCCAGAGAAGGGCAACAAAGCTGGGGAGGGGTCTGGAGCACAGCCCTGTGAGGAGAGGCTGAGGGAGCTGGGGTTACTTAACCTGGAGGAGGCTCAGGGGAGACCTTCTTGCTCTCTACAACTCCCAGAAGGGAGGTTGTAGCCAGGTGGGGGTTGGTCTCTTCTCCCAGGCAAGCAGCACCAGAACAAGAGGACACAGTCTCAAGCTGCACCAGGGGAGGTTCAGGCTGGATGTTAGGAAGAAGTTCTTCCCAGAAAAGAGATTGGCCATTGGAATGTGCTGCCCAGGAGGTGGTGGAGTCACCATCACTGAAAGTGTTTAAGAAGAGCCTGGCTGAGGCACTTGGTGCCATGGTTTAGTTGATTAGATGGTGTTGGGTGATAGGTTGGACTCGATGATCTCAAAGGTCTCTTCCAACCTGGTTAATTGTGTATTCTGTACTCTATTCTACCTCTGAGGAGGGGGATTGAAGAGGAATAGTTCTGGTTTAAAAATCATAGAATCATAGAATCAGTCAGGGTTGGAAGGGACCACAAGGATCAGCTAGTTCCAACCCCCTGCCATGGGCAGGGACACCCTACACTGGATCACGCTGGCCAGAGCCTCGTCCAGCCTGGGCTTAAACACCTCCAGGACTGGGCCTCAACCACCTCCCTGGATAACCCCAGTCCAGGGCTTCACCACTCTCATGGGGAAGAACTTCTTCCTCACATCTAGCCTGAATCTCCCTATTTCCAGCTTCATTCCATTCCCCCTGGTCCTATCACTCCCTGAGAAGTCCCTCCCCAGCCTTCCTGTAGGGCCCCTTCAGATACTGGAAGGCCACAATGAGGTCACCTGGGAGCCTTCTCTTCTCCAGACTGAACAGCCCCAACTCCTTCAGTCTGTCCTCACAGGAGAGGTGCTCCAGCCCTCTGATCATCCTCATGGCCCTTCTCTGGACACGCTACAGCACGTCCACATCCGTCCTGTAATAGGGGGCTCCAGAACTGGAGGCAGTACTCCAGGTGGGGTCTCACCAGAGCTGAGTAGAGGGGAGAAGCACCTCCCTTGACCTGCTGGTCACACTTCTCCTGATGCAGCCCAGGATCTTTTAATAGAACTAAGGGAAAAAAGAGGGTGTATCATCTTTGGAAGAAAGGGGAGGCAACCTACAGAATGTTTAGGGATGTTGCTGGGTTGTGTAGGAAGAAAATTAGGGAGGCAAAAGCCCATTTAGAACTTAGACTGGCCTCTGCTGTGAAGGACAACAAAAAGTCCTTCTATAAATACATCAATAGCAAGAAGAAGGGCAAGGACAACCTCCACTCCTTGGTTGACACGGAGGGGAACGCTTGTAACAAAGGATGAGGAAAAGGCAGAGGTACTTAACACCTGTCTCTTCTCCCAGGCAGCGCGCACCAGAACAAGAGGACACAGTCTCAAGCTGCACCAGGGGGGGTTTAGGCTGGATGTTAGGAAGAAGTTCTTCCCAGAAAGAGAGATTGGCCATTGGAATGTGCTGCCCAGGGAGGTGGTGGAGTCACCATCACTGGAGGTGTTTAGGAAGAGACTGGATGGGGTGCTTGGTGCCATGGATTAGTTGATTAGATGGTGTTGGGTGATAGGATGGACGTGATGATCATGAAGGTCTTTTCCAACCTGGTCTGGTCTATTCTATTCTATTCTATTCTATTCTATTCTATTCTATTCTATTCTATTCTATTCTATTCTATTCTATTCTATTCTATTCCATCCTATTCTATTCCATCCTATTCTATTCCATCCTATTCTATTCCATCCTATCCACATCTTTGTCCCCATGATGCAGGTGATGGGAGGCCAAGGAGTCTGATCCTCTAGCCTTGGGCTTGATGGCACTGCTTGTGCGCGGAGCAATGACTCACTCGAGCAGGGGCTGTGCGATCTGCCCCTACTTGTGGAGTTGTTTTCTTCATAGCAAATATTAGCTGTTCAAACAGCCCTCATGTTTCTATTTTGGGTCACTGTTTACCAGTACAGACCAACAACAGTGAAAGAAAGGGAATCTGCCACCAGCCAGCACTCTCCTGGCACTCTTCACAGCAGCTTACAGAAGCCACATTCTTTGAGAGGGTTGGAATGGACACTTGCTGAAATACGTTAAACAGATGCCACTAAATGGTGAAGATTTAATGTTTTCTAAGAGGAAGGTGAATCTCTGGCACTTTCTCTAGCAGATCAGAGGAGAAATTACACAGCCAGCATGGATTTAGGAAGGGCAGGTCCTGCTTCACCAACCTGATCTCCTTCTATGATCAGGTGACTGCCTGGTGGACAGGTTGGACATGATGATCTCTGAGGTCTCATCCAACTTTATTGATTCTATGCAGGATGTACTTTATCTGGACTTCAGCAAGGCCTTTGACACTCTCCACTACAGCAAACTCCTGGCCAAGCTCTCAGCCCCGGCTTGGACAGCAGCACTCTGTGCTGGGTTAGGAACTGGCTGGAGGCTGAGCCCACAGAGTGGTGGTGAATGGTGCCACATCCAGCTGGCAGCCAGGCACTAGTGGTGTCCCCCAAGGATCAGTGCTGGGCCCCATCCTGTTCAATATCTTTACTGATGTTCTGGATGAGGGGATTGAGTCCATCATCAATAAATTTGCAGACAACACCAAGCTGGGGGCAGGTGTTGATCTGTTAGAGGGTAGAAGGGCTCTGCAGAGGGACCTTGACAGGCTGGACAGATGGGCAGAGTCCAACATGATGGCATTGAACAAGTCCAAGTGCCAGGTGCTGCACATTGGCCACAGCAACCCCATGCAGTGCTACAGGCTGGGGTCAGAGTGGTTGGAGGGCAGCCAGGCAGAGAGGGACCTGGGGGTGCTGGTTGACAGTAGGCTGAAGATGAGCCAACAATGTGCCCAAGTGGCCAAGAAGGCCAATGGCATCCTGGCCTGCATCAGGTATAGTGTGGCCAGCAGGAGCAGGGAGGTCATTGTGGCCCTGAACTCAGCACTGGTTAGGCCACACCTTGAGTCCTGTGTCCAGTTCTGGGCCCCTCAGTTATAGAAGGACATTGAGACACTTTAAGATGTCCAGAGAAGGGCAATGAGACTGGGGAGAGGTCTGGAGCACAGCCCTGTGAGGAGAGGCTGAGGGAGCTGGGGTTGCTTAGCCTGGAGAAGAGGAGGCTCAGGGGAGACCTTCTTGCTCTCTACAACTCCCTGAAGGGAGATTATAGCCAGGTGGAGGTTGGTCTCTTCTCTCAGGCAACCAGCACCAGAACAAGAGGACACAGTCTCAAGCTGTGCCAGGGGAAGTTTAGGCTGGAGGTGAGGAGAAAGTTCTTCCCAGAAAGAGAGATTGGCCACTGGAATGTGCTGCCCAGGGAGGTGGTGGAGTCACCATCCCTGGAGGTGTTCTAAAGAGGATTGGATGTGGCACTTGAAGCCATGGTTTAGTTAGTCCTGAGGTGTTGGCTGCTAGGTTGGACTTGATGATCTCTGAGGTCTTTTCCAACCTTATTGATTCTATGAGTCTGTGATTAATGCAGAGACTTAGAAGCTGACTCTTACCTTTGACAGGTTCCCAATGACTTCTGAGACTGGGCAAGTATCTGGAATGTTTTCAGAGTGCCAGCAAAATTTCCTGTGAAAAGCTGCATGGGTTTGGGTTCTTCACCAAAGCAACTCTGAGTGGCTGTCAGACCTAATTCACACCATCACCCAGCAGAGGCAACAGATGGTTTAATATTGAGGCCCTTTGTTATGCACAGACGTGTCAGATAAGTACACATCTGGCCCACAGGAAACTGCTACCCATTCTTCCTACATTTTCTGTTCTCTCTGTGCATTCACCTGCTGTTCCAACAGCCTGCTCACAATCCCTCATCAGAGCCAGAACTGTGGCTCAATCAATAATGGTTTATAAAGGGAAGAATGCCTTCCTCTTTTAAGTGCTCAATACAGAGGTCATGCCAAGCATGCAGGTCATGGAGATGTGAGGATGCTTAACAGGACCCTCCTTGCTTTTCCAAAGCTGAGTTTTATTGATCAGTCATTTAGTGTTATTGATTAGCCATTTCATGTTATCCACACACCTAACACAGCAGTGGGCTCCCCTCTGTGAGGAAGCCTACAGTGAGCTAGCAGGCACAAGGGACTCCCTATGTCTGAGGTTTGTTCAGCAGCAGCACTGTTGTATGTCACTGGGATAAGAACAAAAGGGCAAGGAAGTCAAGTCCCAGGAATTGAATCTCAGCCCTCTCACTCACCTCAGGGTGAGAAAAATCCTTAGATCCTTCCCTTTTTCAGCTGTAACCCTCTACATGTTGAAAAGTAATGTATAGGGGTTAGTTTAAGAAGGACATTGAGACACTTGAATGTGTCCAGAGAAGGGCAATGAGGCTGGGGAGAGGCTTTGAGCAAAAGCCCTGTGAGGAGAGGCTGAGGGAGCTGGGGTTGCTTAGCCTGGAGAAGAGGAGGCTCAGGGGAAACCTTCTTGCTGTCTACAACTACCTGAAGGGAGGTTGTGGACAGGTGGGAGCTGGTCTCTTCTCTCAAGCAACCAGCACCAGAACAAGAGGACACAGTGCTCAAGCTGTGCCAGGGGAAGTTTAGACTGGAGGTGAGGAGGAAATTCTTCCCAGAGATACTGGCCATTGGAATGTGCTGCCCAGGGAGGTGGTGGAGTCAGCATCACTGGAGGTGTTCATAAATGGATTGGATGTGGCACTTGAAGCCACGGTCTAGTGATGAGGTCTGTGGGGACAGCTTGGACTTGATGATCTTTGAGGTCTCTTCCAACCTTGGTGATTCTGTGATTCTGTAATGCAGTCTTACTATTTCAGATATAATGATGGGGAAAAGCCTGTCCTAACCAAAGTCAATCAAGAAAGAGGAGAGGAGACTCGAGGAGAGGAGACTCGAGGAGAGGAGACTCGAGGAGAGGAGACTCGAGGAGAGGAGACTCGAGGAGAGGAGACTCGAGGAGAGGAGACTCGAGGAGAGGAGACTCGAGGAGAGGAGAGGAGAGGAGACTCGAGGAGAGGAGGGGAGAGGAGACTCGAGGAGAGGAGACTCGAGGAGAGGAGACTCGAGGAGAGGAGACTCGAGGAGGAGACTCGAGGAGAGGAGAGGAGACTCGAGGAGAGGAGAGGAGACTCCGAGGAGAGGAGAGGAGACTCGAGGAGAGGAGAGGAGACTCGAGGAGAGGAGAGGAGACTCGAGGAGAGGAGACTCGAGGAGAGGAGACTCGAGGAGAGGAGACTCGAGGAGAGGAGACTCGAGGAGAGGAGACGAGACGAGAGGAGACGAGACGAGAGGAGACGAGAGGAGAGGAGAGGAGAGGAGAGGAGAGGAGAGGAGAGGAGAGGAGAGGAGAGGAGAGGAGAGGAGAGAGGAGGAGGAGAGGAGAGGAGAGGAGAGGAGAGGAGAGGAGAGGAGAGGAGAGGAGAGGAGAGGAGAGGAGGAGAGGAGAGGAGAGGAGAGGAGAGGAGAGGAGAGGAGAGGAGAGGAGAGGAGAGGAGAGGAGAGGAGAGGAGAGGAGAGGAGAGGAGAGGAGACTCGAGGGGAGGAGACTCGAGGGGGGAGGAGACTCGAGGGGAGGGGAGGAGACTCGAGGGGAGGGGAGGGGAGGGTAGGTTCGGAGAGGAGAGGTTCGGAGAGGAGAGGAGAGGTTCGGAGAGGAGAGGTTCGGAGAGGAGAGGTTCGGAGAGGTTCGGAGAGGAGAGGTTCGGAGAGGAGAGGTTCGGAGAGGAGAGGGAGGTTCGGAGAGGAGAGGTTCGGAGAGGAGAGGTTCGGAGAGGAGAGGAGAGGAGAGGTTCGGAGAGGTTCGGAGAGGAGAGGTTCGGAGAGGAGAGGTTCGGAGAGGAGAGGTTCGGAGAGGAGAGGTTCGGAGAGGAGAGGTTCGGAGAGGAGAGGTTCGGAGAGGTTCGGAGAGGTTCGGAGAGGTGAGGGAGGAGAGGAGAGGAGAGGAGAGGAGAGGAGAGGAGAGGAGAGGAGAGGAGAGGAGAGGAGAGGAGAGGAGAGGAGAGGAGAGGAGAGGAGAGGAGAGGAGAGGAGAGGAGAGTTCTACAGAGAGAGAGTGATTGGCCATTAGAATGGACTGCCCAGGGAGGTGGTGGAGTCACCATCATTGAAGGTGCTGAGGAGGAGACTTGATAGGGTGCTTGGTGCCATGGTTTAGTTGATTAGATGGTGTTGGATGATACGTTGGACACGATGATCTTGAAGGTCTCTTCCAACCTGATCTGGTCTTTCTATTCTAGTCTAGTCTAGTCTAGTCTGGTCTATTAGTGAAATACTGGAACAAGTTGCCTAGAGATATGTGTGTGGAGACATTCAAGGTCAAAGTTGATTGGGCCCTGAGCAATCTGCTCTAGTTAAAGATGTCCCTGCTTACTGCAGGGAAGATGAGGGTGGACAAGATGGCCTTTGAGGGTCCCTACTGACCCAATGCATTCTATGATTCTCTAAGGGAGATGTTACTGCCTAGCCTAACATTCCAGGAAAAAATGTGGATAAGGCCTATGGCCAGCTTCAAATTATTCCTGTCTCAACTCCTTATCAAAAGTGTTAGGATCTTTAGCAGTAGCCAGGAGCCATCAGAGGTGCAGCTGATGCACAGGAGGAACAGTGAGATGAGTTAGAAGCTCAGCTGGGGCCAGCGCTGTTCTGCGGGGCTCATTTGAGAGATGGCTGAGTCAGAGTCAGCAATGACAGCAGATCTTTAACAGCAGATTAGTGAAACAGAAACAGAGATGTTAAGGTAGTACACACACTGTGCCTCATGTCAGGGTGTTCCTAAAAGGATTGTGTTTCACTTGTTCTCTAAGAACTAACCAGGTAATGTGCCATGCAAGCATAAACCAGATCCACAGGGCAGGGCGAGGCAGGCAGAGGGGGAATACTCTTCCTCAAAGAGCAGTGTAGGAAGGCAGGACACTGATGATTTGCTGAGGGGCTCTGAGCCCCAGGCTGAGGAAGGACAGGCTAGGTAAATGTTCTTCTAATAAGAATACACTCAGGAGAAGAGAAGGCTCCCAGCTGACCTCATTGTGGCCTTCCAGTATCTGAAGGGGCCTACAAGAAGGCTGGGGAGGGACTTCTCAGGATTCTAGGTAGTGATAGGACTAGGGGGAACGGAATGAAGCTGGAGGTGGGGAGATTCAGGCTGGAGGTGAGGAGGAAGTTCTTCCCCATGAGAGTGGTGAAGCCCTGAAATGGGTTGTCCAGGGAGGTGGTTGAGGCCCTGTCCCTGGAGGTGTTTAAGCCCAGGCTGGATGAGGCTCTGGCCAGCCTGATGTAGTGTGGGGTGTCCCTGCCCATGGCAGGGGGGTTGGAACTAGATGATCCTTGTGGTCCCTTCCAACCCTGACTGATTCTATGATTCTATCATGTTTTGTGTGACGGGTGTAGCACTGTGCTGTGTGAGAGATGGGGGGAGGGAGTGGGATGTGTGGTATGGGGTGTGTGTGTGTTTAGTGTTTAAGAAGGTGTATGTAAAAGAATAGAACATGATAGAACAGAACAGGGTAGGGATAGGATAGGGATAGACCAGACCAGGTTGGAAAAGACCTTTGAGATCATCCAGTCCAACCTATCACCCTACACCATCTAATCAACTAAACCATGGCACCAAGCACCTCATCCAGTCTCATCTTAAACACTTCCAGTGATGGTGACTCCACCACCTCCCTGGGCAGCACATTCCAATGGCCAATCACTCTTTCTGGGAAGAACTTTCTCCTCACCTCCAGCCTAAAGTTCCCCTGGTGCAGCTTCAGACTGTGGGCGTTGGTCGATTCTCCCAGGCAAGCAACACCACAACAAGAGGACACAGTCTCAAGGTGTGCCAGGGGAAGTTAACGCTGCAGGTGAGGAGAAAGTTCTTCCCAGAAAGAGAGATTGGCCATTGGAATGTGCTGCCCAGGGAGGTGGTGGAGTCACCATCACTGGAGGTGCTTAGGAAGAGACTGGATGGGGAGCTTGGTGCCATGGTTTAGTTGATTAGATGATGTTGGGTGATAGGTTGAAGTGGATGATCTCAAAGGTCTTTTCCAACGTGGTCCATTCCATTCCATTCCATTCCATTCCATTCCATTCCATTCCATTCCATTCCATTCCATTCCATTCCATTCCATTCCATTCCATTCCATTCCATTCCAGTTTAGCAGGAAAGCTTTTCTGTGTGGTAAAAAGAACATATTTAGCTTTGCTCCCTGGCAGTACTGTTAGCTTATACAGTGAGGAGACAAACCACTCTTACATAATCATATTTATTTGATCATTAGCACTGTTTCAGGGAAGTGCCAGCAATTGGCACTTAAGGAAAAAAAGAGAGCTGGCAGTGAAGAGCATTAGGTACAAAGGTTTTGGAGGGCAGCTGCAGGCAGTTGGCAGCAATAATGAAGCAGACACATCTATGTCTCCAGTTAATTATCTCACTGAGAGCTTGTTGGGAGGCACTGCAGTGGCTGAGCTGTGACCAGACGCAAAGGTGGGATGCAGAATCACAGAATTAACCAGGTTGGGAAAGACCTCAGAGATCATCCAGTCCAACCTATCACCCAACACCATCTGATCAACTAAACCATGGCACCAAGTGCCTCATCCAGGCTTTTTTAGACACTTCCAGGGACAGTGACTTCATCACACCTCCCCAGGCAGCACATTGCAATGGCCAATCACTGTCTGTGATTCCTTCCTCACATCCAGCCTAAACTTCCCCTGGAGTAGCTTGAGACTGTGTCCTCTCCTTCTGTCACTGGTTGCCTGGGAGAAGAGACCAACCCCCACAAATATATGTGGCTTGTTTCCTTTAACAAAAGCACTTAAATATGTGGCATTGCAGGGTACCAGAGTCATTACTTATGAAGCAGTGGCACCCACAAACTAGATACCTGCATTGCATTTACATACATGCATGGTCTTAACATTGCATTTACCTGCCTATGTTTTCAACCATGGGCAATTACAGGATGTTGTCAGCCACTTCTGTACATGTTCAGAGTGACCCTTATACAACAGGCTGGCAGGCTTCCCAACAAGAGCATCTTGCTTTTCTATAGAATAGAATAGAACAGAATAGAATAGAATAAACCAGGTTGGAAAAGACCTTTGAGATCATTGAGTCCAGCCTATCACCCACCACCATCTAATCAACTAAACCATGGCACCAAGCACCCCATTCAGTCACCTCCAGTGATGGTGACTCCACCACCTCCCTGGGCAGCACATTCCAATGGCCAATCTCTTTCTATGAAGAACTTTCTCCTCACCTCCAGCCTAAACCTCCCCTGGCACAGCTTGAGACTGGGTCCTCTTGTTCTGGTGCTGGTTGTGTGGGAGAAGAGACCAACCCCCACCTGGCTACAACCTCCCTTCAGGGAGTTATAGAATCATAGAATCATAGAATCAGTCAGGGTTGGAAGGGACCACAAGGATCATCTAGTTCCAACCCCTGCCATGGGCAGGGACACCTCACACTAGATCAGGCTGGCCAGAGCCTCATCCAGCCTGGGCTTAAACACCTCCAGGGGCTGGGCCTCAACCACCTCCCTGGATAACCCATTCCAGGGCTTCACCACTCTCATGGGGAAGAACTTCTTCCTCACATCCAGCCTGAATCTCCCCACCTCCAGCTTCATTCCATTCCCCCTAGTCCTATCACTACCTGAGATCCTGAGAAGTCCATCCCCAGCCTTCCTGTAGGCCCCTTCAGATACTAGAAGGCCACAATGAGGTCACCTGGGAGCCTTCTCTTCTCCAGACTGAACAGCCCCAACTCCTTCAGTCTGTCCTCATAGGAGAGGTGCTCCAGCCCTCTGATCATCCTCGTGGCCCTTCTCTGGACACCTTCCAGCACCTCCACATCCCTCCTGTAATAGGGGCTCCAGAACTGGAGGCAGTACTCCAGGTGGGGTCTCACCAGAGCTGAGTAGAGGGGAAGAATCCCCTCCCTTGACCTGCTGGTCACACTTCTCCTGATGCAGCCCAGGATCTGATTGGCTTTCCGGGCTGCAAGTGCACATTGAGAGCTCCTGTTGAGCTTCTCCTCCACCAGCAAGAGTTGCAGACAGCAAGAATGTCTCCCCTGAGCCTCCTCTCCTGCAGGCTAAGCAACCCCAGCTCCCTCAGCCTCCCCTCATAGGGCTGTGCTCCAAACCCCTCCCCAGCCTCATTGCCCTTCTCTGGACACATTCAAGTGTCTCAATGTCCTTCTTAAACCGAGGGGCTCAGAAGTGGACACAGGACTCGAGGTGTGGCCTAACCAGTGATGAGTCCAGGGGCACAATGACTTCTCTCCTCCTGCTGGCCACACTGTTCCTGATTTAGTTGCCTTCTAGGTTTGTTCTGCTGGTCACTAATATTGTTTTAGCTCAGCTTAGCCACAAAGCCTTGTCCTAGGGTCAGTGGAGAGCTCCCTCTGCAAAACAACAGCCCATAATTTATGTATCAATTACATACCTTGGCAACCGTGCGTTGCTTATGCCTACAGAGTTATGACAATTTCACTGGCATAAGATCACATTTGCTTAATTAGAACATGAGGGAAATAAATCCCTTGAAAACATTATTATGTTTTTTAGCTCAACAGAAGATGCCTTTCTCTTCAGCAAGTCACTGAATCACAGAAGCATTCTGGTTGGAAAAGACCCCAGGATCACCAAGTCCAACTGATAACCCTACTCTACAAGGTTCATCCCTAAACCATATCCCCAAGCACCACATCCAAACTACCTTTAAACACATCCAGGGCTGGTGCCTCCACCACCTCCCTGGGCAGCACATTCCAGTGCCTGACCACTCTGTCTGGGAAAAAATGTTCCTAATGCCCAGTCTAAACCTACCCAGCTGTAGCTTGAGGCCCAAAGTCCAGGAGATGAGTGACTGTAGGTACTGCTGAACTTTCAGTACATCACCAGAGACAACTCAAGGATCAGACAAAAGGAGTGAAGGACTGGAGAAGGAGTACCACTCAGTTTTATGTAACATCTTAGAATCATAGAATCAATAAGGTTGGAAAAGACCTCAGAGATCATCAAGTCCAACCTATTACTTAACACCTCAGGACTAACTAAACCATGGCTTCAAGTGCCACATCCAATCCCCTCTTGAACACCTCCAGGGATGGTGACTCCACCACCTCCCTGGGCAGCACATTCCTATGGCTAACTACTCTTTCTGTGAAGAAGTTTCTCCTCACCTAGAGCCTAAACTTCCCCTGGCCCAGCCCCTAAACCTCCCATGGCACAGATTAAGACTGTGTCTTCTTGTTCTGGTGCTGGTTGCCTGGGAGAAGAGACCAATCCCCACCCGCCTACAACCTCCCTTCCTTCAGGCAGTTGTAGAGAGCAATAAGGTCTCCCTGAGCCTCTTCTTCTCCAGGCTAAGCAACCCCAGCTCCCTCAGCCTCTCCTCACAGGGCTGCGCTCCAGACCTCTCCCCAGCCTTGTTGCCCTTCTCTGGACACATTCAACTGTCTCAATATCCTTCTTAAACTGAGGGGCCCAGAACTGGACACAGGACTAAAGCACTCTTCTCCTTGTCTACGATGAAAAGACCCTTCAGAAAGCTCAGAGCTTACACTGCCTTTGCAATATTACTGGGTTAAAAAATGTTGCATGCTTGAAAGCCTTTCTTGAGGGATGCTGGTGAGACAAAAGATAGCTAATAATTTTTTTGTGCCAGGGGGACCTTGAGATAAAGAGATAATGTCACTTTTATTGTCATCCTTAGTGAAATTAGTTCAAATTAGGTTCAGATCAAGTACCTCTGAAATTCTCTGAGAAGTGTCTTCTTCCTTTAACACAAAGAAAACGTTGAACCTGCATCTTTCAATTCTCTTGCCTGTTTTTTCCCCTTCCTTCCTTGATTACCAATTTCTACATTTTTCATGTACTGATTCTGCAAAAAAAAAAAAAAAAAAAAAAGAGCAAAAAATAATCCTTGAGCAAACTGAATATTTTGCACAACTGTTGACTGCCTTGTGTTTGAGTCTTTATTGCATGCTTTAGGATCTCGAGAGGCTTGAGAAGTAGGGGGCCAGTGCCAGCTGCCTGAGGTTCAACCAGCACTTTAAGCCGTGGTTTAGTTATCAGGAGGTGTTAGGCATGAGGTAATATGTTGGACTTGATCTCTGGGGTCTTTTCCAACCTTACTGATTCTGTGACATGGTGGAAATCCAAGCAAGATGCCAAGCTGCCTGCAGTCCAACTCGCTGCATGTTACTAATGTGCTGGAAGACATAATATGGGTGACTCACAGTACAGTACACCAGGTTGGAAGAGACCTTCAAGATCATCACGTCCAACCCATCAACCAGTCCAACCCACCTAAACATCTAAACCATGGCACCAAGCACCCCATCAAGTCTCCTCCTGAGCACCTCCAATGATGGTGACCCCACTCTGTACAGCATACACAAAAATGTGGGGGTGTAAACATATAGAGAGTTGGGAGCAGGTATTAATCTCTTTGAAGGTAGAAGGGCTCTGCAGAGGGACCTCAACAGGCTGGACAGATGGGCAGAGTCCAACAGGATGGCATTTAACAAGTCCAAGTCTCAGGTGCTGGACTTTGGTCACAGCAACCCCATGCAGTGCTACAGGCTGGAGTTGGAGTGGCTGGAGAGCAGCCAGGCAGAAAGGAATCTAGGGGCACTGGTTCATAGTAGGCTGAACATGAGCCTGCAGTGTGCCCAGGTGGCCAAGAAGGCCAATGGCATCCTGGCCTGCATCAGGAATAGTGTGGCCAGCAGGAGCAGGGAGGTCATTGTGCCCCTGGCTCAGCACTGGTTAGGCCACACCTTGAGTCCTGTGTCCAGTTCTGGGTCCCTCAGTTTAAGAAGGACGTTGAGACTCTTGAAGATGTCCAGAGAAGGGCAACGAGGCTGGGGAGAGGTCTCAAGCACAAGCCCTGTGAGGAGAGGCTGAGGGAGGTGGGGTTGCTTAGCCTGGAGAAGAGGAGGCTCAGGGGAGACTTCTTGCTCTCTACAACTACCTGAAGGGAGGTTGTAGCCAGGTGGGGGTTGGTCTCTTCTCCTAGGCAACCCGCACCAGAACAAGAGGACACAGTCTCAAGCTGTGCCAGGGGAAGTTTAGGCTGGAGGTGAGATGAAAGTTCTTCACAGAGAGAGTTGTTGACCATTGGGATATGCTGCCCAGGGAGGTGGTGGAGTCACCATCACTGGAGGTGTTCAAAAGGGGATTGGACAGGGTACTTGGTGCCATGGTTTAGTAGTCATGAGGTCTGTGGTGACAGGTTGGACTCGATGATCTTTGAGGTCTTTTCCAACCTTATTGATTCTATGATTCTATGATCTGGAACATGATACTCACTGTAATAAAGCTGCTGCAGCAGTTCAGACAGGAAAGGGCATTCATGGGCTTAATGTGATTTCAAAACAGCCAGGAGCTTCAGTCCCTTTCCTCAGCTGTACCATACACACACCACTTCTCCTCATCTACCACCTGGAAAGAAATAAAAACAGGGGGTCTGGAAACTCATTGCTATCAGAGCAGGGATATGGAAAAAGAGATGGCTGTGACTCTGATTTTCTGTTACTCCAAACAATGATCTTCTCTGCCATCATGAAATTTTGTTCTTCCTGTGAAAATTGCATGCACACACCATACCTTGCTTAGAGACTGAAACACAACCTGGGATCCACCTTCTTAATAATCCACCTTCTTTTGGCCATAGCAACCCCATGCAGAGCTACAGGCTGAGGTCAGAGTGGCTGGAGAGCTGACAAACAGAGAGTGACCTGGGCGTGCTGATTGACAGCTGCCTAAACATGAGCCTGCAGTGTGCCCAGGTGGCCAAGAAGGCCAATGGCATCTTGGCCTGCATTAGGAATAGTGTGGCCAGCAGGAGCAGGGAAGTCATTCTGCCTCTGGACTCAGCACTGGTTAGGCCACACCTTGAGTCCTGTGTCCAGTTCTGGGCCCCTCAGTTTAGGAAGGACATTGAGACACTTGAACGTGTCCAGAGAAGGTCAACAAGGCTGGTGAGAGGCCTTGAGCACAGCCCTGTGAGGAGAGGCTGAGGGAGCTGGGGTTGTTTAGCCTGGAGAAGAGGAGGCTCAGGGGCGACCTCATTGCTCTCTACAACTCCCTGAAAGGTGGTTGTAGCCAGGAAGGGGCTGGTCTTTTCTCTGTAGCAACCAGCTCCAGAACAAGGGGGGACAATCTCAAGCTGAGCCAGGGGAAGTTTAGGCTCAAGGTGAGGAGAAAGTTCTTCACCAAGAGAGAGTCGTTCATCATTGGAATGTGCTGCCCAGGGAGGTGGTGGAGTCACCATCCCTGGAGGTGTTCAAGAGGGGATTGGATGTGGCACTTGGTGCCATGGTCTAGTGATGAGGTCTGTGGTGACAGGTTGGACTTGATGATCTTTGAGGTCTCTTCCAACCTTGGTGATACTATAATATAATTCAGTGCTCACAGTTCAGTGTGATGACAGCTGATTTGTTTGATCTAGTGTATGAAAACTGTTTGTCATCTACTGCTTTTCCCAACGTGGAGAGGGAGAAATAGAGCTGTCGATGTTGTATTAGCTGATAATACCCTAATCACCGAGCGCTCCATTTCATTTCATTTCCACACAGCCAGCTTCTCTTCCCCAGGGGGGCTCTTTGCACCAGAAAAGCCTCCAGTGTTTCAAAACCAATATTATCTTAAGACTTCTTCCTGCCAGGCAGGAAATAAGAACTATGTTAGAATAGAATAGAATTAACCAAGGTGGAAAAGGGAGGTCCAAAAGATCTAATCAACTTCGGGCAGATCATCGAGTCCAAACTATGATCCCACACCATCTAATCAACTAAACCATGGCACCAAGCACCCAGGGCAGTCTCATCCATTCCCCCCTCCCTGTAGAACTTCTTCCTAACATCCAGCTAAAGCACATTCCAATGGCCAATCTCTCTTTCTGGGAAGAATTTCTTCCTAACATCCAGCCTAAACCTTCCCTGGCACAGCTTAAGATTGTGTCATCTTATTCTGGTGCTGGTTGCCTGGGAGAAGAGACCAAACCCCACCTGGCTGCAACCTCCCTTCAGGGAGCTATAGACAGCAAGAAGGTCTCCCCTGAGCCTCCTCTTCTCCAGGCTAAGCAACCCCAGCTCCCTCAGCCTCTCCTCACAGGGCTGTGCTCCAGACCCCTCCCCAGCTTTGTTGCCCTTCTCTGGACACCTTCCAGCAACTCAATATCCTTCTTAAACTGAGGGGCCCAGAAGTGGACACAGGACTCAAGGTATGGCCTAACCAGTGCTGAGTACAGGGCGCAATAACTTCCCTGCTCCTGCTGGCCACACTATTCCTGATGTAGGCCAGGATGCCATTGGCCTTCTTGGCCACCTGGGCACACTGCTGCCTCATGTTCAGCCTACTGTCAACCAGTACCCCCAGGTCCCTTTCTGCCTGGCTGCTCTCCAGCCACTCTGACCCCAGCCTGTAGCACTGCCTGGGGTTGTTGTGGCCAATCTGTACCACCCAGCACTTAGATGTGTTCAATCTCATGCCTTTGGAGTCTGCCCATCTGTCCAGCCTGCCAAGGTCCCTCTGCAGGTATCTCCTACCTTCTAACAAACAAATCCAGTGAGGCTGGGGCAAGGGAATTCTGACATCTTCAAGAGTTGTTTCATATGTGTTCCTGTATTTGATTTCATTAGAAGGGCTCAGGAAAAGAAAGCACGTGGCCTCCAGGCTCACTGGGCAGCTCTCTGCCTGCCAGTCCAGGTCTCCTTCTCTTCAGTGGGAATCAATGAGTCATGAAGCAGTGAACAAGTACAGGCCTGAGTGCTGTCAGGTTTTCCCTGCAGAGGATACAGCTGAGTGGTTTGAGCACTCTCAGACACAATTCACCTTGTCAGTCCGGCCTTTCCTCGTAAAAACTCCACCTGATTTCTGGGAAGTGTTTTCTGTGACACTTGTCCAATAGTGTCCATTGTCATCTTGAGTGGGACCACTACCAGCTTCTGGGAACACATATGCAGAGGGACCTCGACAGGCTGGACAGATGGGCAGAGTCCAGGGGCATGAGATTGAATACATCTAAGGGCTGGGTGCTGCACATTGGCCACTACAACCCCATGCAGAGCTACAGGCTGGGGTCAGAGTGGCTGGAGAGCAGCCAGGCAGAGAGGGACCTGGGGGTGCTGGTTGAGAGTAGGCTGAACATGAGGCAGCAGTGTGCTCAGGTGGCCAAGAAGGCCAATGGCATCCTGGCCTGCATCAGGACAAGTGTGGCCAGCAGCAGCAGGGAGGTCATTGTGCCCCTGTACACTGCACTGGTTAGGCCACAGCTGAGTCCTGTGTGCAGTTCTGGGCCCCTCAGTTTAGGAAGGATGTTGAGTTGCTGGAAGGTGTCCAAAGAAGAGCAATGAGGCTGGGGAGGGGTTTGGAGCACAGCCCTGTGAGGAGAGGCTGAGGGAGCTGGGGTTGCTTAGCCTGGAGAAGAGGAGGCTCAGGGGAGACCTTCTTGCTCTCTACAACTGCCTGAAGGGAGGTTGTAGCCAGGTGGGGGTTGGTCTCTTCTCCCAGGCAACCAGCACCAGAACAAGAGGACACAGTCTCAAGCTGTGCCACGGGAGGTTTAGGCTGGATGTTAGGAAGAATTTTTATAGAGAGAGAGTGATTGCCCATTGGAATGTGCTGCCCAGGGAAGTGGTGGAGTCACCATCACTGGGGGTGTTTAGGAAGAGACTGGATGAGGCACTTGGTGCCATGGTTTAGTTGATTAGATGGTGTTGGGTGATAGGTTGGACTCCATGATCTTTGAGGTCTCTTCCAACCTGGTTAATTCTATTCTATTCTATCTCCCCTCATCCTTGAGGTGAGAAGTCCATCAGGTCCAAATGGACAGCAGCAGGCCTTCAGCATCTTCTGCTGTGCTGCTTTTCAACCAGCACTGTCAGGCTGCAGTGTTTAGCCCACTCCTAAAACCAATAAAGAGAAGCTGTGTGTGTGGCTGTTGACAACTGTGGCAGTTTTAGGCTGTGCCTCTAAAATTCAGCTGCAGTCTGGCTAAAGTTAACGCTGGGGGAAACTTCAACCCACCACCACAACACTGCAGGCTCTACATTTATTTAGCTGGACAGGGGACTGGAAAAAAAGTGGTTTGCAAGTCTGAATTCGGCCACCTGTCTCCTCAGACACAACATCTGCTTCCTTGCAAGCAAGAAGAAAATGGGTGACTAACACACGGCTCTGCTGCTCGGCAGCTGGCCCCCAGATCCTCCTCCGTGGTGCTAAATGTGGCCCTGGCAAAGAGAAAGTTGAGATTTTAAATGAGGAATTAATGAAAATGTGCTCTTTTCCTGCTTGTTGCCCCTTTCAATTCCGTTTCCATGGAAACAGGTCTGGAGAGGCTGCCTGGAGGGAGCCGGGAGAGATCTCTGCCTGGCTGCCTTCCCCTCTGGGTTGCCAGCTGAGCCACCCTAAATGCCAGGCTTCTGCAGAGTTCTTTTGCTGTTGCCACTCATGCCTCGAATAGGAGCAGTGGCTCCTTGTGGCTCCTTTCTCTAAGGATTCCCAAGGCAGTCAGCTATGCTGGTGCTACCTGTAGCTGAGCTGCTTGCAAGCAGACCTCCTCTCCTTCCATTGCTCATCCAGTGGAGCACAGGTTCATCTGAACCCACTGCAATGCCACCTCACTAAAAATGTCATAGTATCAGTCAGGGTTGGAAGGGACCACAAGGATCATGCAGTTCCACCCCCTGCCATGGGCAGGGACACCCCACACTACATCAGGCTGGCCACAGCCTCGTCCAGCCTGGGATTAAACACCTCCAGGGATGGGGCCTCAACCCCCTCCCTGGATAACCCATTCCAGGGCTTCACCACTCTCATGGGGAAGAACTTCCACCTCACATCCAGCCTGAATCTCCCCACCTCCAGCTTCATTCCATTCCCCCTAGTCCTATCACTACCTGAGAGCCTCAGAAGTCCCTCCCCAGCTTTCTTGTAGCCCCCTTCAGATACTGGAAGGCCACAATGAAGTCACCTGGGAGCCTTCTCTTCTCCAGACTGAACAGCCCCAACTCCTTCAGTCTGTCCTCACAGGAGAGGTGCTCCAGCCCTCTGATCATCCTCATGGCCCTTCTCTGGACACCTTCCAGCACCTCCTGATCCCTCTTGGAATAGGGGCTCCAGAACCGGAGGCAGTACTCCAGGTGGGGTCTCACCAGGGCTGAGTAGAGGGGGAGAATCACCTCCGTGGACCTGCTGGCCACAGTGGGGAGGGACTTCTCAGGATCTCAGGTAGCGATAGGACTAGGCGGAATGGAATGAAGCTGGAGGTGGGGAGATTCAGGCTGGATGTGAGGAGGAAGTTCGTCGCCATGAGAGTGGTGAAGCCCTGGAATGGGTTGTTCAGGGAGGTGTTTGGGGCCCGTCCCTGGAGGTAATAATAATAATAATACAATACACCAGGTTGGAAGAGACCTTCAAGATCATCGCGTCCAACCCATCAAACAATCCAACCCACCCAACAACTAGACCATAAAGGTGTTTAAGCCCAGGCTGGATGAGGCTCTGGCCAGCCTGATCTAGTGTGAGGTGTCCCTGCCCATGGCAGGGGGGTTGGAACTAGCTGATCCTTGTGGTCCCTTCCAACCCTGACTGATACTACTACTAATGATGAGGCCCTTCAATAGACTCAGCTCTCTTTGTGGGCAGGAACAGGACACACAGCACAGTCTCTACCTGTATATTTTCCCTCCAAACCTCATGTGCCCAGTGGGATGACACTTTCTGATTTAGTTGTCAGCAAAGAACACTTTACATTCTGTTCCTGCCTTTTAGCTTTCTCAGCTAGCAAGGGTACAGTGACCAAGGGTCATTATGTGTTACTTTTAAATTGTTTTTTTTTTTTTTTTTTTTTTTTTTAACATTTGAGCTATTTTCCATGAAGTCAGACCTATTCATTACCCTCAACCAGCCAAGATACCACCCAGAGGAGCTCAGCCCCAGCCAGCACCCGTGGATGATATTGGAGGAGTCATCAAGCCTGTCCCTAACAACCGGGGGGCCCCCGAGGCCCCCGGCCTTTGTTGTCACCACCACCATCACCCAGTGTGCACCAGGGGCACTCACCAGCGATGAGAGGAGGATCCTCAGCCCAGATGGGCTCAGCTTGGGGCTTCTGCCTTTCCTGAGGGGGATTAAATAGGCGAGTGGGTGGGGAGGGAAAAGTGGCCACACTTGGGGTGGGAGGAGACTCCAACAGAGCCCAGGTGCTGTGGGATTTGAGGGGAAAAGGAGGGAAAATGGGGCAGGTGAGGGACTTTAGGGTGTCAGGTGATGATAGGAGTAGGGAGAATGGGAAGAAAATAGAAATGGGTAGGTTCAGATTGGATATTGGGAAGAAGTTCTTCCCCATGAGGGTGGTGAGACGCTGGAACAGGTTGCACAAAGAGGTGGTGGAAGCCTCATCCCTGGGGGTTCTTAACACCAGGCTGGATGTGGCTCTGAGCAACCTGATGCAGTGTGAGGTGTCCCTGCCCATGGCAGCGGGGGTTGGAACTGGATGGTCCTTGAGGTCCCCTCCAGCCCCAACAATTCTATGATTCTAAAACAATTTTGCTGTTTAGGCTGGATGTTAGGAAGAAATTCTTCACGGGAATTAGTGATTGGCCATTGGAATGTGCTGCCCGGGGAGGTGGTGGAGTCACCATCCCTGGAAGTGTTCCAGAGGGATTGGACGTGGCACTTGGTGCCATGGTTTAGTAGTCTTGAGGTATTGGGTGACAGGTTGGATTTGATGATCTCTGAGGTCTTTTCCGACCTTACTGATTCGATGATTCTATGGTTCTCTGGTTCTATGATTCGGTGAGAACCCACATTCCCGCCTCTCGCCCGCCTTACTCCGCCTTGGCAGGAGGTTTGTCCGCGGTGAGCCACCGTCTGCCAGGGTGCGCTGCCGAGCGGCTCCGGGCGGCTCCAGCGGCCACCGGAGCAGGAAGAGCTGCCGCGTGCTCCGCCTGCTCACTCTGTGTTCCGCCTCGGCTCCGTCACCTGCCCCATCATGACCGAAAAGGGCGAGCTGGATCTCACCGGGGCCAAGCAGAACACGGGCATGTGGCTGGTGAAGGTGAGAGCCCGGCGGCGCGCACCCAGGCCCGGCCTGGCCCGGCGTGACCTGCGGCGGCCCGGCCTGTCTTTCCTTCTCGGCTCCGCCGTGTCTGGCGTGACGGCGCCTAGCAGGTCCCGCGGGAGAGATCGGGCGGCAGCGCCGAGCGAGGGCCGTGCCTGGGGCGCTGGGGGAGCTGTTTCTCAGCGTGGGGCCGGGATTGCCCGCGACAAGTTTGCCCCGGGCAGCCGTTGCCTCGGTTTCCCTTCTTTTGGGCTCGGGGTCTGGGCGAGCCGCGACGCGTGGAGCCTGCCCGCGTAGCTGCTGGGGTAAATAAAACAGCCCCTGGAAAGCTGGGATTCCTGGCAGCCGTGCTTGGCTCACGCTGTGTAACAAACGCGGTAGCGTAACTTGTTATCCTCAAACTGAGTCCGAAAGTTTTGAGTGCTCCCAAATTCACGCGTTGGTTAAAGAAAACTAGGAAAATAAGCACCTGTGTCTTGCCACTGCAGCGCGCCTATACAGCTATACTGAAGGTGCCCTGGAGAGATAAAGAGATTGTAGTAATCCGATGCAAACACCTGTTTACAGGGTCACGGCTCACGTCTGCAGCTGCTACCTAGGCCACTGCTGCATACTTAGCAGCTCAGCGCTGTGGAGGTTCTTTCTGTCAGGATGGTTTGGCTGCCTTTACTGGCAAGAGCAAGCATTGGCTCAGGAAAGGGGAGACTCACAGTCTGTGGAGGAACATGTGCCCTGGACCTGTTCTGTGGATGTGTCCAGATTTTTCTAGACCTGTATTTGTTCAGACTGGGAAGAAGTGGAAGCCTTCCTTCTCTGGAGAGAAAGAGAACAGGCTCAAACCCTATGAGGAGAGGCTGAGGGAGCTGGGGTGCTTAGCCTGGAGAAGAGGAGGCTCAGGGAAGAGCTTCTTGCTCTCTCCAACTCCCTGAAGGAGGTTGTATCCAGGTGGGGGTTGGTCTCTTCTGCCAGGCAACCAGCACCAGAACAAGAGGACACAGCTTCAAGATGTACCAGGGGAAGTTTAGGCTGGATGTTCAGAAGAAGTTCTTCCCAGAAAGAGTGATTTGCCATTGGAATGTGCTGCCCAGGGAGGTGGTGGAGTCACCATCACTGGAGGTGTTCAAGAGGGGGTTGGACACGGCACTTGGTGCCATGGTTGAGTTAGTCCTGAGGTGTTGGGTGCTAGGTTGGACTTGATGATCTCTGAGGTCTTTTCCAACCTTATTGATTCTGTGAAACAGTGCAGAGGATAGCACCAGGGATAATCTGGAGAACAAAGAATGATGGCTGTGGAGGGAACTCCTAAGTACTTTTGTACCTTCCAGGTCAGCAAGATGTTTCATCTGGAAATCTTACAGGAGTCTGAAGTAATGTCACAGTTGGATAAGGAGGAATTGAATAGGCAAAGGTGAATAGGGAAGAGTCAGTGTGAGCACAAGAATTGAGGTGTGTCAGTTCATCAGCTGGGGCTTGGAGCAATCAAAGCAGGTACCATTTTTCATGCTCTGTAGTTAAATGTTGGAACTTGTTGCAGCAGGAAGTTGCGAATGTCAAAACTTTTGCAGAAGCTCAAAAAGCCATTTGACAACTTCAAGAAATTTGAATTGAGATATTGAAAATCAGTGTGCTTGCATAGCCCAAGACTATGAATGAAGAGCCTAGAAATTACAGGAGCATGCTGGGGAAATGCCTTTTGTGCTCATATTATCCTGTTCTTCCTGAAGCATCCACTGTTGGCTGCATTTGGACGCTGAACTGGCTTGTCCTTTAGACCGATACAGTTTGCTGTTTCTTGAAGCAAGCCAGGAACTTTCAGGCACATCTGTGCTTAGAGTTGATGCCTCTGAGCACAGAGTCCTGTCTGGTTTCATGAGAAAACCAGACTGAAAACAACACTTCAGTATTACTCTTCTGAGTAAGTGTTCATGTAATCCTTCACACACATGATCTGGAACTTTGGTCTGTTGTCCAGTAATGGTATTTAAAAAAGAAAAATTACAGAGTTTCTAAAATTGATAGACCATAGCAAGGGCAGATGGGCAGAATCCAAGGGCATGAGATTTAATGCATCCAAGTGCTGGGTTCTACACATTGGCCACAACAACCCCATGCAGTGCTACAAGCTGGGGTCAGAGTGGCTGGAGAGCGGCCAGGCAGAGAGGGACCTGGGGGTTATTAGTTATTTTCTGCTGGTGTGTGTGTAGTTAAGGCATACAATAGGTTAAAATAATGAAACAATGTTCTAACATATCCAACCAAATTCTGCCAAGTTTCTCCTTCAGTTACAAGATGTTTACATTAGAATAGAATTAATTAACCAGGTTGGAAAAGATCTTTGAGATCATCAAGTCCAACCTATCACCCAACACCATCTAATCAACTAAACCATGGCACCAAGCACCCCATCCAGTCTCCTTTAAACACTTCCAGGGATGGTGACTCCACCACCTCCCTGGGCAGCACATTCCAATGGCCAACCTCTCTCCTTCTGGGAAGAATTTCTTCCTAACATCCAGCCTAAACCTGTCCTGGCACAGCTTGAGACTGTGTCCTCTTGTTCTGGTGCTGGTGGCCTGGGAGAAGAGACCAAACCCCATCTGGCTACAACCTCCCTTCAGGGAGTTGGAGAGAGCAAGAAGGTCTCCTGAGCCTCCTCTTCTCCAGGCTAAGCAACCCCAGCTCCCCGCAGCCTCTCCTCACAGGTCTGTGCTCCAAACCCCTCCCCAGCTTTGTTGCCCTTCTCTGGACACCTTCCAGCAACTCCAACATCTTTCCTAACCTGAGGAGCCCAGAACTGGACACAGGACAGGGGTTGTTGTGGCCAATGTAGAACCCAGCACTTAGATGTTAAATCTCATCTTTGGACTCTGCCCATCTGTCCTTGTGTTCAAAAAGGGATTGGACGTGGCACTTGAAGCCATGGTTTAGTTACAGTATCACAGAATCACCAAGGTTGGAAGAGACTTGAAGATCGTAAAGTCCAACCTGTCACCACAGACCTCATGACTAGACCATGGCACCAAGTGCCACATCCAGTCTCTTCTTCCTAAACACCTCCAGGACGGTGACTCCACCACCTCCCCTGGGCAGCACATTCCAATGGCAAATGACTCTCTTGGTGAAGAACTTTCTCCTCACCTCGAGCCTAAAGTTCCCTGGCACAGCTTGAGACTGTGTCCTCTTGTTCTGGTGCTGGTTGCTAGAGAGAAGAGAACAACCCCCACCTGGCTCCAACCTCCTTCAGGGAGTTGTAGACAGCAAGAAGGTCTCCCCTGAGCCTCCTCTTCTCCAGGCTAAACAACCCCAGCTCCCTCAGCCTCTCCTCATAGGGCTTGTGCTCCAGACCTCTCCCCAGCCTTGTTGCCCTTCTCTGGACACGTTCAAGTGTCTCAATGTCCTTCTTAAAGTGAGGGGCGCAGAACTGGACACAGTACTCAAGTTAGTTCTGAGGTGTTGGGTGATTTCTTGGACTTGATCTCTGAGGTCTTTTCCATCCTTGATTCTATGATTCTATGATCTGGTTTTAACTGAAGTACCTGCCTACAGCTAGCAGTAATCTTGTGATCATAGTCCTTCATAAACCTTTTCTTTGATTCTATGATCTGGTTTTAACTGAAGTGCCTGCCTATAGCTAGCAGTAATCCTTTGGTCATAGTCCTTCATAAACCTTTTTCTTTTCTCTGCATAGCCCTTGACTGCAGTTAGGGCAGCAGCAAGATGATTAATTGCACTCTTCCAGACTGTTTCCCGTGCAACTGAAAGAGGAGTGATTGATCTGCAACCTCTTAATCTGAATTAATTCCCTCTCTGATTATACTGTGTAGCAAGTCAGTGATTTTAACAGCATGAGAGTCCTTCACTTCTTGTCCACTTGTGCTGAAAGTGCCTCTACCTTCTTACCTGGCAATATAAATTACACATAGATTAGGTCCAAGCACATAATAATGTTTCTGCTAAGTCAGCTGAGGCACATGTAGCATTTACCCTGGCTTTAGAGAGAAAGCTATATCTCATCTGGCATGAAATCTGCTGTAGAAAATTACCATTTTGAAAACTGGGGGGAAAAAGTATGTGTCAGTAGATTGTGCCAGCTGAAGGCTTTCTGCTGTGTGGTTGTGCCATTTCTGACCTAGTGTTAGGGTTGCTGGCTGAGCAGCTGGAAGACACCTGGATTTTCTGGCTCTTCGACAGTACTTCAATGGGTGCTGTGGGACTAAAGAATCATAGAATCAATAAGTTTGGAAAAGACCTCAGAGGTGATCAAGACCAACCTATCACCCAACAACTCATAACAACTAAACCATGGCTTCAAGTGCCACGTCCAATCCCTTTTTGAACATCTCCAGGGATGGTGACTCCACCACCTCCCTGGGCAGCACATTCCAATGGCCAATCTCTCTTTCTGGGAAGAATTTCTTCCTAACATCCAGCCTAAACCTCCCCTGGTGCAGCTTGAGACTGTGTCCTCTTGTTCAGGTGCTGGTTGCCTGGGAGAAGAGACCAACCCCCACCTGGCTGCAACCTCCCTTCAGCTAGTTGTAGAGAGCAAGAAGATCTCCTCTAAGCCTCCTCAAGGCTAAACAACTCCCGCTCCCTCGGCGTCTCCTCTGACAGTAGCTCTAGTAGCTTGTGTATAGGGGGGAATTGCTCCCATCTCACATTTGTTGTTCCACTGTGTCATGTTCAGTGTTTATGAAAAAACATCATAGAAAAGGCAGTTGCAGTTGCTGAGTAGTGAGGGAAAGCCCTGTCATCTGTAAATCTGCATGATGTGTGAAGCATTGCAGTCTGCAGTTCCTACCTTTCCTTGCAAGAAGCTGTGACAGAGCCAATGCCATGCAGTGAAGACATCATAGAACCAATAATCATAGAATCAATAAGGTTGGAAGAGACCTCAAAGATAATCAAGCCCAACTGGAATGGAATGGAATGGAATGGAATGGAATGGAATGGAATGGAATGGAATGGAATGGAATGGAATGGGATGGAATGGAATGGGATGGAATGGAATGGGATGGAATGGAATGGAATGGGATGGAATGGAATGGAATAGAAGAGACTAGCATAGCATAGCATAGCATAGCCTAGAATAGAATAGAATAGAATAGAATTAACCAGGTTGGAAAAGACCTTCGAGATCATTGAGTCCAACCTATCATCCAACACCATCTAATCAACTTAGCCTGGAGAAGCAGCTGCTCAGGGAGACCTTCTTGCTCTCTCCAACTACCTGAAAGGAGGTTGGTCTCTTCTCCCAGGCAACCAGCACCAGAACAATAGGACACAGTCTCAAGCAGCACCAGGGGAAGTTTAGGCTGGATGTTAGGAAGAAATTCTTCCCAGAAAGAGTGAGTGGCCATTGGAATGTGCTGCCCAGGGAGGTGGTGGAGTCACCATCACTGGAGGTGTTTAGGAAGAGACTGAATGGGGTGCTTGGTGCCATGGTTGAGTTGATTAAATGGTGTTGGGTGATAGGTTGGACTTGATGATCTCCAAGGTCTTTTCCAACCTGGTTAATTCTGTATTCTGTAAGGGGTCCCTGCCCATGGCAAAGAGGTTTGAACTAGATAGGTTTGGGTTGGAAGTAACCTTAAAGACTTTCTGTGATTCTCAGCTCCTACTGTGTTCAGAAGTGGTCAGGGTGAAAGCATTTAAAGTATATACAGATAGACAATTTCTGTATCATTTAACAATCTAATTTTCTTGAAATCTCTCCTTTCTTCAGGTCCCAAAGTACTTGTCTCAGCAGTGGAGTAAAGCTTCAGGAAGAGGCGAAGTGGGAAAACTAAGGATTGCTAAGTAAGCCTTTACACTGCCAGTTCTTAGAAGTCACATGCAGTAAAAGAGAATCATAGAATCAAGAAGGTTGGAAAAGACCTCAGAGATCATCAAGTCCAACCTAGCACCCAACACCTCATGACTAACTAAACCATGGCTTCATGCTGGAAGGTGTCCAGAGAAGGGCCACAAGGATGATCAGAGGGCTGAAGCACCTCTCCTATGAGGACAAACTGAAGGAGTTGGGGCTGTTCAGTCTGGAGAAGAGAAGGCTCCCAGGTGACCTCATTGTGGCCTTCCAGTATCTGAAGGGGGCTACAAGAAGGCTGGGGAGGGACTTCTCAGGCTCTCAGGTAGTGATAGGACTAGGGGGAATGGAATGAAGCTGGAGGTGGGGAGATTCAGGCTGGATGTGACGAGGAAGTTCTTCCCCATGAGAGTGGTGAAGCCCTGGAATGGGTTATCCAGGGAGGTGGTTGAGGCCCCGTCCCTGGAAGTGTTTAATCCCAGGCTGGATGAGGCTCTGGGCAGCCTGATGTAGTGTGAGGTGTCCCTGCCCATGGCAGGGGGGTTGGAACTAGGTGATCCTTGTGGTCCCTTCCAACCCTGACTGATACTATGATACAAAGTGCCATGTCCTGTCCCCTCTTGAACACCTCCAGGGATAGTGCCTCCACCACCTCCCTGGGCAGCACATTCCTGTAGCCAATCTCTTTTTCTGTAAAGAACTTTCTCCTCACCTCCAGCCTAAACCTCCCCTGTCACAGCTTGAGACTGTGTCCTCTTGTTCTGGTGCTGGTTGCCTGGGAGAAGAGACCAACATCTACCTGGCTGCAACCTCCCTTCAGGTAGTTGTAGAGAGCAAGAAGGTCTCCCCTGAGCCTCCTCTTCTCCAGGCTAAGCAACCCCAGCTCCCTCAGTCTCTCCTTATAGGGCTGTGCTCCAAACCCCTCCCCAGCTTTGTTGCGCTGCACATATTGCTGTGATCCTGGAGTGGTGCTTGCTTTTATAGTAATTGTGAAGGTAAATGACATGAAATTATAGTGGGGAGTGGCTGTATCAAATTACATGGTGTTTAATTTCTTAAGCCCAAGAAATGTGCACATGAAGCAGGAGAATGTTCTTTAACTCACATGTGCTGCTTTGCTGCTTCTGTTCTCACCCGCTGACATTTCCCCATTCTTGGGCATCAGCACCACAACAAAAAAAAAACCCAGAATTGAGCAGCTCTGGAGTCAAGATGAGTAACAAAACTGGAATTTGAATTTGCCTTTTTATCAGAGAAGCTATGGTTATGCAATTAGATTGTGGAAACTAAAACCTGAAATGTTTTCTTTTGCAGAAATCAAGGAAGAACAGAAGTAAGTAATTACTAAATCCAAGGGCTGTCAAATGTGCTCTACTTTGAATTCTAAACATTGTTTGGGCTGTGCTGGTTTCTAATGTCACTTTTTTTTTTTGTTACACCTGTCATAAAGCATTGTACCACAGGCTCAGGTGGGAATTTGGCCTGGAGCTCTGTCCATGGGTTTGCTGTGGGGCTTTCAGGAGGCCTCTTTGTTCCCTAAGTTCTTTTACCCATCTGTAAGCAGCAATCCTAGTAGCAACCTTCCCTTTAAACATTCTGAGATGATAAAGGATAATAAAGCAGAAGAGGTGGCAGAAGCAGCAATCCCAGTAGCAACCTTCTCTTTACACATTCTGAGATGATAAAGGATAATAAAGCAGAAGAGGTGGCAGAAGCAGCAATCCCAGTAGCAACCTTCTCTTTACACATTCTGAGATGATAAAGGATAATAAAGCAGAAGAGGTGGCAGAAGCAGCAATCCCAGTAGCAACCTTCTCTTTACACATTCTGAGATAATAAAGGGTAATAAAGCAGAAGAAGAAGCAGTGTTACAAGTTCAGAAAACACTCTGTCTTCTCTTTGGAATTTCCCCTTGCTAAATATAAAGCAGCTTGAATGTTTGTCTGCGTACAAAGGTAACTGCTTGCATTAGGAGACTCAGTGACTGGTAGTGACTTCCTGTGTCTTTTACTGGAGATAAGGGAAGTTGCATTTGATAGGATCACTTCAAGCATCACATAGGTCTGTCACTGAACTGGAAGCTACTGGCAGGGAAGCAAGGTGCATTTATCATTTGACAACATGGCCAAACTCCTTTTAGAATAAGTGGAGAGAGTTCTTCTGGAGGTTTGGATGTTTGGTTGAACTCCTCTAGGCTGGAATATGAGTCAGCCTATCTGAGTTTGTGAGCCTCCCACCAAAATCTTGATGTTTGTGAGAGCCACAGAGCTCGTTTTGCAGTCTGTAGATCCAAGCAGGGAGGAACTCCATGAAAATGGATGGCTTGCCAGAGACCCTGTCGCTGCATGGCAGAATGAGGCCAAGCAGGAAAAGGGTGCAGTGCCAACCTGAAATACCCCTCATTTCTTACTTTATCCTGTGGCTAGGGATTCTCATCACCTGGTCCCCCTAGTACCACCTCCGCTCCTGTATTGGGCACGCAATGTCAGCGTAGCAAGGGAGCCGTATTTGAACGTCTCCTGGGTGGCATCAATTCAGCAGTCCCTGGGCTAATAACACATCCTGGTGGATTGCCACTTTTTCTGGAACTCAGCTGGCTGTGTGGAGCATTTTCAACAGTATCTGAAAACCTGCTGTGCCTTACCTTTTAATAAGCTAAATGAGATGGTTCTCTGATTTCAGCAGGAAGTAATTTAATTTGTGGTTTTTTTTAAGATGAGTAAATTTTGTTGAGTCCTGGAAAGCTTTGAATTCTGTATTTCAGCAAGAGATCAGTGTAGTAAGGCTCTTATCCCACCCTTATGGTTTGGAGATGGAAATGTGATACAGTGCTTGTGTGTTCTCTCTTTTTGTTTCCCCTAACTCCTGAAGCTGTGTAGCAGTCTGTGTAGTAACACTGTGGTAATTGTGACTATTAGGTGTCATTTACTTTGAATGAAGAGCTTGCAAGCATCAATGACATTGGAGGAAAACCTGCTTCAGTCAGTGCACCAAGGGAACATCCCTTTCTCTTACAAAGTGTGGGAGGACAGACCTTAACTGTGTTCACAGAAAGTTCAGTAGGTAAGTTCTCTCTTACAATTCCAGTGGTTCAATGAACTGAATGCTGTGAAGGCCAGAAGACTCAGATTTTGGCTCCATTTGGTGGTTATCTGCATACATACAATAGCCAGTTGTGGGGTTTTGTCTCTTTTCTTCACATGAGGGAGCAAGTAGCTTAAGACTCAGGGTTATCATGTGCATTTCAGATGTGGGTCTGCTGAAGAGTACAGTGAGCATGGAGTGGGGTGCTGTGCATTGTGTATTCCCCTTTAGGGTTTTCACTGCAAAAACTGTGTTCCCAGGTACTTTTCAGAGCAACTAAACAATTCTTTTTTTCCTCCTTGAATTCAGGTCTGCTGATTCTTCTCCTATTCATTTAGGCCACACCTTGAGTCCTGTGTCCAGTTCTGGGCCCCTCAGTTTAGGAAGGATGTTGACTTGCTGGAACGTGTCCAGAGAAGGGCAATGAAGTTGGTGAGGGGTTTGGAACACAAGCCCCATGAGGAGAGGCTGAGGGAGCTGGGGTTGCTTAGCCTGGAGAAGAGGAGACTGAGGGGTGACCTTACTGCTCTCTACAACTACCTGAAGGGAGGTTGTAGACAGACTGATTTGGTCTCTTCTGCCAGGCATCCAGCACCAGAGCAAGAGGACACAGTCTCAGGCTGCACCAGGGCAGGTTTAGGCTGGATGTTAGGAAGAAGTTCTTCACATAAAGAGTGACTGGCCATTGGAATGTGCTGCCCAGGGAGGTGGTGGAGTCACCATCCCTGGAGGTGTTTAGGAAGAGACTGGATGGGGCACTTAGTGCCATGGTTTAGTTGATTAGATGGTGTTGGGTTACAGGTTGGACTTGATGATGTCAAAGGTCTTTTCCAAGCTGGTTTATTCTATTCTATTGTAAACAAGAAGATTTTAGCAATAGACATACCTGTTCATATTTGGTTCAAGTATCTGTCCAGTTTAAGTGTATTCAAGTTTAAAAAGATCATAGTGAAACAGTACAACAGTAAGGGTATAATTTTTCTCACTGGATTTCAAATGTTTGGCCTGCCTTAGCTTCAGTTCAATAGCTGTATGAGTGATTAGAGTATTCAAGAGAATGGAATGGAAGAATGGAATGGAATGGAATGGAATGGAATGGAATGGAATGGAATGGAATGGAATGGAATGGAATGGAATGGAATGGAATGGAATTAACCAGGTTGGAAAAGACCTTTGAGATCATCGAGTCCAACCTATCACCCAACACCATCTAATCAACTAAACCATGACACTAAGTGCCCCATCCAGTCTCTTCCTAAACACCTCCAGTGATGGTGACTCCACCACCTCCCTGGGCAGCACATTCCAATGGCCAATCACACTTTCTGTGAAGAACTTCTTCATAATGTCCAGCCTGAACCTCCCCTGGCACAGCTTGAGACTGTGTCCTCTTGTTCTGGTGCTGGTTGCCTGGGAGAAGAGACCAACCCCCACCTGGCTACATCCTCCCTTCAGGTAGTTATGGAGAACAATAAGGTCTCCCTGAGTCTCCTCTTCTCCAGGCTAAACAATCCCACCTCTCTCAGCCTCTCCTCATGGGCCTGTGCTCCAGACCACTACCCACCCTCATTGCCCTTCTCAGTACATGTTCAAGTGTCTCAATGTCCTTCTTAAATTGAGGAGTCCAGAACTGGACACAGGACTCTAGGTGTGGCCTAACCAGTGCTGAGGCCAGGGGCAGAATGATTTCCCTGCTCCTGCTGGCCACCCTATTCCTGATGCTGGCCAGGATGCCACTGGCCTTCTTGCCCAAGTGGGCACACTGCTGGCTCGTGTTCAGCCTACAACACACATGTGAACACAAAAGCGTCGCTGGGAGAACACGTTGTCTGTAACAGATTTGCCTGGAAACTGCAATGTTTGTGTCACATTCATCTCTACAACCAGATAAAGTCATGCAAGAAAAAAATACTAAGGTTTATTTTTTTTGTTACACTGCCAGCACCAGCTTTAACACAACAGCAACACATTTTAGCCATTTTGCAATTGAAGTGAGCTTCATGAAAGCTCCCTGACTGCTCCTTGTCCTTGCTAATCTCAAGCAAACCCAATTTTCACAGGGTCTGTGCTTGTTCAGTGCTTCATTCCAAACATTTCTCAGTTCACTAGCTCCCTTTTGCTCCTGATTAATGTAGTGACTTCTACTCAATAGACCCAGGGTCCTTGAAGAGCATTTTGTAGCTGCCAAGAAATACAAAATGTTTAATTGATCAAATAAAAATGGGACAGCCTCTGAGCACCTAAAGGTTATGAAACACTGGAATTACAGATGGCAAAATAGAAATTCTAATGACTTTCATGCTGATGGCAAATACTCCACATGCAAGTTGAGAAACTGCACTCATTGCAGCTGAAGTTAACATGAGAGGTTTTTGAAGCCCTATTTTGGTCTCTTCTGAGAAACCCTCCAAAGGTGTCTTGGAAAGCAAAATACCATGGAATTTGCAGCAAACATGCAAAAGCCACTAAATCTATAGTCTAAATACATCTTCACACCTGAAATCTCTCAATTTTGTCAAACACTGAGGGTGAGGCACAAAGAGGAAGGATTTAATACTACTGAAAGGCTTTTGAACACTTGCTCCCAACCTCTTTTACACTGGTAATCGATGAATTCTGGTCAGATGGGCAGAATCCAACAGGATGGCATCTTACAATCCAATACAATACACCAGGTTGAAAGAGACCTTCAAGATCACCGCGTCCAACCCATCAACCAATCCAACCCACCTAAACAAGCATTTAACAAGTCCAAGTGCCAGGAGCTGCACTTCAGTCACAACAGCCCCATGCAGTGCGACAGGCTGGGGTCAGCGTGACTGGAGAGCAGCCGAGGAGAAAGGGACCTGGGGGTAGTGGTAGACAGCCGGCTGAACATGAGCCAGCAGTGTGCCCAGGGGGCCAAGAAGGCCAATGGCATCCTGGTGTGCATCAGGAACAGTGTGGCCAGCAGGAGCAGGGAGGTCATTGTGCTGCTGTATTCAGCACTGGTTAGGCCACACCTTGAGTCCTGTGTCCAGTTCTGGGCCCCTCAATTTAAGAAGAATGTTGAGACACTTGAAACTGTCCAGAGAAGGTCAACAAGGCTGGGGAGAGGCCTCGAGCACAGCCCTGTGAGGAGAGGCTGAGGGAGCTGGGGTTGCTTAGCCTGGAGAAGAGGAGGCTCAGGGAGACCTTCTTGCTGTCTCCAACTCCCTGAAGGGAGGTTGTAGCCAGGTGGGGGTGGTCTCTTCTATCTAGCAACCAGCACCAGAACAAGAGGACACAGTCTCAAGCTGGATGTTAGTAAGAATTCTTTCACAGAAAGAGAGATTGGCCATTGGAATGTGCTGCCCAGGGAGGTGGTGGAGTCACCATCACTGGAGGTGTTTAGGAAGAGACTGGATGAGGCACTTAGTGCCATGGTTTAGGTGATTAGATGGTGTTGGGTGATAGGTTGGACTCAATGATCTCAAAGGTCTTTTCCAACCTGGTCTGGTCTAGTCCATTCTATTCCATTCCATTCCATTCCATTCCATTCCATTCCATTCCATTCCATTCCATTCCATTCCATTCCATTCCATTTCCACTCCACTCCATTCCAACCCAGTGACTTGTCCTTTAGCATCACCTGTTCTCAGGCATGATATATATAAAAGAGATTTTAAGAGAGGTGATCAAATTTACTAACTATTCTAAGGCTATGCTGTGAGCTCGAGTTCTCCCTCCTTCATTTATTTGATAAAGCATCACACTGTCATCACACCAATTATGACTTGCCAGCCCTTGAACACCAAAACTTTAGAAGCTGTTCATGGTGTCATTTTCAGCCCCACAGAAAGCAAACCCATCAGAAAATACTCCTCCCATTTGTATTCTGGGGGCACCAAAACCTAAGTGCTTGAAACTGAGACACTTTCTGCAGATAGTGGGATAGGCTCTGCAGACACCTTCCTTCTCTCTCCCAGCATCTAGAACATGACCATGTAATTTCAGTACAAAATCTTTCAGCACACAGAAGCTGCATGCAAAGTAGTCTCCTGAGTTTATTGCACAGTCTGGCACTACAGTGTCACAGAATCACAGAATCAACCAGGTTGGAAAAGACCTCAGAGATCATCAAGTTCAACCTATTACCTAACACCTAATGCCTCCTGACAACTAAACCATGGCTCCGAGTGCCACATCCAATCCTTTTTTGAACACCTCCAGGGATGGTGACTCCACCACCTCCCTGGGCAGCACATTCCAACTACTCTTACTGGGAAGAACTTTATCCTCATCTCCAGCCTAAACTTCCCCTGGCACACCTTGAGACTCTATCCTCTTGTTCTGGTGCTGGCTGCCTACTATTTCCCCTTAAGCCTAATGTGTGATTTAGGACATATTTTAGGCCACACCTTGAGTCCTGTGTCCTGTTCTGGGCCCCTCAGTTTAGGAAAGATGTTGAGTTGGTGGATGGTGTCCAGAGAAGGACAACAAAGCTGGGGAGGGAGCACAAGCCCTGTGAATGACTTCCCTGCTCCTGCTGGTCACACTATTTCTGATGCAGGCCAGGATCCAGTCATTCTGACGTTCACAGACAAGAATTTGTCTGGAGAGCAGCCCTGAGGAGAGAGACTTGGGGGTGCTGGTGGAGGAGAAGCTCAACAGGAGCTCTCAGTGTGCACTTGCAGCTCGGAAAGCCA
Organism: Picus viridis; assembly: GCA_033816785.1. Taxonomy (NCBI): domain Eukaryota; kingdom Metazoa; phylum Chordata; class Aves; order Piciformes; family Picidae; genus Picus; species Picus viridis. The sequence continues at coordinate 89,319,286 of CM066566.1, read as the reverse complement.
ATCAGATCCTGGGCTGCATCAGGAGAAGTGTGACCAGCAGGTCAAGGGAGGTGATACTCCCCCTCTACTCAGCCCTGGTGAGACCCCACCTGGAGTACTGCCTCCAGTTCTGGAGCCCCTATTACAGGAGGGATGTGGAGGTGCTGGAAGGTGTCCAGAGAAGGGCCACGAGGATGATCAGAGGGCTGGAGCACCTCTCCTGTGAGGACAGACTGAAGGATTTGGGGCTGTTCAGTCTGGAGAAGAGAAGGCTCCCAGGTGACCTCATTGTGGCCTTCCAGTATCTGAAGGGTGTCTACAAGAAGGCTGGGGAGGGACTTCTCAGGATCTCAGGTAGTGATAGGACTAGGGGGAACGGAATGAAGCTGGAGGTGGGGAGATTCAGGCTGGATGTGAGGAGGAAGTTCTTCCCCATGAGAGTGGTGAAGCCCTGGAATGGGTTATCCAGGGAGGAGGTTGAGGCCCCGTCCCTGGAGGTGTTTAATCCCAGGCTGGATGAGGCTCTGGGCAGCCTGATGTAGTGTGGGGTGTCCCTGCCCATGGCAGGGGGTTGAAACTAGATGATCCTTGTGGTCCCTTCCAACCCTGACTGATACTATGATACTACCATGAAATTAGAAGTAGCATACTTGGGCAGCAACCTCTGGTGATTTTGTTGGTTTTGTGTGTTGCGAAGGGCACTGCAGAGCAAGACCAATGTGCTGGCTTGAACCATGAGTCAAAGATTAAGCTGGTGTGAAACTGCTCATGGTGTTGCTAAGTTTGCAGCTGGAAGGGTGCAGTTGAGGAATGTGGTGGTTTGAGCCTTAACTGGGAGTTAAGAGCTCAGGTGGGGGCAAGGCTGAGAATCTCTCCCCCACTCCCCTCTCCTCCCTCCCAACAGAGAGAGGAGAAAAGGAAGGAGCAAATCCACCAAACAATAATTTGGAGTTGGCTTGGAAGTAGAGAGGTAAAGAGTTATCTTTAAACTATATATATATGTCTATATAACAATAACAGGAAAAGGTTCACAAGGGCAAGGAACAGTGATGGATGGGAGGGGGACAAAACCAAGAGAGTAATACAAAACCAGCCTTTCTCTGAGGAAGTGTGGAGGCAGCAGGGAGAAGGATCAGGTCCGACCACGTGGCAGAGGAGCAGGAGGGCAGCTGCAGTAGCTCTCATCCAGCAGAGGCAGGAGCCAGAGAAACTGTGCCAACAGCTCCGATGTCCTGCTTTTTATACCCTAGCTGGGCAGGGAGGGGGAGTGGAACAGACTCAGCTTCCCAGGTGAAAAATGCCCTGCAGGGAGTGAAAAGTACCTGCAAGCCTCCACCCTGCTTTGTTCTTTTGTTTTCAGAAAAGGGTGTTAACCCACCACAAGGAATTATGCAAATAAAATACAGATTTCAGAAGTGCTTCATGCATTGTTGCTCTCAGTGTCCTTGAGGACTGAACTCAAATGGAGCAAATTGCAAAAAACATTTGTTGGGTTTTGGTGTTGTTTTTTTTAAAGGGTGAGATTCTTTTGTTTGTAGCTGTGAATTGGTTGGGGTTTTTTTGTGTGTTTTGGTTTTGTTTGTTGAGAGGTTTTTCAGCACATTAAAATCCCTAAGATATATTAGAAGAGAATAGAATTAACCAGGTTGGAAAAGATCTTTGAGATCATCGAGTCCAACCTATCACCCAACACCATCTCATCAACTAAACCATGGCACCAAGCACCCCATCCAGTCTCTCCCTAAACACCTCCAGTGATGGTGACTCCACCACCTCCCTGGGCAGCACATTCCAATGGCCAATCTCTCTTTCTGGGAAGAACTTCTTCCTGACATCCAGCCTAAACCTCCTCTGGTACAGCTGGAAACTGTGTCCTCTTGTTCTGGTGCTGGTTGCCTGGGAGAAGAGACCAACCCCTACCCGGCTACAACCTCCCTTCAGGGAGCTGTAGAGAGCAAGAAGGTCTCCCCTGAGCCTTCTCTTCTCCAGGCTAAGCAACCCCAGCTCCCTCAGCCTCTCCTCATGGGGCTTGTGCTCCAAACCCCTCCCCAGCTTTGTTACCCTTCTCTAGTCTGTGTGCTGTTCTCTAATCCTGGGATCCTTACCTTCTAGTGGCCACCTTTTTGAGGAAGTTTCAGGAATTACAAAGCTGCCTCTGAAGTATTTTGTCACCTTGGAAGATGCTACAGGGAGTTTACATATTCTGGATGGTTGGTTGCTTCACACTGATTTGTCAGGTCACCTAGAGCAGGCAGAAGAGACCTTTGAGCTCATCAAGTCCTACCTATCATATTTAGCAAATGATTTAATATTTTTAGCTGTGATTTTTAGACTTCTGGATGGATTTCATGTGCTACAGTGCTACAGGCTTGGGTCAGAGTGGCTGGAGAGCAGCCAGGCAGAGAGGGACCTGGGGGGACTGGTTGATGGTAGGCTGAACATGAGCCTGCAGTGTGCCCAGGCAGCCAAGAAGGCCAATGGCATCCTGGCCTGCATCAGGAATAGTGTGGCCAGCAGGAGCAGGGAGGTCATTCTGCCCCTGTACACTGCACTGGTTAGGCCACACTTTGAGTCCTGTGTCCAGTTCTGGGCCCCTCAGTTTAGGAAGGATGTTGAGTTGCTGGAGCGTGTCCAGAGGAGGGCAACAAAGCTGGTGAGGGGTTTGGAACACAAGCCCTATGAGGAAAGGCTGAGGGAGCTGGGGTTCCTTAGCCTGGAGAAGAGGAGACTGAGGGGTGACCTTATTGCTCTCTACAACTACCTGAAGGGAGGTTGTAGCCAGGTGGAGGTTGGCCTCTTCTCCCAGGCAGCCCGCACCAGAACAAGAGGACACAGTCTCAGGCTGCGCCAGGGGAGGTTTAGGCTGGATGTTAGGAAGAAGTTCTACACGGAGAGAGTGATTGCCCATTGGAATCGGCTACCCGTGGAGGTGGTGGAGTCACCTTCACTGGAGGTGTTCAGGAGAAGACTTGATGGGGTGCTTGGCTGTATGGTCTAGTTGTTGGGTGGGTTGGATTGGTTGATGGGTTGGACGCGATGATCTTGAGGGTCTCTTCCAACCTGGTGTATTGTATTATATTGTATTGTATTGTATTGTATTGTATTGTATTGTATTATTGTCTTGACTGAATATGCTTTTAATACCTATTGAAGTTGGAGGAAGCCCTTTAGTTCTGACATTGCTCTTACAAGGTCCCATTCACTATGGGAAAATGTTCAAAGTTGAATGAATTGCAATCTCTTCATCATCTGCAGTGTGTATACTGGATCTGAGCTAATGTAAAGCTGGATACAAATGGATCTCATCCCATAAACTGTTAAAAGTCTGGTCTATGCTGCCTTTCACACATGATCTGCTTTCTGTTTAGACTGTCTCTGGTGTTTCTCCTCTTCACTTTCTTTTCCTATTCCTGTGTCTTGAAATAGCTTTAATGAATACTGCAGAATAGTACAATGCACTTCAAAAGTAGTAGTTGCCAAATATCTCCCTGTTTCCTTTGCAAGGTTGCAGGATGTTGCAGTGTTCAGTGCTGGGCACATCCCTAAGACCTGCAGTGGCATTGCTGAACATCAGTTTAGGGCAGCTGGAGTTTAGGGAAGTGTGGAACCTGTCCAGAGAAGGGCAGCGAAGCTGGGGAGGGGTTTGGAGCACAGCCCTGTGAGGAGAGGCTGAGGGAGCTGGGGTTGCTTAGCCTGGAGAAGAGGAGGCTCAGGGGGAGACCTTCTTGCTGTCTCCAACTCCCTGAAGGGAGGTTGTAGCCAGGTGGGGGTTGGTCTCTTCTCCCAGGTGAACAGCACCAGAACAAGAGGACACAGTTTCAAGCTGTGCCAGGGAGGTTTAGGCTTGAGGGGAGGAAGAAGTTCTTCCTAGAAAGAGAGATTGGCCATTGGAATGTGCTGCTGTGATGGGTTAAGGCAGCCCCCCTCCAAACCCTCCCCATCACGGGCAAAATAAAACAACTCAAAGCAAAACGGATTGCGAAAGTGATGGAAAGTTTAAGGAAAAGCAGTGAATCTTTACAGAAAGCCAAAAGCAGAGTGACAAAAGAAATCCCAAACAGTCCCAAGATGATCCCATCCCCACCTGGGGGTACATCCAAGACCCCCAGGGCTCCTTCTTCCCCCCCCTCCCCACTGCTAGGCTACTCTCAGCTGGCCAGATCTGAGACTGCCCCTCCCCCGTGGCCTTGGGCCTAGCCAGGCCCATGGCCGGGAGACAACATCTCCCCCATTACCGGGCGACGGCGAGGAAGAAAGAGGAGGTGCTTAGACCTCGCATTAGATCTTATAGTGGTGCAGAGAATTATGGTAGAAATACCCAATTTCCTGTGTCCACCCACTGGGCTGGACCTCTGGACACAGGAAGCAGGGGGCACCCAGCCCAAACTGCAACAGCTGCCCAGGGAGGTGGTGGAGTCACCATCACTGGAGGTGTTTAAAGTAAGACTGGATGAGGCACTTGGTGCCATGGATTAGTTGATTAGATGGTGTCGGGTGATAGGTTGGACCTGACGATCTCAAAGGTCTATTCCACCCTGGTCTATTCTATTCTATTCTATTCTATTCTATTCTATTCTATTCTATTCTATTCTATTCTATTCTATTCTATTCTATTCTATTCTATTCTATGATGGCTGCAGAGACATCTGAAGCAGTTATCTCTTGCTGTCTAGGCCTTTGCTGTCTAGGCTGGTTTCAGTATTATTTCTGCATTAAATATGAACTACATTCTGTTCCATAAACATCACCATATGTACATCAACAGTTGCTATGCAACAATGCTATTTGTGCTTCCAGTCATTTCATCTTATCTTTGTCATCAGCTATCATAGCTGTAATTTTTTGGGGGCAGGAGGAAAGGAGAGAGTTTTGCATACATTTCAATGTGTTGTGTTTAAGTAGATTGATTTTTCTTGTATGTGTAGAGCTAAGAACTATCTTGGGCCAAGTCATATGTTTAATACAAGGGTTTGACTAAAACTGGTTATTTTTTGAGCTTCCTAGTAGCAGACACTCTGGCATAAGGAAGTGCTATCATTTAGTATAGAATAGAGTAGAATAAAATAAACCAGGTTGGAAGAGACCTTCAAGATCATCACATCCAACCTATCACCCAACACCACCTAATCAACTAAACCATGCAACCAAGCACCCCATCAAGTCTCCTCCTGAACACCTCCAATGATGGTGACTCCACCACCTCCATGGGCAGCCCATTCCAATGGGCAATCCCTCTCTCTGTATAGAACTTCTTCCTAAACTCCAGCCTAAACCTTCCCTGGCACAGCTTGAGACTGTGTCCTCATGTTCTGGTGCTGGTTGCCTGGGAGAAGAGACTAATCCCCACCTGTCTACAACCTCCCTTCAGGTAATTATAGAGAGCAATAAGGTCACCCCTGGGTCTCCTCTTCTCCAGGCTAAGCAACCCCAGCTCCCTCAGCCTCTGCTCATAGGGCTTGTGTTCCAAACCCCTCACCAACTTTGTTGCCCTTCTCTGGACACCATCCAGCAACTCAACATCCTTCCTAAACTGAGGGGCCCAGAACTGGACACAGGACTCAAGGTGTGGCCTAACCAGTGTAGTGTACAAGGGCAGAATGACCTCCCTGCTCCTGCTGGCCACACTGTTCCTGATGCAGGCCAGGATGCCATTGGCCCTCCTGGCTGCCTGGGCACACTGCTGGCTCATGTTCAGCCTACCATCGACCAGTCCCCCCAGGTCCCTCTCTGCCTGGCCCCTCTCCAGCCACTCTGACCCCCATTTGACAGTTTCTGGTTGAAGGAATGGGAACATGCTTTGCATAAACATTTGACAGCAAACTTCTCTGATTGTGATTATAAATTAATTCCCTTCCTGCTTTATTTGCCTGTTGCTTAATTTGTGTTCTGCCAGCGGAAGCTCAGGATTGCTGGCCCTAAATCTGAGCAAAAATTGCAGCTCTGTTCCAGATAATGAGAAAAATTTTCCTACTGAGCCAGTTTTTGGAGAACTGTGCTATTAGTGTGACTTGGGGAAGACACAGACCGTGGCAGACAGTTGCATCTGTAGCTGTAAAGGATGGATGGGTGAAGAGGAAGATTTTACACTGCAGGCACGAATGAAGTATAAGATATTTCTGCAGAGGTGGATGAGATGACTCATTGAAATTTTGAATATGGCTTCAGAACTCCCCCTTCATAAGTGGGATTGCCTTCATGCCTATTTTAGTGACTTTAAGCTCCTTCATGCTTGCTCCATCCTACTAAAAGCATGTTGACTTGCTGGAGCGTGTTCAGAGAAGGGCACAAAGTTGGTGAGGGGTTTGGAGCACAAGCCCCATGAGGAAAGGCTGAGGAGCTAGGGTTGCTTAGCCTGGAGAAGAGGAGACTCAGGGGTGACCTTATTGCTCTCTACAAGTAACTTATGGGAGGTTGTAGACTGGCAGAGGTTGGTCTCTTCTCCCAGGCAACCAGTACCAGAACAAGAGGACAGAGTCTCAGGCTGCACCAGGGGAGGTTTAGCCTGGAGGTTAGGAAGAAGTTCTATACAGAGAGAGTGATTGCCCATTGGAATGTGCTGCCCAGGGTGGTGGTGGAGTCACCATCATTAGAGGTGTTCAGGAGAAGACTTGATAGGGTGCTTGGTTGCATGGTTTAGTTGATCAGATGGTGTTGGATGATGGGTTGGACTTGATGATCTCAAAGGTCTCTTCCAACCTGGTTAATCCTATCCTATTCTATTCTATTCTATTCTATTCTATTCTATTCTATTCTATTCTATTCTATTCTATTCTATTCTATCCTATCCTATCCTATCCTATCCTATCCTATCCTATCCTATCCTATCCTAAAAGTGAAAAGTGTCTAGAGAATTCCATTGACAGACTATCAGACCTTTGTTTCTGAGCAGCATTCATGCATGGAAAGTTTCAACTGTTTTCATGCCTCACAGGCTGCTGGCTCTTAGCATTGCACTCATCGGTTTTCTGAGTCCTCTCTTCCTTCAGAATCTCAGTTAATGAAATCCAATATTCTTGTTTAATTCCTGTTCAGTAATACCCATAGCTGTGCCAATGTGCTGTAGAACAACTCCTTTACTCCCACACCCCTGAATATTTTCCCTTGTTTTGGGTTGCATTTTTTTTCTCCTTTCTACAGCTTCTCATACATGAAGGGACCTTTGCTGAGTTTGGACATGAATCATGACTACTAGAGCACTTGCAATGCATGATTGTATTCCAATGAAAATGAATATGCAGAGGCTTGCATTCTGTAGTTTATATATTTCTGTTTTGAAATACAAGTTATATCCAGCCATTTAAAGAAATGTGAAGGGAAGAAACACTAAGAATTAGAATAGCATGGAATAGAATAGAATAGCATAGCATAGAATAGCATAGAATGGAATATAATAGAATAGAGTAGAATAGAATAGAATAGAAATAGAATAGCTTAGCATAGAATATCACAGTATCACAGCATCACAGTATCACTAAGGTTGGAAGAGACCTCGAACATCATCAAGTCCAACCTGTCACCACAGACCCCATGACTAGACCATGGCACCAAGTGCCACATCCAATCCCCTCTTGAACGCCTCCAGGGATGGTGACTCTACCACCTCCCCAGGCAGCGTATCCCAATGGCGAATCACTTGGTGAAGAAGTTTCTTCTCACCTTGAGCCTAAACTTCCCCTGGCGCAGCTTGAGACTGTGTCCTCTTGTTCTGGTGCTGGTTGCTAGAGAGAAGAGGCCTACCTCTTCCTGGCTACAACCACCCTTCAGGTGGTTGTAGAGAGCAATGAGGTTGCCCCTGAGCCTCCTCTTCTCCAGGCTAAACAACCACAGCTCCCTCAGCCTCTCCTCATAGGGCTGTGCTCAAGGCCTCTCCCCAGCCTTGTTGCCCTTCTCTGGACACATTTAAGTGTCTCAATGTCCTTCTTAAACTGAGGGGCCCGGAACTGGACACAGGACTCAAGGTGTGGCCTAAGCAAAGCAGAGTCCAGGGGCACAATGACTTCCCTGCTCCTGCTGGCCACACTATTCCTGATGCAGGCCAGGATGCCATTGGCCTTCTTGGCCACCTGGGCACACTGCTGCCTCATGTTCAAGCAGCTGTCAATCAGCACCCCCAGGTCCCAGTAGAATAGAATGGAATAGAACAGAATAGGATAGAATAGAATAGAATTAACCAGGGTGGAAGAGACCTTTGAGATCATGGAGTCCAACCTATCACCCAACACCATCTAATCAACTAAACCGTGCAAACAAGCACCCCATCCAGTCTCTTCCTAAACGCCTCCAGGGATGGTGACTCCACCACCTTCCTGGGCAGCACATTCCAATGGCCAATCTCTTTCTGGGAAGAGCTTCTTCCTCACATCCAGCCTAAACCTCCCCTGGCACAGCTTGAGACTGTGTCCTCTTGTTCTGGTGCTGGTTGCCTGGGAGAAGAGACCAACCCCCACCTGGCTACAACCTCCCTTCAGGGAGTTGGAGA